>CM053032.1:52389444-52721944 GCA_028564925.1 Lithobates sylvaticus
TCTCAAATTATTATTATTTTTTTTTATATTTGCATTTTTTATTTGTTTTATTTACCGTAGATGTTTGACCATACTCAATGCAAACCATAAATACAGGGGGTCCCCTACTTACAAACATCCGACTTACAAACGACTCCTACCTACAAACGGAGGGAGACAACAGGAAGTGAGAGGAAATCCACCCCTAGGAAGTGAAATTCTCTCCTGTAAAGCCCCATACACACGGTCGGATTTTCCGATGGATTCTGTCCTATCGGACAATGTTGTCGGAAATTCCGACCGTGTGTAGGCACCATCGGACAGTTTCCATCGGATTGTCCGACGGACAAAGTTCTATCTCCTGCTCTAAAGATTTTCCGACAACAAAGTCCTATCACACCAATTCCGATCGTGTAGCGAATTCCGACGGACAAAGTGCCACGCATGCTCAGATCACATTACAAGACCAAAGCTATTGGCTACTAGCCTCTACGTAGTCCCGTCGTAGGCAACAAACGTCACCACGTTCAGAATGATCGGATTTTCCGACAACTTTGTCCGACCGTGTGTATGCAACACCAGTGTCGGACTAAATCCGTCGGACCAAATCCGATGAATTTGGTGGTCGGATTTTCCGACCGTGTGTATGGGGCTTTAGAGTTAATATGGGAAAAAGGTGTCTCCACTGATGCTTTATCACCAGTCCCTGTTTCCCTGACAACCCAAAATTTTCAAAATCCAATTGTCATTGGGACAGAAGGTGATCTTCTGAACAGGGGCACAGACAGCAAAACAAATGTTACAGGGGTGATAACCCTTCTCTATGTTATCTAAAAAACTTAAAAGATTTTTTGGCTGGAGCTACACTTAAAAAATGTACCTGTTCCGACTTACAAACAGATTCAACTTAAGAACAAACCTACAGTCCCTATCTTTTTGTAACCCGGGGACCCCCTGTACACCAGCATAGTCACAAAATACAAAATGAGAATGTTATTCTATCTTCCATATAGACCAAACAGAAGCACTTGGATCACTCAGATATCATGACAATTTGAACTTGTAAACCGTTATAACTGTAGATATAGAATAGAGAGTTTAATGTACCAGGGTCAAATGGTTACTTTCCTCAGTAAAGAGTCACCTAAACAAACCAAGGTTATATGTACCAAGAGTATTTATTTACCGGGTAAGCCCCTGAACATGGCCATTCTTCCTGTATATTGTTGTACTCACTCCATCATGATGATAGGTGAAGCCCCCGCTGTGCCTTCTTGTTTGCATAAATTACAAAGTGCAGGTGGGAGCCAGCAAGGGAAATACATGAGTTGCCTCCGGCACTATGAAGTCATACATCTGTTTCATGCCGTCTGCTCTAATGATTCTGTATAAAGTACAGTTTGTCCTGTGACACAGTGCTCCAACCTGCATAGGAAATAAGTCTTCTGTGGTCCCAAAAAACAATGGGTTTATTCAGTCTATGGGCAATTACAGATAAGGCTTTGTGCTGGTCGATCATAGTACGCTTTGATCATTTTTTATTTACTTATCTGGTTGTCTAATGCATTACTTTAGACTAGCAAAAAAAGTGTCCGTTCCTTAACTGAATTTCTAAAAAACAATTTCTTGTGATCTGAATACACAATGCAGTATACAGAGTTCGGTGTTTCTGGGTTATCTTTAGTGCACTGTACAGAGTGTAGTGGTCTATGTGTAGCATATACTATAGCACAGGGTATATAGTACAATAATCCAAGGTATGTAGGGCAGCACAGTGGCTAATTGGTTAGCACCTCTGCCTAGCAGCAATATGGTCATCGGTTTGAAACCCAACCACGGCGCTACCTGCGCAGTGTTTGCATGTTCTCCCTTTGCCTGTCTGAGTTTCCTCTGGGTACTCCAGTTTCTTCCCACACTCCAAAGACATGCTGGAAAGTAAGGCAAAGAGAAGAGAGGGTGCACCCAAGTGGTATCTTTAATAATACCTTAAAAAGAAGTATACTCAAAAACAACCCAATGGTAAAAGCATGTCAAAATCCATAATATGCACAAAGCAATTAGGTGACCAAGCCTAGTCCCAGCATGATGGGAGACCTTGAAGATGGCTGATGTGTTTGAACTATGGTCAATGCAACATCTTAGATTGGCTCTGAGGAAGAGGGGATCCCCTTCAAAACTTGTCAGGTGTCTGCAAGATCCCCTGATGAAATCACGTGAGCGTGACGTCACGCGTAGGGTGAGAGGAGAGGCTGACGTGGACCGGAAGTGACGTGGTGAGGGGATCTCAGAAGTTTTTGTTTTGGTTATCTATGTGTGGGTTTAACTTTTTAAATGTGAATGTATAATAACCTAATAAATGAATGCCAATTTTTAAAGCAGAGTTCCAGTCGTTTTTGTGTTTATTAAAAGTCAGCAGCTACAAAAATTGTAGCTGCTGACTTTTAATAAACACACACTCACCTGTGCCACGATCCAGCGATGCGGCCACCCGAACCCTCAGTTCTCTACCTCACCTTTCCCAGCATCACAGTTGTGAGCACCCGGCTGTGACAGCTTGTGGCTGCACAGTCGGGTGCGCACTGCGTATGCGCAAGTCGCTCTGCGCCTCCTCAAAGGCCAGGCAATCTTCTGGGGCCTGTGACGTGTCCCAGAATATTGCAAAGAGGGAGGGGGGAGAGGAAAACTTTAAGGGCTCATTCACACACGTGTCCATCGTGCCGCCCGAGTCGCCTAGGCGGCCCAAGCAGAAGTGGGAGCTGGGTACCTGTCAAAACTAGGTACCCACCCCCCCCACCCAAAAAAATGACATGCCAAATGTGGCATGTAAGGGGGTGAGGAGACCTTAACGCAGGACTTCCACTTTTGGGTGGAACTCTGCTTTAATATACTACAGTATGGGAACCTTGTATTTTCACTTCCTTTATTGAGAGATATGCAGAATGGCCGCAATAATTTATAAATTAATATACATATCCTACATAATAATGAGGAGTTACTGGAGAGGGACCCGTGTGGACAGGAGGAGAGAGTGGTACCTATCCAAAGGAGGAGAGATACAAGGTGTAATAATCAACATGTGTGCTATTGATATATACCGTATATACTCGAGTATAAGCCGACCCGAATATAAGCCGAGGCACCTAATTTTACCACAAAAAAATGGGAAAACTTTTCGAGTATAAGCCTAGGGTGAGAAAGGCGCAGCTACTGTAAGTGGAAAAGAGGGTCAACAATTCCCATTTGCAGCCTCACTGTGCCCATTTGCATGCCTCACTGTGCCCATTTGCAACCACAGGTCCCCTAAACTTGGTAGTTAAGGGTTCCTAAATGCCCCCTAGCTGCAGCCAAAATTTGGGGTTTCTGGACCTAAAGGGTGTGGAAATGACATTGCTGCAGATGGACACAGTTGACCGACTTTGGGGCCCCGTATCTATCCCCGTATTAGTGCTAGGAACCCCATCTTTGGATATGTTGTAGTGCTAGGTCCACTGGGTTGGCCTTTTAAGAGCATATGCACTATTATCACTGTGTTTACACTTTGCCAATGAATTTATTTATAAGGAGTATCAATTAAATGTTTTAGTTACTTGTTTTATTTATTGTGTTGGTACATAAAATATTAAGTATATGCATAATTAGCACAACCAGTAATTCACACTTTATAGCAGTGCAGCACTATACAATAGTGAGAATATCCTAACTATTTGTGGGAACACAATCAGTGTTAGCAGCAAGCTTAAAATAGTTATTTATTTAATAGTTACTTAAGCACTAATACACACTTTTACTATCCACATACAGGATTTTGTAGCGCAGGATTATTCTTATCAGTGCATATTAAGTTGCTGAAGTCGCTCTCGATATGTTTTATCCTCCAGACCCTTCACTATTTTTGTTGATCGCCTCTGGACTCGTTCTATCTTATCAATATCTTTCTGTAAGTGAGGTCTTCAGAACTGGACACAGTATTCTAAATGAGGTCTCACTAAGGCCCCTTTTACACTGAAGCATTTTTCAGGCGCCACAGCGCTAAAAATAGCGCCTGTATAGCGCCTGAAAAAAGCGGGTCCTTCCACTCCAGTGTGAAGGCCGGAAGGCTTTCACACTGGAGCGGTGCGCTAGCAGGACGGTAAAAAAAAAAAAAGTCCTGCTAGCAGCATCTTTGGAGTGGTGAAGGAGCAGTGTATTCACCGCGTCTATACGGCTCTTATCCATTGAAATCAATGGGACAGCACGGCAATACTGCCGGCAAAGCGCCATTGCAGCAGCGCTTTGCGGGGGGTTTTAACCATTTTCCGGCCTCTAGCGGCGCTAAATATAGTGTGAAAGGGGCCTAAAGATCTATATAGGGGAATCAGAACCTCTTTGCTTCTGCTGGTGACCGCTTTTCCCACTGCCTGGTCACACTGTTTCCTCATTTTGCAATCATCTGAAATAAGTACCCCCCAAATATTTTTCTTCTGTAGTGTTGGCCAACACTGTACCCCCAATGCAGGGGTGTTTAATAAAATCAGTTGGCCCGTACAAAATCAAAATTGGGCCCTAGGCAAGAACAAAAAGAAAATGCAGTGCGTGCAGAGGCAAAAAGTGGGCAGGGGTTAAATTTTGCAAACTTTTGGCCGACGGCTTAAAGGGGGTGTGGTCAGAGATGACTTACATAGTGCAGAATGTGGTAATGTTAAATAGGGAGTGTACATTGCGAAGTGTCCAGGGGTGGGTAGTATGTGCAAATCGTGTCAGTAGGGCAGTGAATGGTGTCAGCAGTATTTAAATTGTATTATTTTAGTTTTTCTTTTTTTTTACAATTTTATTTTTTGCTACAATTTTGCACTGGATGGAGTCAGTAGATGGTTTCAGTAGTTTCTTTTTTATTATTATTATTTATTCATTTATTTTACAAATTAAATTTTTTTTATACTATTTAATTAATTTTTTCCCACAATGCTTGTTGGGCAGGTTGGCATGATCCTGCAAGCCGTCATAGCTGTACGTCGACTCCTTTAAGCGGGATAGCAAGCTGCACTGCGGGGGTGCCGATGCTCGTGGCTGGCAGTCATGATGCCCGCCGCCACGCGCGATCGCAGGCACGAGAGGCAGAACAGGGACGTGTGTGTGTAAACACACAAATCCCTGATATGTGAGGAGAGGAGAGGCAGATTATGAGTTCCTAATAGCTAGGAACCACTGAGGAAAAAATTAACTTTTTCTAAAAAAAAATGGGAATATTAATTATAGCACAAAGTACAAAATATTGTGTTTTTTTTTTAAAATTGTCGCTCTTTTTTTGTTTAAAATGCAAAAAAATAAAAACCACAGAGATGATCAAATACCACCAAAAGAAAGCTCTATTTGTGGGAAAAAAGGACGTCAATTTGGTTGGGGTACAGCGTCACACGACCGCGCAATTGTCAGTTAAAGCGTTGTGGTGCCGAATCGCAAAAAAATGCTCTGTCATTGAGCAGCCAAATTTTACGGGGCTGAAGTGGTTAAGCAGCTGACAGCCGCGGGAATAAGAGGATGAGAAGTGGAGAGGAGAGCTTCTCCTGGTGGGTCAAAGCACCCCCTTGGGGCCCTGTGTGCAGTGAACACCCTGCACCCATGAATGATACGCCACTGCACCAATGGTGTCACATGGGATTCATTTTCCTTAGGTGCATTATTTTACATTTAGAAACATTGAACTTTTGACCAATCTTCCAGCAATGCCAAATCATGTTCCATGTTCTCTCTTATGGAGAGATATGGGGGTCTATTAGACCCCAGACCTGTCCTCTGTCCTCCAATGCAGCTGATCAGATACAGATCAGTCTGATTGGCTGCTTCACTTGGCCAGTAACCGGCCAGTAAACAAAGTAGAACCAACAAAATTGTTGTCACCTCTGGTTTCTGATGTCACACAGTGGGAGGAACAACATCAGTTCTTCTCACTGTGTTGCCAGAGTCGGATGCCACCAGTTGCATCCTGACTGGGCTCCCTGTTTGCTCGGGAGAGCCTGGTAAAGGCAGCGGTGGCGGGAGAGGGATGGGACCCTCTTCTGCCACCTGTAAAAGATTTATTTTTATCTTAAAGAAAATAGCTGGGGCTGAAAAATTATACCAGGATCATGATTGTAGCCTCACCGCTTCTGTACTAGACTCTATATATGTCAGAAACCATGAAATCAGACTGAGACAGAAGTACAGTTACTTGTTTAATAATAAAAGTAAAAAGAACAAACGTTGTCAAAATATAGCCAAAGTTCATTAACCGGAACGGATAGTCAGCCAAGCCAGAAGTCAGGGATCAAAGTAGTGGAACAGCAAGCAGGATCCGGAGCCAGAAGGGATGTCAGCAAAGCCAGTCTTTAACCTCCCTGGCGGTATGATTATGTCAGGAATTTTGTACCAAAAGCGGTACAATTATTTTGCATGTAAATTTGGCGTTTTATATTGTAGGCCTGCAATTCTTAGGAATAACTCACTTAAATCTGTCCAAACCAGAGTCTAGTAGACATCCCGAGTATGATAAAGTTTGAAACACAAAATCAGAAATTATAATATAATTAATAACTATAAAAATGATTCAATAATGTAATCAAATCAAAAACACAGAAATTTGCTCAGTTGCAGAATTGTCGCTGTCATTAGATTTAGTGTTTGATGAATTGTGATTCTAATTTATTATCGCTGTTTTATAGCTGGTCTAAAACCACTTTTGACATAAAGGGACACTTTTTGGTTGCTATGGACAATCTCCAAATTCCAGGCAGAAAAAAATAATTATTTATAATATAAAACTACATGCAGGGCACTGGACAGACCACTAGGGACAAAGGGGATGTGTAATTTTTTTATACAGTACTGTAATCTGTAAAATTACAGTACTGTATGTGTTTTGTGTGTTTTTACTTTTTTGAATTTGGCGCCGATCTCCACTCCCGTGCGTCATAACGTCGCAGGGAACAGAGCTCATCGGCACTCGGCACTGTGTGAATCGAGCGAGGAGACAGCTTGCATACACAGCGGGGAGACATTGCAGGATCCAGGGGACAAGGTAAGTAACTTCCCCTGTATCCTGCAATGCGATCCCGAGTCTGGTACTGAAGTTCCACCCCGAGCCAGACTCGGGATTAACGCCAGGGTGGTTAAACAGGAACGCAGGAGATGTTTCTTGTGATGTTGACCAAGGTGAAGGCAGAGCAGGAGATGTTTCTTGTGATGTTGACCAAGGTGAAGGCAGAGCTCCTTAAGTAGGCAGGACTGACGAGCAGGATATCATCAACAGGTGAGTCACTGTGGAGAGATAGGAGCTGGCAAATAGCCAACAGCTGAGCGGCCAGCTCGGAGAAGGAAGGGCTGAGCCCAGCCCTGACAATATATATGTATGGCGGTAGGGAAGCAGTTTAAAAAGGTTTGCAAACTTGTGCATTACTTTCAGTACAGTCCTCATACATTATGGATGAAAAACAAAAGAACCCTACAAGTGCCTGTGTATGCATTTAGGGTTTCATTTTCATTATGTTCCAGGGTTATAAAAGATGGTAGGCGCTAAGCAGGTATTATATACTAGCACACATTTGCTTTTATATGATAAATATTCCAGGTAGTAAAATTTTAAAGTAACTGTGACTTGCGGATATGGAAATGTAAAATATGCTCTGTCTAAATTTAGACATATATTCCTACTTTATAAAATGTTTTCCCTCTTAATTCATCATTATTTCCCATTTCTTCAGCATGACACAGGTTTTTGCTGTAGCAGCATTACACCTAATAAGGACCATGTTTCCCCGCAGCATTACGCAGGCACTACATCATGTGTCTGTGGGAAATTGCCGGATGATTATTGAATCAATGGGAACGTTAGCAAGGGTCTTGTCATATTTTCTCTGTAAATGTTTTTGTGGCCGTCTCCCCACAGCCAACCTGTAATGTTTTACGCCAATGTTGTTACAGAGTCCAAGTGCTTCTCAGTTACTGGAGACACTGTTACAGATTGCAGTGTTTGTGTAGGTGTCTGTCCCTGATTAGCGGAGAGACAATCTCAGGGTTTTGTTTCCTCGCTAGCCCCGGCCTGAGGACCATTCAAGGTTTACTAATGAACAGGAGAGGAAAAAGAGGGTAGGCAGTGCAAGCATGGCCTGGCGTTTTTTGTGTGCGTATTCTACGAAAGGAATAAAAGCTGATATTTAGACATGGAAATTGGTGGTCTTCCAGGCAATATGGGATCTGAAAGTGCTAAATCCTTTTATAAACAAACCTTGATTCAGTCTGGAATGTCTTGGCCTGATCTTAAAGGTGATATTATATAGGGACTTCGAAATCGTGGACTAGCCTCAGATATAATTATCTCCACATTCCAGCCATCAGCTCGCCTAAGGTCTAAATAAGCTACATTTATTTCCACTGTAAACTTGTTAAGAGGAACCCTTTCCTTGCCATGGTGACTTTTAGGGCTGTGGAGGACACCCGTTTTTAAAGGGATTTCCATGAAATCTGGAAATCCTCAGTTTGTTTTCGGTAGCACAAAAGAACCCATTTCTTGCTGTTCCTGGGAATTGCCTGCAAATGTAGGCATAAACTGCAATGCCACCTGTATGAGGTATTGCATAACTTACAGTGGCTCTCTTTAGGATGTACTGGTTGGACCTGAGCTAGGCAAATTATGCAAAGATCAATTGAACAGGTCTCTCTATTATTTGTATATCAGCTGTAGAAGGTGGGGACCTCTCCATGTTACCGTACAGAATGACTTGGAGATAGCAGCAACTAGGGATGCACCAATACAATTTTTTTTACAATGAGTATAAGTACCGATACTTTTTTTTTAGTACTCGCCGATACCAATTAGCGATACCTACCGCAAGTGTTTTTCTTTTAACTTCAGCTGTCAGCAATGGTACAAAGCTTTGAAAAGTTATTTACAAATGAAATAAAAATTTTTTTTTTTTAATCTAGCGCTTTTTCAATGTGAAATGTGTAATATATATATATGTTAACCACTTGACCACTGGCACTTAAACACCCTTAATAACCAGACCAATTTTCAGCTTTCGGTGCTCTCACATTTTGAATGACAATTACTCATTCATACAACACTGTACCCATATGAAATTTTTGTCCTTTTTTTCACACAAATAGAGCTTTCTTTTGGTGTATTTAATCACCTCTGGGTTTTTTTATTTTTTGCGCTATAAAAGAAAAATGACTGAAAATTCAGTAAAAAAAAATGAATTTTTCTTCGTTTTTGTTATAAAATTTAGCAAATTTGTAATTATTCTTGATAAATTTTGGCCAAAATTTATACTGCTACATATCTTTGGTAAAAATAAGTACAAATTGGGGTATATTATTTGGTCTTTGTGAAAGTTATAGAGTCCACAAGCTATGGTGCCAATATCTGAAAATTGATCACACCTGAAGTACTGACGGCCTATCTCATTTCTTGAGACCCTAACATGCCATTAAAGTACAAATACCCCCAAATGACCCCTTTTTGGAAAGAAGACATTCCAAGGTATTTAGAAAGAGGCATGGTGAGTTTTTGAAGTTGTCATTTTTTCCCACAATTCTTTGAAATATCAAGATTTTTTTTAATTTTTTTTTTTTTTCACAAAATTGTCATATTAGCAGGTTATTTCTCACACACAGCATATGCATACCACAAATTACACCCCAAAACACATTCTGCTATTACTCCTGAGTACGGCGATACCACATGCGTGAGACTTTTACACAGCGTGGCCACATACAGAGGCCCAACATGCAGGGAGCACCATCAGGTGTTCTGGAGCACCCAGGACAATTCTGACATTTCTCTCCTACATGTAAAAATCATCATTTATTTGCTAGAAAATTACATAGAACCCAAAATATTATATATGTTTTTTTTTAGCAAAGACCCTAGAGAATACAATGGCGGTCGTTGCAACTTTTTATCTAGCACGGTACTTGCGCAGCAATTTTTCGAACGTGTTTTATTTGGAAAAAAAATGTTTTGTGCTTTACAAAAAACAAAACTGTAAATTTAGCCCAATGTTTTTGCATAATGTGAAAGATGAAGTTACGCCGAGTAAATAGATACCCAACATGTCACGCTTCAAAATTGCACACACTCGTGAAATGGCGCCAAACTTCGCTACTTAAAAATCCCCATAGGCTTTAATTTTGTTTACTGGTTACATGTTTTGAGTTACAGAGGAGGTCTAGGACCAAAATTATTGTTCTCGCTCTAACGTTCGCAGCGATACCTCACATGTGTGGTTTGAACACCGTTTTCATATGTGGGCGGGACTTACGTATGCGTTCGCTTCTGCGTGCGAGCACACGGGGACAGGGACGCTTTAAAAAAATATATATATATTTTATTGTTCATTTTACTTTATTTATTTTAGTTTGACCCTTTTTTTCCCCCCAAAAATTTTTTTGATCACTTTTATTCCTATTACAAGGAATGTAAACATCCCTTGTAATAGGAATATGGCATTACAGGTCCTCTTTACAGTGAGATATGGGGTCAATAAGACCCCACATCTCACCTCTAGGCTGGAAAGCCTGAAATAAAAAAAAAAACGATCCTGGCTTTGATCGTAGCGAGTATCGCAGGGTATTGTTGGGTATTGCAGGGTATGGCAGGGTATGGCAGAGTATTGCAGGGTATTGCAGAGTATCGCCGGGTATTGCAGAGTATCGCAGGGTATGGTAGAGTATTGCAGAGTATCGCCGGGTATTGCAGAGTATCGCAGGGTATGGTAGAGTATCGCCGGGTATTGCAGAGTATCGCCGGGTATTGCAGAGTATCGCCAGTATGGTAGAGTATCGCAGAGTATCGCAGGGTATTGCAGAGTATCGCAGGGTATTGCAGAGTATCGCCGGGTATTGCAGAGTATCGCCAGTATGGTAGAGTATCGCAGAGTATCGCAGGGTATTGCAGAGTATCGCAGGGTATTGCAGGGTATCGCAGGGTATGGCAGGGTATCACAGGGTATGGCAGAGCATCGCAGAGTATCGCAGGGTATTGCAGGGTATCGCAGGGTATTGCAGGGTATGGCAGAGTATCGCAGGGTATGGCAGGGTATCGCAGGGTATGGCAGAGCATCGCAGGGTATGGCAGAGCATCGCAGGGTATGGCAGGGCATCGCAGGGTATGGCAGAGTATCGCAGGGTATGGCAGAGCATCGCAGGGTATGGCAGAGTATGGCAGGGTATGGCAGAGTATGGCAGGGTATGGCAGAGTATGGCAGAGTATTGCGGGGTATTGCGGGGTATGGCAGAGTATTGCGGGGTATGGCAGAGTATTGCGGGGTATGGCACAGTATTGGGGGGTATGGCACAGTATTGGGGGGTATGGCACAGTATTGGGGGGGATGGCAGAGAATCCATCCATCCATGCTCAGCCATCCCTCCATACCCTGCAATACCCAGCAATACACTGCAGGCTATTGCTGGGTATTGCAGGGTATGGAGGGATGGCTGAGCATGGCTGGATGGATCGGTGGTGGCAGAGCAGGCTGTGGGCACTACAGATTCCGCCCACAGCACTGCTGCCACCGATCCCTCCCCCTTTCCTCTCATACTGTACCGATCGGTACAGAGAGAGGAGGAGAGAGGAACCGGCGTCATCAAATGACGCCGGTTTGCTTACATGTGATCACTCCGTCATTTGACGGAGCGATCACGTGGTAAACGGCCGCGATGAGCGGCCGTTTACCGTGATCCATGATCCGCCGGGTCCTCTGGACCCGGCGATCATGGATGCTCTCGAGTGCGCGCACCAGGGGGCGCGCAAGAGCAGAATTCTGTGAGGCCGTTAATTAACGGCCTCCCAGAGTTAAGCAACCGCCCTGTAGCCGTTTTTCGGCTATGGGTCGGTTGTTAACTGGTTAATATATATGAGTAAAAATATTCATTAACAAAGCAAACAAAAAAAGTTTTAATTGTTTATCGTTTATAAAATAGACGTGAACAAAAGAAAAAAAGCAGGAAAATAATAATTTAAATGGAGGAGAATAGGGAGTTAATTAAGGCTGATTAGAGTAAATTAAGGGTTATTAAGGGGTTAAACAGAGGAACATTTGTTTGATCTGCAGATGAAGAAACAGAAATAAACAAAAAGAAATAATGTTTCTTTTTATTTTAGTGTTTCAGTGCTGAGCAGTGTTGTTAATAAAAATTGGCTGCTTTTTTTTTTTTTACAGCTCCAATTACCGGACTTCTTTAAAGCTGGGGAGACCCACTGACAGCTCAAAGAACCGAGCCTGAAAGTATTGGTTTCAGGTATCGGTCCACGAGTACCGATACTTGTGCAAATACTCGGTATCGGCACTGATACCGATACCGGTATCGGTGCAACCCTAGCACCAACCCTTGTGCCCAGGCAAAACTACTCAGTGAGACATCATGGGGGTATTTTACTAATGTGAAGTTGCACTTTGCAAGGGAATTTCCCCCAGAGCTTAGGGCATGGGATTAAACTTTGCTTTACAAAGAACACTCCAGTACAGGGGGTCCCCGAGTTACGAACTCGTTAGGGACTGCCCGCCTGTACGGAAGTCGGAAATGTTCGTAAGTCGGCCGCGCATGCGCAGACCGACAAATACAGAGATTTTCGGACATTTCCGATGTTCCGTCAAATGCCGTTCTGCGCATGCGCGGCAAATTACGGACATTTCTGGCATTTTCCGAGGCTCCGTATGGCCGCGCATGCGCAGAGCGGCCGAAAGACGGCGAAAAACACAGAAAAATGGCGGACGGTCCCCGCAGCGCCCCGTTCGTAAGTAGGGGTTGTTCGTAGGTCGGGCGTTCGTAAGTCGGGGACCCCCTGTACGTTCAAGGAAATAAAATAAAAAATAGCTTTGATTGAATAATTGAAGTCTGCAAAGCTTCACCGCATTTACTAAGCTCTGTGGATTATTCTCATGCTGAGTGCAAGTGCACTTGCAAAGTAAACCTATTTGCTGTCGGTAAATAAAACAATGAGTCCTTTTAAAATGTCCATATGTATTTCAAAACAACCATCATAAAACATTTTTTTTCTCTTGATCCAATTGAATAGTTCCAATTCTACATCTTAAAAATTAGATTGTACTACTACTATATAATCAATGCAAATGATACTCTCTGCTGTGCTTGATTATTGTAGCTGCCATAGGGTTGTCTTGTTGATCTCTACATTGAGATTGTCAACGACATAAGAATGAATAAAGCCTAGTACACACTGCTAGTTTTTTTTTTTTTTCATTTCTTTTTTTTTTTTTGTTTTTGTCTTTTAGTTTCCCAGTGGGCTGAACTAAAAAAACCGACAGCTCAGGTTGGAGCCACTGTACTTGTAAATGAAGAGTGCAGCGCTAAAAATATACTTGCAATATATAACACAATGCATATAACAGGTGCAAAGATTAATAAAGTGCATTCAGTGCAATCAATAGTGTATGAACAATATAGAAAATCAATAGCAAAATATTGCATAGAAAATAAATATGCAAAAATTAAAATAAAACATTTACTAATTAAAGTGCAATAAGTGCCATCGATTGTGCAAAACCTAAAATTCAGCTAGAGATGAATTTCAAGCATAAATATCGGTGCAATATATAAAAAGGGTGCAGATCTCTGCAAAAAATCATATGGGACTAAAGTCCATGTGTAAAGTCCATTGCAAAACCACATTGAAATGATGATCAAACACCCAGTTGTGTGGCACCCATCACCAAAGTAAAAAATGGAGGCTTACCAGAAAGCCTGTGACCCCCATTACTCAGGGAGGTCATACAGTGCTTGACTGGATCTCTGATCCACTGAAGAAAAGCCCAGGTGCTCTCTCAGGTGTCTTTAATTGGTAAACCAGAAGGCTCTCAACAAACCAGGAAGTAGTGCCAAAACAACCATCATAAAATATATATTTTTCTCTTGATCCAATTAAAAAGTTCTAATTCTACATCTTTAAAAATTAGATTGTACTACTACTATATAATCAATGCAAATGATACTCTCTACTGTGCTTGATTAATGTAGCTAACACACTGCTAGGTATTTTTTTTTTTTGTTCCCGAGCGGGCTGAATAAAAAAAAAAAAAAACTGACAGCTCAGGTTAGAGCCACTGTACTAACAACCTGATGTTAGTACAGTGATCTCTCCTGCTGTTCTATTGTGTTCTGACAGAGGGACGACCCCTCGCCAAAACACTCCAGTTAGCGCTCTTTGCCATTGGCTGAAAGCGCTGATCGGGAGCCGATCGGCAGACCTTTTTGAGTCACGCCCCTTCAACAGAAGCCAGCTTTTCTTGGACCAACTGCAGTACACACAGGCCAAATGTCAGACGGTTTCTATTGAACCGGGTTATCCTGCCTGACATTCGGCCCATGTGTATGGGGCTTTAGTGCATTTACAGTTTTTTTTTTGAATGTGCACAGTTCATTTGTTCCTTGCTAACTAATTAGGAAAGATATTATGTGCAGTCAGGATTTGTGGTATAAGCAAGTGCAGGGCACCTGGAGTCCCCCTGTGGACCCTCTGTTCTTTAACCTCCCTGGCGGTGTTCCCGAGTCTGGCTCGGGTTGAGTTTTTTCTACCAGGAGCAGTAACCCCGAGCCAGGCTTGCGTGCAGGATACAGGGGGGAAGTTACTTACCTTTTCCCCTGGATCCTGCGATGTCTCCCCACTGTGTAAGCGAGCCGTCCGCTCGCTCGATTCACACAGTGCCGAGTGCCGCTGATCTCCGTTCCCTGCGACGTTCCGACGCACGGGAGCGGAGATCGGCGCCAAATTCAAAAAAGTTTAAAAACACATACAGTACTGTAATCTTACAGATTACAGTACTGTATACAAAAAATACACATCCCCTTTGTCCATAGTGGTCTGCCCAGTGCCCTGCATGTCATTTTATATAATAAAATATTTTTTTTCTGCCTGGAAACTGGAGATTGTCCATAGCAACCAAAAAGTGTTCCTTTATGTCAAAAGTGGTTTTAGACCAGCTAGAAAACACAGATAAAAAATTAGAATCACAATTTATCATCAAACAATAAATTTAATGACAGCGACTATTCTGCAACTGAGCAAATTTCAGTGTTTTTGATTTGATTACAATATTGAATCATTTTTATATATATTTTTATTATATTATAATTTATGATTTTGTGTTTCAAACTTTATCATACCCGGGATGTCTACTAGACTCTGGTTTGGACAGATTTAAGTGAGTTATTCATAAGAATTGCATGCCTACAATATAAAAACGCCAAATTTACATGCAAAATAATTGTACCGCTTTCAGCACTAAATTCCAGACAGAATCATACCGCCAGGGAGGTTAAACAATGTGGAAAGTTTGCATGGGCAATCTCCCCCCTTCAGTCTATTATGTCTATCGTGCATGCTGCTGCCAGATTCATCCACTTTACCACTTTACCAACTGCTCAGTTTCTGCCTCCCCCCAATGCCAGTCCATTCACTGGCTTCTGATTGCCCAACAATTAGAATTGAAAATGTTAAAAACAACATACAAAACCATCCACAAGTCTGACCCCAGCTATATTAACAACTTTGTCCCAGAAAGACAAGTAAAGCATCCTCCTTCCACAACCTCCTGCTGTCTAACTCTCTCGTCACCTCCTTCCATGCTTGTGCCCAGGACTTCTCCCGAGCCTCTCCTATCCTCTGGATGTCCCTTATCCAAACTGTACAGCTATCTCCTACTTACAGCCCTCAAAATTTCCACTCACCTGCTTATATTTGGCGAGTGTTTTTTACCTTCATGTATAAAATGCATGAAGGTGAAAAACCTTTCAGCCTTTAGAACCACTTTAACTATTTGAAAAATAGGTGATTTACTGCATTCTATTTTGTTGAGCCTTTATTAATGTACATGAATATACATAAGGGAGAAGTTATCATCTCTTTTTCTAAAAATCATGTACTTACCCCTGTGCTGAATTTTTTGCTTACCAATGTATGAACATTTGCAATGGTCTGTTGCGAAGGCTAGCCATATAGGTTAATGTTTTTAGATCGAAGGTTGTCGAGGCATGTGGTGCCAACAGGGCCACCCAGGCACAATTTTAGCATAAGTCATCCGAAATTCGAGCCAACATAACAGTAGCCATGAAATGTAGACATGTGCACACTGAAATATTTCGTTTCGGAATTTTGTTTTTGTCCAAAAAATAAATGTATTTAGTTACTCCCGAAATTCGTTTTTATTTATTTTGTTTCTTTAAAAAATGCATTCATCCAAAAATCCGAAAATGTATTAATAAGGTTGAATTTTTAAGGTTGTTATTGAAGGCTTATGGTGTCTGTCGAATGTTCTAAGAAGATTCGACGGAGCAGTTAAACTGTACGATGCCGCAATCGTACATTTCACGGTTGAATGTTCCACCTACAAGCTATAGTAGAATGTTGTATGACACTAGTAATAATTATATTTATTAATTATTATTACTAGTCAACC
This sequence comes from Lithobates sylvaticus, assembly GCA_028564925.1. Lineage (NCBI taxonomy): Eukaryota > Metazoa > Chordata > Amphibia > Anura > Ranidae > Lithobates > Lithobates sylvaticus. The sequence goes on from CM053032.1 coordinate 52,405,854, forward strand.
AACATTAGAATTCTTCTATAGCCTATGGGTGGAGCATTTGACCGTAAATGTCAGCTCGCATCGACTGCTTAGTCGAATCTTCATGTTGAATCTTTTCTCGCTATGAAGTAAATGTTTTTTGGAGGATCTGGTCCCCAACCAGAACCTCCTCAAAAAGGGAGCTGTCGGACTATTGCGGTATGGTATACATATATAGCAATGAATTCATAAACCAGTATATATAAAAAAATATACAAAGATTTTTATTGATACAGAAAAGAAGAAAATTCAATCATAAAAACAAATGCAATGTGGGGTATTTCTACTAGTTTCGCATTTTACATAGAAATTCAAGAAATTCAAGAAAAACAACATCTAAATCTGCAAAAGAGAACTTAGAGTTTATAACCATGTAGATATTTTATTCAGTTGCATCAACATTCAGCAACTGAGCATTCAAATGTGATATAAGGGGAAGGTACATAAGTATACAGCCTCTTACCCCACTTAGATGCCTCATAGGCGCACAAAAGACCCATCGGAGCCTCCCGCGGTGACTGGGGAGGGCTTATATAATGGTAACAGGTCAATCTGAACAGAAAAAGAATAATAGTAATGTACTTAATGTAATAAGTAACAGTAGGAAACTGACTTGAACAGGAGGGTACCCAGAGATATGGGTCACCGGTGCCAAAAGCCCTATCACCACCATCATGGAAAAGGTGAGTAATCCTACTAGGAGTGATCGCGTGAATAATTGGATGAATTTCTTCTCTCTATGTCGAATAATCTTGGACTAATAGAGTTAGGTTAGGCACATTCAACCTTTTTTGCTATTGTCTCTATAATGTTGAATCTTTTCTCTCTATGTCAAATCTTTTCTCTCTATGTAGAATAATCTTGGACTAATAGAGTTAAGGTTAGGCACATTCGACCACAGGTTCGATGGACACAGATCGCTATTGTCAGCGTCATGTTAAATCTCCTATCTCTATCGAACTGTTGTCACAACGAAAACGAAAATAAAGCATTTGTTTATGTCGGATCTTTCGGTTTTTGGATTCTGCATGTTCGTTATCGTTTGTTAAAACGATAACAAAAATACCCAAAATTCGGACGAAAATGCATTCGGACGAAAACAACATGAAATGTTGGTGGATCTCGGTCCTGGGGTTGGACAGCGCTGGGTTAAAGACTAAAGCTGGGAGTTCTCCTTTTCATGGAAGCTGTGAAGAAATACAGAGTGTTTTTCTATAAGATGAGGTGGTCTTGAGCTGTTTATAACTTGTGTACCTAATGCTGGTGTTTATTTTCAGAACATAAACATCCATTTACAGTCTTCCATCTGAGGCTTCAGGTGCGCTAGGCCCTAAAGCTTTTCAAATATTTTCAGTTTCAGGCCAATAATCCTTTGACATAAGGTGTTTGGACATCTCGTGTATGTGACTTTTTAAGGCTGATCACCTCAAACGTAGCTCGTAATGCCACACACACAACACATAATTGCGATAGCAAGCGACACTGATCATGGCTTTTTACTGAGTAATGGAAAATACACTGCATTTATTTACCTGTTTCTTTGAACGGAAAATCAAGTGTCACCAAAAAATCTGGCATTACTGAGAATAGGGGGGTGTAAGTTAGTTGCATAAATAAATAGATAATAGATACATAGACATAGAGATAGATAGATAAATCAATCAATCGCAGTGGCATATCTAGGGTATGGTACGTGCCTTGGGTGCCACTTGAAGGGTAGGGAGTAAAAAACATCTCCAGGACCATTCACCAAAGGGTCCATGAAAGTTTGCTGGCCTATGGAGACGTGATGGCACTCAATGCAGCATGCAGAGGTGGATCGGAACAGTGGCGGCCCGTCCATAGGGGGCGCCCGGGCGCCGCCCCCCCCCTCCTTGCAGTTAAAAAAATAAAAAAATAAAATAAAAAAAAAGTTCAAAAAAAAAAAAAAAATGTATTTAAACATGTCCCTTTAAGGGCGCCATGTCCCTTTAAGGGCGCACAGTGCAGTATGCACCGCTCTATCACCAATAGATAGATTCATGCATTGCATGAATCTATCTATTGGTCACCTCTGCCGCCCCCTATTCAGGTGTCCGGCCCCTGATCGGGCGCCGGGCATCTGAATTACAGTGCTGGAAGTGTTGCTGGAAGCGCCCCTATTAGAGCTGTAAGCTCTAATAGGGGACCCTATTAGAGCGGTGTGCTCTAATAGGCTTCCCTAAGTGTAAACAGCGGGCGCACGGCCGTGCGTTCGCTGATTACACAGTATTGTGTTAGAGAAGCGAATACATCGCTTCCCTAACACAGACCCGCCTCTCAGCCAATCAGGTTGCCAGGTCTGTTACCTGTCACCTGATTGGCTGAAGTCACAGGCGCTGTGATTGGACGCTAGGCGTCCAATCACCTAGCGTCCAATCACAGCAGAAGAAGACAGGAGGAGCGCGGGAGAAGACATCCGACGGAGACACCGCTCGTCGCCTGACGCCGTCACCAGCTGCACACCGGGACAAGGTAAGTGCAGAGGGCAGGCAGGGGGCACAGTGGCAGCACTTAAGGGGCACAGTGGCAGAACTTGGGGCACAATGGAAGCACTTAAGGGGCACAATGGCAGCACTTAAGGGGCACAATAGCAGCACTTAAGGGGCACAATGGCAGCACTTAAGGGGCACAGTGGCAGAACTTAAGGGGCACAATGGCAGCACTTAAGGGGCACAATGGCAGCACTTAAGGGGCACAATGGCAGAACTTGGGGCACAATGGCAGAACTTGTGGCAGAACTTGGGGCACAATGGCAGCACTTAAGGGGCACAATGGCAGCACTTAAGGGGCACAATGGCAGCACTTAAGGGGCACAATGGCAGAACTTGGGGCACAATGGCAGCACTTAAGGGTCACAGTGGCAGCACTTAAGGGGCACAATGGCAGCACTTAAGGGGCACAATGGCAGCACTTAAGGGGCACAATGGCAGAACTTGGGGCACAGTGGCAGCGTTTGATGGCACAGTGAGGCTGTTTGTTTGCGCCCCCCCAAAAATTTTGAGCACCAGCCGCCACTGGATCGGAATGCATGTACTGTGTTCCAGGTCAGTGAATCAACCACGTTCTGGTATGGATAGATATCTTGGTGTGGTTTGTGTATTTCTTCCAGATCTGTGCAGTAATCCAGTGTGGAACTTTACCTCTATGTAGGAGCTTCCTGTATTTAAGTGGAAGTAAAGGCAAAACTAAAACTAAGAGAGCTTTTCATCGGAAAATGCGACCGTGTGTAGGCTCCATCTGAATTTTGCTGGCCGAATTTCCGACAGCAAAGAATTGAGAGCATGTTCTCAATTTTTCAGACGGAAAAGGTTTCTATCGGAAATTCTAATCGTCTGTAGCAATTCTCACACGCAAAATTCCTACACATGCTCGGAAACAATTAGACGCATGCTCGGAAGCATTGAACTCGGCTCGTAGTGTTGTACCTCACCGCGTTCTTGACGGTCGGAATTAGGTGTGACCGTGTGTAGGCAAGACAGTTTGAGCGGAATTCCATCAGGAAAACCATCAGAGCTTTTTCCGACGAGAATTCCGATCGTGTGTGCATGGCACTAGAGAGGCAGCCGACAATGGAAGCCCCATAATAAGTCTATGGGTGAAGTCACTTTTCAGGCATTTCACAGCCATCATTGGTTTTCTCCTGTACACAGAAGGCACAGCTGGGGACCGGACTGGGTGGCTTTAGAATAGCTAAGTATAGTGATCCTTTCTTTATAGGTTGAATAAATTAGTCTTAGAATGTGGGTGGTAGTAGGTTTAGAGTTAAGCCTGGTACGCACAATGAGTTTTTTTTCCGTTCAACCCATCAGGTTGAATGGAAAAAAAAACTGTCACTGTGCTAATGATCCAACATCCAATAGTACAGCCATCTCCCCCACTGAGCTATTGTGTTCTGATAGGGGGACCCCCCCCCCACCAGGACACTCCATTGGCTGAGAGCACTGATCGGGAGGTGGTCGGCTGCTGGTTTTCCAGCATGCTTGTCTAAAAGAAGCAGGCCGGCTTCTGTTGGACCGGCTGCCATACACAAGGACCGTCGGATGATTTTTATTGAACCGACCGATGTCGCCCGGCGTTCGACCCATGTGTACGAGGCTTTAGTTAGATTTTGCCTGTACTTACACTTTAAAACCAGCCACTGCTGCTTTCTTCTAGTGCAAGGTACTGCGCCCCCCCCCCCCCTGCAGTTTTCTACAGGCAGTAGTGGGTGGAGCCTGCGTGATGCCTCCCACAGCTCTGCTCAATGCCCTTGCTATGTCCAGCACAGTGATGATGTCACCACCATGTTTACAAGGTAATAACTGGGTGTGCAAATGCCTTTGGTGCACACAAAGTGAATTTTTATCCTTTGTGGTCATTGAGAAATTATTAAATGTATATGAAAGTTTTTTGTTGCGGGAGTTCATCTTTAAGAAAAGAATAAACAGAGCTTCAACAGAAAAGATCCTTGACAAAGGTTTCACGGAAGTGGCAAGTCGTGTTTCAAAGAAATTTTCCCCACTGGGCTCTTGGCCTTCTTTGATGTTTTCAAATCTTTAACTATAGATTTTATTATGGTAATTCAGAAAGAGTCATGCCTTCTGGACTCAACATTCGCTATAGTGGTTGTGGACCTGAATATTCATGGGAACAATAATATCACTCAAACATATGGCAATGTTTTCCTCAATCTGGAAGAAAGCTATTTTGTCATAAGTAAACGCAAACAACAAAATATAAACCATCCTCATCCACACGTGTCAGAGTTTAGTGCATGTGATTTATGTATGTGTATCAGATTTAAGCATATCTTCCGCTAAGTAATGGATAAAAATATAACATGCTTGTACAATAGCTTGTGTATATTTTTTTTATGGATGAATGTTAAAAGGTACATCATTATTTAAAGGAATTCCAATATTTAAAGTGTATATCAAACAGGCATAAATACAATTTCTGCAATACATGCACATTTGCCTATGTTTGATCCTTTTAAGGATCCTGCATGTACTGTGCCAGAAATGCACTCAGTTCTTAACCACTTCAATACCCGCGTATAGTCATATGACGCCCACAAGGTGGATCTACCATCCTGGGTGGGCGTCATATGACGTCCTCGGATTCCCGGCCGCCTGGGGGGCGCGCGCGCGCCGCCGGCATTGCTCGGGACCCGGTGCGAGTGCCCGGCGGCCGCGATGTCCGCCGGGCACCCGCGATTGCCCGTTAAAACAACGGGACCGGGCGGGACCGTGGAGCTGTGTGTGTAAACACACAGCTCCACGTCCTGTCAGCGGGGAGGAGACCGATCATGTGATCCCAGTACAGAGGATCACATGATCGGTCTCCTCCCCTTAAGTCCCCTCCCCCTACAGTTAGAATCACTCCTATTAGGGACACACATTAACCCCTCCAGCGCCCTCTAGTGTTAACCCCTTCCCTGACAGTCACATTTACACAGTAATCATTGCAATTTTATAGCAACGATCGCTGTGTAAATGTGAATGGTTCCAAAAATGTGTCAAAAGTGTCCGAAGTGTCCGCCGCAATGTCGCAGTCACGAAAAAAAAATCGCAAATCGCCGCCATTACTAGTAAAAAAAAAAAAAAAAAAAAAATTCAATAAATCTATCCCCTATTTTGTAGACGCTATAACTTTTGCGCAAACCGATCAATATACGCTTATTGCCATTTTTTTTACCAAAAATATGTAGAAGAATACGTATCGGCCTAAACTGAGGAAAAAAATTGTTTTTTTTAAAAAAAAATTGGATATTTATTATAGCAAAAAGTAAAAAATATTGTGTTTTTTTTCAAAATTGTCGCCCTTCTTTTGTTTATAGCGCAAAAAATAAAAACCGCAGGGGCGATCAAATACCACCAAAAGAAAGCTCTATTTGTGGGAAAAAAAGGACGTCAATTTTGTTTGGGTGTAACGTCGCACGACCGCGCAATTGTTAGTTAAAGCGACGCAGTGCCGAATCGCAAAAAGTGCTCTGGTAAGGAAGGGTGTTTAAAAGCCCTGTATTGAAGCGGTTAAAGCAGAGTTTCACCCAAAAATGGAACTTCTGCTTTAAGGGAGGTGACCCCCTGACATACCAAATTTGGCATGTAATTTTTTTTGGGGGGGGGGGGGAGCCGGGACCCAGCTCCCACTTCCTCCCGGCGCACCGCGGCACCGGAAGGGAGATCACCTCTCCTCCCTCCCTCTCTGCAATCATCTAGGACACGTCACAGGTCCCAGATGATTGCCCGACTAGTCACGGCGCTTTGCGCGGCTCGTGCGGCTCGTGTGTGCGCAGTGGTGCCGGCTGTGAAGCCACAGCCGGGCGCCCACACTTACAATGCTGGCGCCACAGAGAAGAGACGAGCAGGGCTGCGCTCCCCCGCATCGCTGGACCCTGGGACAGGTAAGTTTCCAATTATTAAAAGTCAGCAGCTGCAGTGTTTGTAGGTGCTGACTTAAAAAAAAATTTTTTAGCAGAACTCCGCTTTAAGGTAATTTTGCTGGGGCCCCCCGGGAGCCATTGGCTCCCAGTTCTGCCAGTCAAAGCCCATTATGAGGGAGCAGGGGCTGAGTCTCAGGAGCGAGCTCACACAGGAGCCCCCATGGGAAGCTCACACAGGAGCCCCCATGGGAAGCCGCTTCCCGTGGGGGCACTGGACAGAGGAGGAGCCAGAAGTGTCAGCGGGGGATTTGGGAACATAAATATATAAATGTTTGTTATTTTTTTTCCTTTAATTTCCTTTACAATCATTCTATTGTCATTACCCAATTCACCTGCTGGTGGCACTGTTGTGATTGCAATGTTGCAATTCTGGTGACCACCAGCGGGTGTCTCCCAGCATTTGGGCTGTCCGAGTAATCAGGCTGCACCTGACGTGGGCTGCTGGAAGGTATATAATCCCGCCCTTGGCTGAAGTTCAGTGCTTCAGTGTTCTTCCTGTGAGCCTTATCCCTGGCTGATCTTGATCGTTTCTAGACCTGATCCTGTGACCAGCTCCCTGTACTCTTCTTTCAGCTTCCCGTACCTTGTTCCCTGCTACCCTTGTTTCCTGTCTCTGTCCTGACCTTGCCATGTTTAGGTGTACTCCCTCTATTTGTACATAGCCAGTTAGGTTGTTATTTGTATTGGTGCAATTTCATTTGTACGTGTCACTTATATTGTTTATGGTTTACTGGTGTTGGTGTTGGAATAGTATTATTTGTCTTATATATACCTGCAGTATATGCGGTATGTGGTATCCTTGACATACATAAACTTAAAATTTACTGATGAAATTTAATAATAAGATCTCGAATAGGCAGGATTGCGAGGTCATCAACACTTTGAAAAGCACAGGTGGTCTAAGGATCTGGTGAGTTCCAGCCCATGAGGGGGTTTGGTGTGGAACCACTGAAGAGCACTATTTGGAAAGCACTTAATTTCTGCATGAATTATGTGAAGCATGTCTGATAGGATTTTAAGCACATTTATCACTTCTGAATGAACCTTTAGGACACGTATGGACTTTTATGCTTTATTGTACACTAGTAGTAGTGTCACTTTATTAGTATTTTAAACATTTTTTGTTGCACAACTTTTATTAGAAATTTGATGTGTAAGGATATGTATTAACACCTAGCGCTCATCTATTTTGGTAATTTTGGTTTAACATCTTAGTGCGTTCGGCACCAGATAGTGGGAAGAGTTGCAAGGGCAGTCAACCAAAGTTTTTAGAGGTGCATCTGTGGCACAGTGTTTGGAATTATTCATTTCAGGCCATGTCCCCATATTCTTGATCTTAGCTTCATAATGAAAATACTGCCCTCTTGAACCGTATTCAGCCATTGATGAATTTAAAGGTTTCAGTCAAGTTTCTTCTTTCCCTTCTTTCCTCTAAACTGTACATGTTATGTATGGCTGTGAACAAGGCTTATCGCCAAAACTAGTCTGCTACTGACTGTACTCACTGTGAAGGCTTGAAAATAAATACGTTTGATGTTATGGAGTTTCCAGCTGCTTTTATTCGATGACCGTTTGTCTATTGGTGTGTGGGAGGACACCTCAGCTTGGACACCCTGACTGCAAACTTCCAAAGTAAGACATTGTTTCCCACTGTTCTGAGCCATACAATCTTTGATCAAATCAAAAGTACATGTTATGTACATGTTTTATACCTCAGACCTTTCACCATTTTTGTTGCCTATCCCTGGACTCGTTGTTTCTTATCAATATCTTTTTGTAAGTTAAGTCTCCAGAATTGGACACAGTAGGAGTGCTAACTAAAGCCGGCCATAGACTATTTGATTCTCGGCCGGTACAGCAGGGACCGTCGGAAATTTCAACCATGCATTGTATGGGCATGGCTGAATGTTATCAAGTTGATAGATCAGCCTGTTGGATTACTCATGTGATTATTGGCAGCGGCTATAACCGCTAGCAATAATCACTGTGTTCTCCTGGTGGGGATGGCTCCCCCCTGCAGGAGGTATTCCACCATCAACACTAACAGTTTTCTTTCCTGCAACCCGTGGTGAAAGCAGCACTGTGACTTACAGTATTTGAACAACATTTGAACAACATTTGTTGATTAGGGCTTGTGTTGTGCAGTGCTGAACTTTTCATTTCAATTCCCACCACAAACAATAAATTTGTATTGTCTCCCAATTCATTCTCTTTTCAGTGGAGAAACGAGAACAAATTATTCACTGTGAATGCAAGGCATTCACCTATTGGCTGAGTCAGAGATCTTGGCACTGATGCATTACATTCAAGGTTTGGTAGATGGCTCACTGCTCATCATTCTCAGTGATCCATCTACATCCATGGCCATTTATCATTCAGCTGTTTCCTTGTTGTGAAAAGCTCCTATCTATAATCTATTTAGGCAAAACATTCCGTAAACATAACCATTGTCAATGAATCCACAAGAGGATGGGGGCTAAAGTGCGGGATGGCAGACTGCCTTACAATCTTTAGATCTGCCGTTCCATTTTAAGATTATGGATTACAGTCTGCTGAGAAGTGGCTGCAGTGCCGCATAAGCTAGTAAATGCATAAAGCTTGGGTTTTTTGGCAGGAGAATTTTCGAATGTGCCCTCTCTCCCCAGGGCTGACCCAGTGGATGAAATAGTAGATGTGTGTCTGAATGTAGGCACGCCTTCTCCAAAGATCAACATTCGTACACACTTTAGTCACCTTTTATACGCAGTGCTATTGACATTAAGCAGAAAGGCCAGGCTGACAGCGCAGTGCGTTACACCAGTTGCTCTGCTTTCTCTGCATGGTTTATCTAAGGAGACTCAGCAGAAAATTACACAGCCTAATTGTTTTCAGCCTGAAGGAATTCTTCAGCAGATATGCAGGGCCCATACAAAGCTATATGTCACTGTGATAGCAGAATATATTGCCATCACTGTCAGGGGTAGCTTGTGCAAGATTAAGGAGGCTGGGACAGCTTCTGTCATTAAAAACAGAGCATAAGCAAGGTTCATATACACTAGAGCAAAAAAAACAAAAATATTTTCCACGTCCATGTATGGAAAGTAGCCAAGGGAGCTGCAAAAGCTGGTTTCAACAATAATGACTTCTTGATTAAAAATGAGATGGCAATTTAGCCGTATCTAATTTTTCCATGAAAACAATAATTTTGTCTTTGCCAGTATTTCACCCATATTGGCCTCCATTTTCGGCAGGTGGCACTACCAGGCAAAATTACCTTAAAGTGATTGTAAAGGCATATTTAAAAAAAAAATAAAATAACAAACATGTTACACTCTGTTATACCTCCTCTTCCTCCCCGCCAGAGCTCTATGTGGCTCCTCTTCTCTGAATTCCCCCATAGCAAGCCACTTTCTATAGGGGCACTTGTTCTGTCTCGATCCCTAGATGGGCTGTGTGTGTAAACCGGCATCCTGGCATGCTGGTTGTACCCAAGTTGATCGATCGATTAACTTGGTACATTCAGCCAGCCCATACACAGTTTGAATCTCGGCCTGTTCAGCATTCAAATTGTGTATGGCCTGCCTTTGTCTCTAAACAATTGGTTAGGGTTAGGACCAGGACTAGGACCAGGCTTATCATAGGTAGTTCTTTGCCACTATGCATGTTTGCATACACATCCCAACATGTGTGAACAAGTGTACCACAAAGCACAGATGGCAGCCATCTGCGCATTGTAATGTTGTCCCTTGAAAAATAATATGTTTGCCTTTTTTGTTTGTTGTAAAGCATTAGCAGGCAATTACAAATAACAGGAATGCCTTAAAGGATAAGTTCACCTTTGTAACAGGTTATGTGTTCCACCCCAATCTGCCCCCTTTCCCCCTGATCCATCCGCCCTTGTTACAGCAGGCAGGGGATCTTTTCCCTGCACCCACTGTCTCAAGGTTCCGCCTACATGGCCGTGTCATTTATTAACAGTTTCCTGTGAATTAATAGAATACAAGTACCATCAGCCATTGCTGCTGACGGTTTGAAGTTCTCAATGAACTGTGAGGGCATTGGTGAGTACCCTCGTAATTCATTGATCTTCCTGCTCTCAAGTAATGGCCTGTCAATATCAGAGGTACTGGCAGACAACTATCCTGAGAGTCTGCAGGAGCTTGAGATTCCTGCTCTGCAGTCTTAAAAAAAAAAAATAATAAATGCTAATTTTATTTTTCCTGCAAAAAAATTTGCATTTATTTTATTTTTTTCAAAAGGGGAACTTTAAACTTTAAACAAAAGGTGAGCCTTTAAACTAGCCTGGACCTGTTCTTATCCCAAAAAAATGGTATCGCTGATGCTAATGCCACATACACACAAGCTTTTTTTCGCTCAAGCTTGGCTTGCATATACACGGTCACACAAAAGTTTGCTGAACTTTCGACCGCCAAGAACGCAGTGACGTACAACACTACGACGGGCCGAGAAAATGAAGTTTAAGGCTTCTGAGCATGCGTCAAATTGTTTCTGAGCATGCGTAGAAATTTTGCACGTCGGAAAATGTGCTACAGATGATCAGAATTTCCGATCGGAAATGTTTCCGACTGAAAAATTGAGAACCTGGTCTCAATCTTTTGCTGGCTGAAATTCGGCCAGCAAAAGTTCGATGGAGCATACACACACGGTTGGATTTTCCAACCAAAAGCTCTCATCTGTCTTTTGCTGGCCGAATTTCGGATCGTGTGTACGTGGCATAACAGTAACCCTAGCAATAACTCCAAGGCCCCTTTCACACCTTTCTAGCTAGGTTAACACATACGGTAATGGGAAGTATTTTGTGTGTTAACTTGTGTTGAAATAAAGGAACTTCCCTAACCCTCGAGAGTCCTTTAAAACCCATTGCATTTTTAAAAAGAAAAGAAGAATAAACAGCCTTAATTTCATCTTACTCATTGACTCCAATGCATTTTGGCAAATGGATGGAATGGATAGGTTTCCAAATTTAAAGAGGAGCTACAGTCTCCTGCTAAAAAATGCAATAAAAACATTCCCATGATCCTTACAACACTTTTTAAATTTGGATAGAAACAGCAGTGTCCCTATCAGAGAGCCTGTACTTCCTCACGGCAGATCCTCCTCTTCAAAAATGGCACCTAACTCCTCCCGGTTACATCATTTCCTGTCTCGAAATGCTGCAAGACTATTAGGCTACCTGAAGACTCCTGGGATAGATAACGCCAATATCCCAGGAGTCCAAGGGAATCGCCTAATGATGTAATTGCCTAGGCGGCTGGGACAGGATGTGCCAGAAAACTGCATTATAAAAAGGTATTTCTAAATAATTAAAAAAATGACAATATCCATTTAGCACTGTACCGCGGATGGGCATTATGATAAGAGAAAGTTGAAAAAATGGGTGAATCTCCGCTTTAAGCTTCTTCATCTTCCTCCTTATTTCTCTCTCTCACCCTCTTTTTTTTCTTCATTTTCTGCCTTTGTTCTGTAATTGCCAGCTAAAGATTTTCATTATTTGAATTCACACCATTCAATGTTGTGTTCTCACAAAATGCTAAAAACTCAATGCAATTTTTTTCTGACACATTTTTTATGTTATACAACATCATATAATGAAACACTTCTCTTATCCCTGTTATGCAACATCAGTTTTAATATGGTATTGTTCTGGATATCTTTTTATAAAAATCAGTGCTAATAATGTGTGAAATTTAAATTTGCTGTGTGCCTAGTTAGTGAAGTAAACACAGGCATTGAAGATGAACTCCAGGCGAATGTCTGAATACACAGATGAATTACATAGACTATATGGGAGCCGTTTTACCTGCCAAAGCATTTGTATATCTATCTATTCAGTCCTGGGTTTTACACAGCTCTGACAAATAGCACAGCCAGGAGGATGACACCACTTCCTTTTTACAGTTAAGGGACACAGCAGGGACGTGCAGTCAGGGGAGGCAGGTGAGGCAGAGCCTCACCTGCCATGAACATAAAAAAAAAAAAAAACTTTGAGGGTCGTACCTGGTGGGTAGGTAGCTGAAGTTCTACCCCGCCACTGGTCAAAATGTGGGGCTCCTATGACCTATGGTTCCAGAGATATGAGGCTCCTTGTACAGCCTTTTAGAAGCTACATACAGGGCAGCCAGTTTAAATACAACACTTTGTTTTCAGACTGAGAGGATGAGATCACAGTGCCTCTCCTCACTTCTTGTCAGAGGCTCTCAGCTTAATGGACAGCTTAGAGTCTTGGACCAATAGTAAAGTACCATTGGCCCAAGCTGTCCAATAAAAATGCTGCAGTGGAGGATCGCCTCTCATTGCAGTGTCATAGAAGGGGGAATGTGTCTAAAAGACAAATGCTCCCTACCAGCCCAGCCCTCTTAACTACAAGAAAAAAAAACATGGGTTTATGGGTATAAGATTTACCCACAATCCCATGTTTATCTCACACAGTTAAGAGGGAGAATGAGAATCTGCTGCTGTTGAAAAGGTACAAGCTAAATCATATATTTATATGCTATATGTTATAAAGATAATAATTTATTATTTATCTATTTACTGTGAAATTAGTGGTTGGAAGTTATAACTTCAAACTTCAGTAATTTGTCCATTAAGCCACCTGCTTGAGTACAGTTTTTCAAAATCTAGTAAATTATCTTAAAAATAATATATATTCATTATTGCTATATTACTTACTTATGGTAATTAACCCCTTGTCGCCCCGGCCAATTCTGACACTTCTTTCCTACATGCTAAAATCATAATTTTTTTACTAGAAAATGACTCCCCCAAACATTATATATATTGTTTTAGCAGACACCCTAGGGAATAAAATGGTGGCCATTGCAACCTTTTATGTTACACGGTATTTGCGCAGCAATTTTTTCTTGGGAAAGAAACGGTTTCATGAATAAAAACGAACCCACTAAAGTTAGCCCGATTTTTTTATATACTATGAAAGATGATGTTACGCCGAGTAAATAGATACCTAACATGTCATGCTTTAAAATTGCGCACACTTGTGAAATGGCGCCAAACTTCAGTACTTAAAGTGGAAGTAAACCCTTCTATCGTTTTCAGTCAAGGAAGCTGCCATCTTGGCCTCTAATAATTCTTCAACTGCCATAATGCTGCACATGTGATCAGTTATGACACCAGCCATTGGATGGTTTGAAAGTTTGGTTGAGAGCACAACCAATGTGAAAGTTAACATTTCTGGCATGCTGGAAATGCAAGTGTTTTTTGAAACTGGGTTTACTCCCGCTTTAAAAAATCTCCATAGGCAACGCTTTCAAATTTTATACAGGTTACATGTTTACAGTTACAGAGGAGGTCTAGTGCTAGAATTATTGCTCTACGATCGTGGCGTATGTAACCTGTGTATATCTGGCTCTGATACTAGCCAGTGCCTCACCAGCCATTGACCTCATCGTACCTTCCTGGAACACAGCGGTGTCATCTCCCTACCTCTTTGCTGACTGGACTGTGAAGGAGCAGCAATTAACTTATTAGATCATCCCTTTGTTTACTGGTCCTCTTGACACGTTGGGGTTGATTTACTAAAGGCAAATAGACCGTGGGGGTTATTTACTAAAGGAAAATCCACTTTTCACTGCAAGTGCACTTGAAAGTGCATTGAAAGTGCACTTGGAAGTAAAGTCGCTGTAGATCTGAGGGGAACATGCAAGGAAAATAAATAAACAGCATTTTAGCTTGTACATGATTGAATGATAAAATCAGCAGAGCTTCCACTAATTTCCGATCTACCCCTTAGATTTAGAGTGACTGCACTTCCAAGAGCACTTGAAGTGCAAAGTGGATTTGCCTTTCGTAAATAACCCCCTGTGCACTTTGCAAGCGCAGTTGCACTCTTCAAAGTGTAGTTGCTCCAGAGCTTAGTAAATGAGGTGAAGTGTCACTTTGCAACGAATACCCAATCACATGCAAGAAAAAAAAAAACAGCATTATTGACTGGATGATGGAAGTCAGCAGAGCTTCCCCTAATTTACTAATCTCTGGAGCAACTGCACTTGCAAAATGCAAATTCTGTTTGCTTTTAGTATATCAACCCCATAGTTCTTTGTCAGAACATTTTCATGCAGCACACCTGATTGGCACCTAGTACTGCCCTCCCTCTCCGTGTCTGAGTGCTGCTGCACAGTGGATTTCAGGAGACTGATACCAAGGAAAACTCAGGAGGAGATTGTACAATCAGTTTGTAATATGTGATGAGCTTTATGAACCAAGCAAGAAAGTCCACGCCTGACTTGGAGAGTTTTTTTTATGCTGGAACTTTTTTATTTTCCTTTAGCAATAGATGACAGAAAATAATTTTGTGACCATTTGGAGGTATAAAAGTGGTGAAGAAACTCTTGAACTGACATGCTTGTGGACTTGCCTGTCTGTTTCTGTCTTCACGTGTACATCATGGAGTGTTACAGCTGGGATCCTTGCAATTTGACTATTGATACAGCAGGAGATAAGTACAGACGACCTCCGCAAAGTCGCAGTTCGGAGTTCGCGGCCTCAGTCGTTCAAGGATTTTTCCTTAGAATCTAACTAATAATTGTTTGCGGAAACTCCAGCCCAGCATACCCATATCATAACAGTGTATGGCGTGTAGCTATCGTGAGTGTTTTGCGGAGTGTTCTCATATTTTTCGTTTTGTTCTTCTTAAAGCCCTAAGATGCCGCCCAAATGCCCTGCACCTTTTAAGACTTCTGGCAATGAACCTAAGCGCTAGACATGTGCGGTTAGTTTCGTACATTCGGAAGCATCCGAAATTTATGCCTCCGAATTGTATATGAAATTTCGTTGACAAATTTTGGATCCAAATTCCGTTTCCGTTAACGGAAACGTGACTGGTGTTTTGTTGACCAATCAGAGGTTTTCTTCTGCTGCTGAGTGAGGGTTGGGAAAATTACCTTTTTTAATATGGGAATGGGAGACTGGTACTGGTAGTCGCTGGGAGATTCAGAATCGGACAAAATAAGAATGTTCGTTAATATTATTTTATTATTGTCATAATAATTACGATTATTCGTTATGATGAAGTTAAAAACCCAGGAAGTCAGCACAGCACAGGGATAGCGGGAGCCCCTCATAATGAGCACAGCAGGGGTACAAATCCAGGAAGTCAGCACAGCACAGGGATGGTGGGAGCCCATCACAATGAGCATAATGAGTCGACGACTGCCATATTGAGAAAGGTATTTTTTGCTTTTTAAAATCATCATAACGAACGTTCGTAATTTTTACGAAAAGTTAACGTACCTAACGAAAATTCAAATTAACGGCTAATACGAAACGAAACAAAACTAATTTATTGACAGCGCATATGTCTACTAGGCACCAGAAGAAGTTTAAGACACTCCAGGAGAAGGTTGAACTACTGGATTTCCTCCGGGATCCTAAAAGTTATGCCGCAGTAGCGCGCCTGTATGGCATCAACGAAAGAACCGTAGGCTACATAAAGAAGAACGAGGCAGCGATCAGGAGTACCATATCAGTACTTACATTTATACAGTTTTACATTCTAGCACTGCGGGAGACATAGCAGTACAGTATTGTACAGTATACGGGTTTACCTTTACATTCTTTTTTTTTTTTTTGAAGGGCAATGTATTAAGTTAAGTTTGAAATTAAGTTAACTTTTTTTTCGGAGCATATTTGGGGGCATATTTAGTTTTTTAAACTATAAAAATCAGCATGTATAGGCATTTTTTTACTACATCAAAATGTGTGTTTTTTTTACAATTCGTGGGTGCTCTAGGAATGTAACCCCAGCAAATTTTGTCGGTCCATTGTATTGAACATGTCACCATTTCTAGGTAAATATATTTCTAAAGGTGCTATTGACATGAAATTTTCACCACATGTCGGTAACAGCCCATGCAAGCCATACATACAAAGAAACCAAAACAAATATGTTCAAAGATGAAGTTATGTGTAATAAAATGGAATGACACAGGAAAAAAGTATTGAACACATGAAGAAAGAGAGGTCCAAAAAGGCATGGAAAGCCAAGACACCAGCTGAAATCTATCAGTATTTAGAAAAGCAATTCTGCCCCTTATCAGTGCCAATTAATATCAAATTGACAAAATTGATGGTGCAGCGCTTCACAAGCAAATTCAGTGGACCCTTGGATTACAAGCATAATCCGTTCCAGGAGAATGCTTGTAATCCAAAGCACTCGCATATCAAAGCGAGTTTCCCCATAGACGTCAATGGAAACAAAGATAATTAGTTCCGCATTGGCTTCTATTACATGCAATACCGCATGTGGCCAGAGGTGGGGGGCATCGGAGAGCCTCGGAAATACTCGGGGACAGCTCGGCTGAACTTGGAAATCCTCGGAAAGGCTTGGGAACTGAGTATTTTTGAGTATTTCCAAGTGATTCTGAGTATTTCTGAATGGCTCCGAACTGTTCCGAGTGTCACCGGCGCCCCCGCACCTCTAGCCAAATGCGGTACTGCACCCCATTAGCTTGAATTCTGCTTGTTTTGCAAAACAACACTCTCAAACCGAGTCAGAATTAAAAAAAAAAAGTTGCTCGTCTTTCAAACCGCTCGTTAACCACGCTACTCGTAAACCAAGGTTCCACTGTAAAACAAAACTACATAAAAAAACGGTACATTAGTGCCCAGATAGCAAAATTGGGATCTTAAATAAAGTGCAACTCAAAAACATTAAAGTCCAGATGGTAAGTCTGAAATCTTAATGCAAAATCCAAGGTGATGGAAAAGTGCAGAAAATTGCTGATAACACAATTCTTCAGTGCTTTAGAGATCTCCCACCACCTATATACAACATGCACACTCAACGAAGGGAGTAACTGCCATTACAGCAGCATAAGTGCCCATAACAGCTTGTAACTTAAACAGGATCCATTGAAGCATATGGACTCTCTGGACTTTACCAGCCTCCAAATCTAGGTAAATAAAGCTCGCCAGGAGCCAGAGAAGGATTCAGTAGTGTAGTACTTGTAATGTAATGTATAGTTATTAAGCATACAGCAAAACGAGGACAATAAAAAAAGGATAAACTTACATCTAAAAGCTGCTGTCGACTCAGAATCGAACAGCGGCGTGATGTCCGCACCCAATTCTCCGCCCCGCATTTCATTCAATAGGACATTATCAAGCAAATTATTATCAGCTGGTTCAGTCTCAACTGATGGCCTATAAAAAGGTGTCTCATTACCAAGGTGTCACACAAGAAACATCTCATGATGGGTAAAAGAAAAGAGCTCTCTCAAGACCTTCACAATCTTATTATTACAAAACATACTGATGCGGTTGGTTACAGAAGGTTTTATAAACGTGTGAATGTTCCAGTGAGCACTGTTGGGGCCATAATCTGGAAGTGGAAAGAACATCATTACACCATTAACCGGCCACGACCAGGTGCTCCTATTATTATAGATTTCTGACAGAGGACTGAAAAGAATTATCAGAAGACTAGTCCAACAGCCAAAGACCACTTGTGAAGAGCTTCAGAAAGATCTGGGATTAGCAGGTACACAATAAGTAATGCACTCATCCGCCATGGCCTGTATGCACGCTCACCACGCAAGACTCCATTGCTGAAGAAAAAGCATGTTGAAGCTTGTTTAACCACCTGAGTCCCAGTATACGTCATATGACGTCTTTTTTTTCTCCGGGGTATATCTGAATGATGCCTGTAGCTACAGACATCATTCAGATATTGCCGTTTTCAGCCGGCGATTCCCTGCACCATAAGAACGATCATAGCGGCTGTTCCGCCGATTGATCAATCTTACGGGCGGCAGGAGGGGACGCTCCCGCCGCCCTCCGGTGCTTCTACCGACTCACCGATTCCATCGGTGAGTCGGACACAGGATCCGCTGCCCCCCGGATGAGGATCATAGAGATTTCCGACGGACCAGATGGTCGCCGGAGTCTCTATGATTGTTCAGAGGCCGGGCGCAATGTTATGACGTTATGACGGCCTCTGCATTCAAAAAACGGCGGCACCGCGGCTGGGAAGCAGTGATCGTTTTTTTTTTTTTTTATTATTTTAGGCTTCCCAGCCTAGAGGTGAGATGTGGGGTCTTATTGACCCCATATCTCACTGTAAATAGGTCCGATCGTGTCATATAAATAATAATAAAAGTAATTAAATATTTTTATTTTTATTTTTAAAGGTGACGAACTAAAAAAATAAAGTAAAATTAACAATAAAAAAAAAAAAAATTTTTTAAAGCACCCTGTCCCCGCGAGCTCGTACGCAGAAGCGAACGCATAGGTAAGTCCCGCCCACATATGAAAACGGTGTTCAAACCACACATGTGAGGTATCTCCGCGAACGTTAGAGCAAGAGCAATAATTCTAACCCTAGACCTCCTCTGTAACTCAAAATATGTAACCAGTAAAAAAATTTAAAGCGTTGACTATGGGGATTTTTAAATACCAAAGTTTGGCGCCATTCCACAAGCGCATGCAATTTCGAAGCGTGACATGTTGGGTATCTATTTACTCGGCGTATCTTCATCTTTCACATTATGCAAAAAATTGGGCTAACTTTACTGTTTTTTTTTTTTTAAAGCATTAAACTGTTTTCTTTCTGAAAAAAACGCGTTCGAAAAATTGCTGCGCAAATACTGTGCGAGATAAAAAGTTTCAACGACCGCCATTGTATTCTCTAGGGTCTTTGCTAAAAAAACATATATAATGTTTGGGGGTTCTATGTAATTTCCTAGGAAAAAAAATTTGGAATTTTACATGTAGGAGAGAAATGTCAGAATTGGCATGGATCTCAGGTGGTTAAAGTTTGCTGCACAACATTTAGACAAGCCTGTGAAATACTGGGAGAATATAGTCTGGTCAGATGAGACCAAAATTTTACTTTGGAGGCCATAATGCACACCATGTTTGGAGGTCAAATGGCACTGCACATCACCCCAAAACCACCCCCATACCAACAGTGAAGTTTGGAGGTGGGAACATCATAGTGTGGGGCTGTTTTTAAGCATATGGTACTGGCAAACTTCATATCATTGAAGAAAGAATGAATGGAAAAATGTACCAAGACATTCTTGATAAAAATCTGCTGCCATCTACCAGGATGATGAAGATGAAACGAGGGTGGACATTTCAGCAAGACAATGATCCCAAACACAAAGCCAAGGAAACTCTCAGTTGGTTTCAGATAAAATTGCTAGAATGGCCCAGCCAATCACCTGTCTTGAATCCAATAGAAAATCTATGAAAAGAACTAAAGATCAGAGTTCATACAAGAGGCCCACAAAAACTTCAAGATTTGAAGACTGTTTGTATGGAAGAATGAGCCAAAATCACACCTGAGCAATGCATGCGACCAGTTTCTCAATCCAGATGGCGTCTTGAGGCTCGGTTCACACTTGTCTGATGTGAGAAACTTGTTTGACATTGCTGGGAGAGAGAGGGAGAGGAGAACTTCCACATGGATTCCCTTAATTTGAATAGATTTCCTCTCACTTCCTGTTCGGCTATGGGGCAGGAAGTGAAGGGAAATCTCTGCAATGGCACGGGGATGGTAAAAAATAAACTGACAGGGGTTATAACCCTCCCTTATTCTATCCAAAATGAAAAGAAAAAAGTGTTGCCTATAGTTCTACTTTAAGCACAAATTTCTGATAATTTTATGGAGAGGATTAAGAAGCTATAACCATGCTGCCAATGGTGCAGCAGAAAACATATAGCACAGTGAGAATGCCGGCCGCCCGCATAATGGAAGCAGTGCGGCCGCTTTATGGGGGTGTTAGACTAATTTGCCTCTCAGCCCAGTACGCCCCATAAGACTGGCGCTACACTAACAGTGTAACGCAAGCCGGCGGGACTTTTTCTGTGCTGCCCCCCTGCAAAGTGCTGCCCTAGGCCTGGGCCTTGTCGGCCTAGGTCAGGATACAGCGTTGGTCTTAACCCTCTAACTGCTACAGGACAGCTTGTTCTGTATAAAAACAACAGTCTTATCAGCAGGATCACCAGTTGCAAATAAAACAAAGAAATTCTCAAAAAGAAAACTAATGCAGCCATCACAGCTAAGAATTGGTACAGTGCAATATAAAAAATATTGCTTTTGGGTTTAATACCACTTTAATCGCTTGCCGACCAGCCACCACAGTTATACTGTGACAGGTAAGCTCGGCTGCTCAAATCGCCGCAGGTGTACGTCGGTCCGCTTAATGGCTATGGCAGGCACGTGCATGCCGCCAGAGGAGCTGATGCATGTGGCCAGTCGCCGTGATGGCCGCCGGCCACCCGCGATCGATCCACAGAGAGCCAGAATGGGGATCTGTCAATGTAAACAAACAGATCACCGTTCTGACAGGGGAGTAGAGAGAGATCGTCTGTTCCTAGTGATCAGGAACAGCGATCTCTCTCTACTCCCAGTCAGTACACTCCCCCCACAGTTAGAAACACCTCCCTAGCGAACACTTAACCCCTTGATCGCCCCCTAGTGTTAACCCCTTCCCTGCCAGTGTCATTTATACAGTAATCAGTGGCTATTTTTTAGCTCTGATCACTGTAATAATGTCACTGGTCCCAAAAAAGGGTCAATAGTGTCCGATCTGTCCTCCGCAATGTCGCAGCTAAAAATCGCTGTTCACTTGTCTAAGGATTTATATATACCTCTGAATGATATGAATATTAATGATAGAGTAACAGCTTAACTGAAAACCTTCAAAGACAGACGCAGTGAGCTCCCTATGGGGCACCTGTTAACAATAATACAAATATGTGGAGGAGTCGCTCATGGGATCGGTACCTGTGAGCGAGTCCAACACGGGGCCAACTGAAAGATCCTACAATTCTTCAAACCGTGAAAACGCAACCATAAATATCTCATTACACTGAAATAATTGAATGATCATCACATGTAAGAGGTATCCATTTCTATGTTATGTTAAAAAATATTGAATAAAAACTATTGAATTAAAAAAATTGCTGATCACGGCCATTACTAGTATTTTTTTTTTTTTTACCAACTATATGTAGAAAAATACATATTGGCCTAAACTGATAATGAAATTCGTTTTTTTTTTTTTAGTTTTTTTTTATTATATTCATTATAGCAAAAAGTTAAAAATATTGTTTTTTTTTTTCAAAATTTTTTTGTTTATAGCACAAAAAAAATAAATTTAAAAAAGAGGTGATCAAATACCACCAAAAGAAAGCTCTAATTGTGGAAAAACAAGGCCACCAATTTTGTTTGGGTACATTGTCGCACGACCGCGCAATTGTCAGTTAAAGCGACGCAGTGCCGTATCACAAAAAATGGCCCGGTCATTAACCACTTCCAGACCAGCCTCGTTTTGAATTTTAGGTGTTTACATGTTTAAAACAGTTTTTTTTGCTAGAAAATGACTTAGAACCCCCAAACATTATATATTGTTTTTTTTCTAACACCCTAGATAATAACATGGCGGTCATTGCAATACTTTTTTTCACACCGTATTTGCGCAGCGGTCTTACAAGCGCACTTTTTTTGGAAAAAAGTCACTTTTTTGAATAAAAAAATAAGACAACAGTAAAATTAGCCCAATTTTTGTTTGGATTGTGAAAGATAATGTTACGCCGAGTAAATTGATACCCAACATGTCCTGCTTCAAAATTGCGGCCGCTCGTGGAATGGCGTCAAACTTTTACCCTCAAAAATCTCCATAAGCGTTATTTAAAAAATTCTACAAGTTGCATTTTTTGAGTTACAGAGGAGGTCTATGGCTAGAATTATTGCTCTCGCTCTACCGATCACGGCGATACATCACATGTGTGGTTTGACTACCGTTTTCATATGCGGGCGCTGCTCTATGCGTTCGCTTCTGCGCGCGAGCTCGTCGGGACGGGGTGTTTTAAAAAAAAAAATTGGGGGTTTTTCTTATTTATTTTACTTAATTGTATTATTTTTTACACTGTTTTAAAAAAAAAAAAAAGGGATCACTTTTATTCCTATTACAAGGAATGTAAACATCCCTTGTAATAGAAAAAAGCATGACAGGTCCTCTTAAATATGAGATCTGGGGTCAAAAAGTCCTCAGATCTCATATTTGGACTTCAATGAAAAAAAAAAAAAATGTCATTTAAAAAAATGACATTTGTAAATTCCCCTTTAAGACGTATGGGCGGAAGTGACGTTTTGACGTCGCTTCCGCCCTTCTATGGTATAGAGATGAGTGGCGGCCATCTTAGCCTCACTCATCTCTATACACAGGCAGGGAAAGGACCCGATCGCCTCCGCCGCTGCCGACGGCTCCGGTAAGCGGCGGAAGGCACGGGAGAGCGGCGGGAGCGGGGGGGGCACCTCTCCCGCTGCCGATAACGGTGATCTTGCGGCGAATCCGCCGCGATGACCACCATTATCGAAAAGGGGACCGCTCACTGTGAAGAGGGATACCTCGGTTGTGGCAGCAGGTGCTGCCGTTACCGAGATATCCCTCTTCAAAAAAATGACTTATATATACAGTGAGCGGTCGATAAGTGGTTAAGGGGGTAAATCCTTCCGGGGCTGAAGTAGTTAAAGAACTCATACACAGAACGTTTGTATTAGTTGTATTATATTATGTATATTCTCAATACATTAACATAAAGTTGCAGCACACAGAGTGTTACATTGTATTTTTCTCTGAACTCATCCGGCCACACAAAAAAGCTGTCACACCCTTCAAGCTTTTAGGAAAGGCCAAGTAGAGGACAGTGGAAATAAAGATTAAAGGCTGCAGCGGAGGAGAGGTTAGGCACAAAGACCATTTTTCCAGGCCATTCAGTGAATAATTGGCACTTATAGGATTTAAACAGGTCCCCTCTCCCACTTCACTTCTCTCTGCACTCGTGTTATAACTGACAACCGACTAATATTATTCAACAAACTTCAGTCTATACCAGAGGCACATACACTTCAAACATTTGTTTTGTCTCTGTGCTGCGTTTTATTGCATTTTGATATTGTTACAAATGGTTCCTGAATGGTTTGGAGTTTATACAGCAAGCTGATTCTGTAAATCTGTAAGCGCACAGTTGAATTGGAATTTGGCGATTTAATTATGTACGTCCTAAGTTGGTCAATTTAGTAAGCATTAGGAAAATCTTTAAATTTTGTTGGATTTATTAGCTTTCAGTGAGCATTATATTGGCACTACTATCTTTGAGCACAGAACTCCTTGTTCATAGATCTATAACCTAAGATTCTCCACACTTACCCACCCAGGGACCACAACCTCTTTGTTTTTTTTAAAAATAACAACATGTTATACTTAGCTGCTCTGCACAATGGGTTTGCACAGAGCAGCCCCGATCCTCCAGCCTCTGCCGGCACTGCTGGCTCCTCCTCTTCTTCTCCTCCTCTTCTTGGTGTGCCACCATAGGAAGCTGCTTCTCATTGTGGCACACCTGCGGGCTCGATCCGAGTTGTTCTGTCTGCTTCTGTAGACACAGACAGTGCAGCTCAACCCTGGATTTTGACTGACAGCAGTGGGAGCCATCAATCTTCCCTTTGAGGAGGGAGAACAGAGAGAGCTGCTGCTCTCGGGCACAGTGCTAGATCAAGGTCAAGCTCAGGTAAGTATAAGGGGGGGGGGGGGACACAGAAGTTTTTTTGAACAAAGCATATCCCTCTATAGTGTATACTTGTCTCAATTAGGAGCACTAAGTGTCATTTCTGTCTGTTGCTTCGTTCCTCTGCTATCTGCATGAGTCACTTCTGACAAGTTTTCCTGTCACCAAGAGAAATGGTGACAGGGGAGGGAGCTTCAGCTGATTGACAGCCTCAGCTCTCTTCCTGGGTGCTGTGTGATGGGCGTGTGCCTCTTCCCTCCAATCAGCTGTCAGAGCTCTCCTCTACAGAGTGTAACTTCTGCTTTCTGCTCCCTTTTTTTTTCTGAACGCTCAGACAAGCTCATTCTGGACTTTGGAATGAATGTAGAGAAGATTGTAAATAAACATGTACAACTTATGTAGGAAGATTTGTTTCATCTCTGTGTATCATGTGAGACCAGTCACTTTTCTGGGTATATGGAAGAGTTTACAACCTCTTTAAAGAGAAGGTTGACTCCAGCGATGGGAACCCAAAGGCTATTCAAGAACTTGCCCAGGTGAGGATGGTGCTGGATCTCTGGACGGGTACGTTTTAGAATTTGTAGCTGCTGAATATATATTATTTTTTTCCAGAGTCAACCTTCTCAGATTGACTCTGGAAATTTTTTTTTAGCAGCTACAAATTCTAAAACATACCTGTCCAGAGATCCAGCACTGTCCTCACCTGGGCTAGTCCTTGACTAGCTTCTGGGTTCCCAATGCTGGCATCATAACTATGGGCAGCCGGCTCTGCTGCTTGCGGCTTCACAGTGTTACGTACTTCGTAGTAGAGCCTGACTTGTAGGATGAGACCTCTCTTACAGCCCTGGTTCAGGAGCCACTGGGATGGGGACAGTGGTCTCGTGAGTTGTAGTTGTAGCGGCTGGCACAGAAGCAGGATGATGACTCTTCAGGGATGGCTGGAACTGTAGATGACAGCAGAGACAGGAACTGGTCAGTGACCCCATCCCTAAGGATGCTCCATTGGCTCAAGGTAAAAGAGAGGATCACATTCAAGACCCTCTGCCTCACCCACAAATGTACACAAGGAAATGCGCCCCAATACCTTTGTGAGAAAATAGAAAAATACATACCAAATCGCAGCCTTCGATCAACAAACCAAAATCGCCTTCTCATCCCCAAAGCCCGCTACAAATCGAAGGGAGAACGAAGATTCGCAGTACAGGGACCCCGGCTATGGAATGCTCTACCAAACAACATCCGCATGGAAGAAAACCATCAGGCCTTCAGGAAAAAACTCAAGACCCACCTCTTCTAATACATGGCATCCCAACATGAGCAGTCAAGCGCCTCGAGGCGATTCAGTTCGCAGTTGCAGCGCTATACAAATCATTCATTCATTCAGTGACCTGATGAGCTGGTGGATGCAGGATCAACAGCAGGCTGGAGCTGGGTGAGACAAGCCAGGTGAGTACAGCAGGCAGTAGCGTAGTCAGACAAGCCGGGCAAGGCAGGTAAATATAGCAGGCTGAAGCAGGGTCGGATAAACAGGCAGAGGTCTGGCAACGGGTAACAAGTAGGAGGTATAGCAGGGTCAAGCAAGCCGGGGGTTGGGATAGGAGATAACGGGTAGTTCAGTCAAGCTGGGTCGGTACAGATGATCAGCTGGCAGAACACACATTACTAGGCACAGAGCTGCAGGTCAAACAGCACTGGACCAGTGCAGCTGCTGTTCCTTTGAAGGCCTCTTGGCGCCAAGCAGCGCTAGCGTGCACGCGCACCCGTTGCATAGGATGCATTAAGGTGAAAAAACACAAACCTTTACAACCCCTTTAACCACTTGTTTTCATATTCACTCTGCTGTGCTGGGATCTTTTGCACGGATGATTAACCCCTCTGCACTTAGATACCCATACCAAAAATCTGGTCTAGTTTAATATTGTCTACTGTTTTTAAGCATGCTACACCTTAAATAAGGCATCTTGTATGTTACATTTTTTTAAATAACTAATACCAGAGAGTGCAATCTCCATATGTTGTCTATTGGTTTATAGTGCTTTTTAGTCCCCTTGGGCTTCCAGCCACCATGATGGACCCTTTTATGCAGCTGCTAATAGATAAGTGATGGTCATAGCTCTTTATAATATGCAAAAAACACAATACCTCTTACAATTTTCAGAGCACCTTTCTCCTCCTACTAGCATGTCACTTGTTAGCACATGCTCAACAGATTGCCTTTTTGTGCTGTATCTCTCTCTCCCAAATTGAGCTCTGGTAGATTGCAAAGGCTGATACTGGGTAAAACTCAGGTACTTTAAATTCATGTATTAAAAAAAAATAATCAAACAAATAAAGCAAATGAACACTCTGCCTAATAGTCTGTCATTTGTATACAGGTACACACAAAACAATCAGGATGGGTATCACTTTTTCCACAAATGGCAGGGCAGATCCCTGTGAAATCAGAGAATCACTGTAGTAGACGCCGCTACTACAGTGATCCTCACTGTCTTCCGGATCCTGTGCCGAACGGTTGTCCTGCTGCATTAGTAACTTCAGGGGGTTGTCCACTCAACACGGGCACCATTTAGAGAATGACTTGTATTTTTCTTAATGAATACAAGGTGTGCTCTGATGAAGGACAAAGTGGAGTTCTTAACATATTTACCCAACCTCTCCACCTCATCCCATTAGAGAATTAATTTATTAACAAATTGCAAAACACTCTCTAAATGAGGTCCTTACCAGGCAAGCTCCCCCATTGGTTACTATGAAAAAGAGTACCAACTTGGCATGGGTCCTGGAAGACAGTGAGGATCGTTGTAGTAGTGGTGGCTTCTTCATTGATCCTCCGCTTCCACAAGGATTCTACAGGAATTAAATATGCAGACTTACATTGGTTCAAGCTGGACCAATGTAAATATGCAAAAAAAAACATACCTTGAATTCAGCTTTAGGTCATCTTTAAAAGGGATAAGGTTTTGGTACACACGGCAGACTTCCAGGCTCATAATGCCAGTAAAGCACCCTGCTGTAAGTCTATCATCAGTTTGAGATGATTGAGAACATTACACTGGCAGTTGCACTCATTTACACTGGAAATCATTAAATATCTCTGATTACGCTAATGCCCCGTACACATGGTCGGAAATTCCGACCACAAAATCCGTCATATTTTTTCTGACGGATTTTGTCCGACACTGGTGTTGCATACACACGGTCGGACAAAGTTGTCGGAAAATCCGATCATTCTGAACGTGGTGACGTTCGTTGTGTATGACGGGACTACGTAGAGGCTAGTAGCCAATAGCTTTGGTCTTGTAATGTGATCTGAGCATGCGTGGCACTTTGTCCTTCGGAATTCGCTACACACGATCGGAAAAAGTCTGATAGGACTTTGTTGTCGGAAAATTTGAGAGCAGGATCTCAAACTTTTTCCGTCGGAAATTCCGACGGAAAAAGTCCGATGGAGCCCACACACGGTCGGAATTTCCGTCAACATGGTCCGATAGGACATTTTCCATCGGAAAATCCAACCGTGTGTATGGGGCATAAGATGCCCCAACTTTTTTACATAAAACTATTAATGGTTTACTAGGTTTACTGACCATTTCGAAAACATAAAGATCACACACACAACATATCTGTACATGTCCATGATAGCAACTGGAAGATTTATGTGATGTTTAAGTTTTCTGCCGCACTGTTTAGTGTGTCTGCTCTGTGTTTACCTCCCACCTTGGGTCACTTCAGCTGTGTAGTACAAGTCCTGCTCTAGGCTCTATTTTACACATTCTGATCACTTTAAACATTTACCAAATATATTTTAAACTATTCAGCCTACATTCCTATTGGAATAGGAAGAAATTATTGAATGGCGCTTACTGTAGGTGTGACTTGAATTTGTGATTCAGTGATTTGAATTATGGAAGTGTTTTGGACCTGAAAGCATATCTAAATCCAAAAACAAAAATGTAATATATTGCAACTTACCAATGCTTAGATGTAAGGCTTTTTTCTCAGAGAATAGGTGCAGGTACCCACATCCCCAACCCCCCCCCCCCCCCCTTCCTCCAGCTTCCTGTATATCACACAGGGCAGAGGACATACAAGTTTGAATTGCATAGGGCTCATGAGTGGGTAAAGCCAGCTATAGACGGAGCAATTTTCTTTCCTGCAACCACAGAGGAAAGGAAATCACTCAAATCTGTCATCAACACAGTTATGCCCCGTACACACGGTCGGAAATTCTGACCACAAAATCCGTCTGATTTTCTCCGACGGATTTTGTCCGACGCTGGTGTTGCATACACACGGTCAGACAAAGTTGTTGGAAAATCCGATCATTCTGAACGTGGTGACATTCGTTGTGTACGACGGAACTACGTAGAGGCTAGTAGCCAATAGCTTTGGTCTCAAAATTTGATCTGAGCATGCGTGGCACTTTGTCCGTCGGAATTCTCTACACACGATCGGAAAAAGTCTGATCGGATTTTGTTGTCGGAAAATTTGAGAGCAGGATCTCAAATTTTTTCTGTCGTTTTCCGGGAGAACACAATGGCTCCATGGGTGGGATTCCCTCATGAACACTAATGCCCTGTACACACGGTCGGAATATCCGACCGTGTGTACAGGGCATTAGTGTTGATGAGGGAATCCCACCCGCGGAGCCATTGTATTCTCCCGGTGGGGGGGTTGTCCCTACTGGTAAGCACAGAAGCTGGCAACATTTTTGAGTAGTTCATAAAACTTGCTCCATTGGCTTCTGTGTTTACCAGTGAGAAATCATGTTGCAGACAAAAAAAGTCATGCCCAATATTCATACAGGGTCACCTTAAAGTGGTTGTAAACCCTTACAGACCACTTTTACCTACAGGTAAGCCTAGATTAAGGCTTGCCTGTAGGTGCAAGAAATGTCTCCTAAACCTACATGGTTTAGGAGATATTTGCAAAAGACAGGCACCGATATCTACGGTGCATGCGCCGTACAAAACGGCGTGCAGGCGCACTGAGCGTGCCATTGCTAACGGCGATCATGGCATTAGTGGCTGCTCATGCGTGGGAGTGACGTCATTGCGGCTCCGGCCAATCACAGCGCCGGAGCAGCGATACCCAGAAGTAAGATGGACGATTCGTGGAAGAGGAGACAGCGTTGACATCGCTGGCTCCTGTGTCAGGTAAGTGACACATAATGGGCTACTATGCGATGCTTTACCTTTGCAGGGAAACAAAAAGGAAGTAAAACCCATCAGGGTTTACTTCCTCTTTAAAAGAGAAATATGGCCAAAGCTGTTTTGGACATACTTCTCTTGTGAGTCACAGGAATGCACTTGCTCTACTGTGACCCTGAATAAGCCACCAGCGAGTCATTTCACGTCACAGAGCTGGTGCAGGCTCTGGAAGTATCCCGACATTAATTTTGTGATTTACTCAGATGCCTGATTGGCAGCTGTCTCAGCATCTTAGTGATCCAATCAGTGGCAGCTGGTGCTAAACTCAGGTCCGCACTCAGCCCTTCATGGTACCCCACAATCAAGCCCCCATGGTCCCCCGCATTCATCCCTTCACGGCCCCCTGCACTCAGCCCCTTCTTGGCTTCCTCGGCTTCTCCTCTGGGCCAACCCGATTCACCTCCTGTCCTGATTGGCCGCAAGGAGAAGCCGGAAGATATTAACGAGCGATCGGGGGGAAGTGCCTTAGTCAGGGAGGTGACCAAAAACCGGTAGGTCACTCTGACAGAGCTCCAGCATTTCTCTGTGGAGAGAGGAGAACCTTCCAGATGAACAACCATCTCTGCAACACTCTACCAATAAGGCCTGTATGGTAGAGTGCCAGACAGAATCCACTCCTCTGTAAAAGGCACATAACAGCCTGCCTGGAGTTTACCAAAAGGCACCTGAAGGACTCTCAGACCATGAGAAATTAAATTTTCTAACTTGATGAAACAAAGATTAAACTATTTGGCCTGAATGGCAAGCGTCAGTCATGTCTGGAGGAAACCAGGCACCACTCATCACCTGGCCAATACCTTACCTACTGTGAAGCATGGTGGTGGCAGCACCATGCTGTGTGGATGTTTTTTTTTAGCAGGAGGAACTAGGAGACGAGTCAGGATCGAGGGGAAAGATGAATGCAGCACTGCACATAGACATCCTTGATGAAAACCTTCTCCATAGCGCTCTGGACCTCAGACTGGGGCGAAGGTTCATCTTCCAACAGCACAATGACCCTAAGCACACAGCCAAGATAACAAAGTAGTGGCTATGGGACAACGTTGTGAATGTCCTTGAGTGGCCCTGCCAGAGATCAGATTTGAACCTCAATGATCATCTCTGGAGAGATCTGAAAATGGCTGTGCACCGACACTCCCCGTACAACCTGATGGAGCTTGAGAGGTCTTGCAAAGAAGAATGGGAGAAACTGCTCAAAAATAGGTGTGCCAAGCTTGTAGTATCATACTCAAAAAGACTTGAGGCTGTAATTGGTGCCAAATATGCTTCAACAAAGTATTTAGCAAAGGCTGTGAATACTTATATAGATGTGATTTTTTTTTTTTTATAAATTTGCAAAAGTTTCAAACAAATGTCTTTCACGTTGTCAGTATGGGTAAAATAATGAATTTATTCCATTTTGGAATAAGGCTATAACATAACAAAAGGTGCAAAAAGTGAAGTGCTGTGAATACTTTCCGGATTCACTGTATGTTTTGTGGACATTTTCTTGTTTGAGAGATGAGAGTGTACTAGCAGTTGGTCAGTAGCCAGGCAGGCGCTGTCTTATGTCTCTGGGTAGTTTACAGATCTTCAGTTAGAGAAATGAAGTCGCCTGCTGGGAAAAGTTTTCCAGTTCCGGTTGTTTGCTGAACAGTGTGTGGAAGTTGTAGAAACCTGACACCTGAGAATATACAGGATGTGGCCGCGATTGACAGGCTTGTCAGATCCGAATCATTGTGTTTGACAAGAAGGAATGAGACTTGAAAGGGTATTCTCTGAGAGGTGAGGATGTATTGCAACATTCCAGCAAGACATCAAATGCAGAAAACAAGATTCTTTATATTAAAATGAATCAACTTCAATCTTACAGCAAAGCAAAACTCTATGTTGGAGATACTCACAGTCAGTGTTCAAAGTCCACTACAGGTTTCCTGCCTCCACATTTTGTTTTTTTTAAATTGCCAATGTACGTACCTTTTTTCCAGGTATCTTCAGCCTGGTCATGTGAAATGTGGGATCTTGCTCTTTCTTTGTCCTCTAGCAGTGATTGCTCCAGAACGCTGCATAGAGTGGCCCCTACATTGTTATGTGAGCACTGTTTTCTGTAGCATTTCCCCTTGTATAAATACATATATGGTCCACATTAAAAGCTTGGTGCAAGGTTATGGCAAAGGATAAGGTGACACTTGTTGCGACTGGAGGAAAAAGATGTTTAACTATTATATACAGAAATGCCTCGTACACACGATCGGACTTTCTGCCAACAAAACTGTGGAATTTTGTCCGAAGGGTGTTGGCTCAAACTTGTCTTGCATTCACACGGTCACACAAATGTTGGCCAACAATTACGAACGTAGTGACGTACTAGACGTACTACGTGTTTTTTCAACTCTTTAGTGCCACCCTTTGGGCTCCTTCTGCTAATTTCGTGTTAGTAGAAGTTTGGTGAGTGTTGATTTGCTCTTTTCGTTTCGTGTTTTTCATTTAGCGCTTTTCAGTTCGTTTCTGAACGGCCGTTCGTCAACCAGACCATGTTGTGGAATCGGAGGAGATAACCATAATTTTTTTGGTTGAATAATGATTTGATTTGGTATATTTTCTATATTTTTGGATGCATAGAATGCACTTTTTGGTTAAGTTCTATTGGCAGATAGCATGTCTAATATTTAAAAAAAAAATTAATGCACAATAAAAAAATTGTGGAGAATAATACTTGGCTATGTGTTTTACTTCAAATGACAGTTTGGGAGTAGGCAGTTACATTTTAAAAAATACAATGTAAAATTAACAAGGGACACCAACACCACTTGGTCCCAATGGAACGAATGTAAAAGTTCTACCGAGTACAAAGACATTATGTATGTGTCTCCTGAATGAATTCTTATGATAATTTTTTCCCTTACAATCATTTAGTACGTAGACATGTAGACCTAGTCTAATGATAAAGGATAAACAAATTTGTTATGTGATGTTCTGTGAAGCCCATCGACCACCAGCCTCTCTCTCTCTCTCTCTCTTTCCTCTCTTCTTAGCTCCCCCTCAACCTTCGCTTACTTACTTCCTCCTTTTTCTTTAATTGTTTCCTTCCTATCCCCCCCTTCTCCTACTCCCCCCTCTGTTTCCCCTGCTGTCTCAAATTTCGGCACATTTATCTCACAATGTGAAAATATATTTCCTAATTTCTCTACCTCCTAGACCCAGGTATATACACTGAAGTGTCTGTCCCATAATAGAAGTTTTCTCATTCCTGTGTGTCTTCGGACAGGTTCTTCTTAAATAATTGTATGCATATGTGCTTATTGTACGTTTTTCTATATGTTTTTCTCTTGTTTTGATCAATAAACAAATATAAAAAAAGAAAGGGACACCAACATAGTTGTATCTTTGTTCTTAAAAACTACGGTATAATGGTGTTGTGGTAACTTGCACAAATAAAAAAAAAAAAAAAAAAACATAATAATATTATTCTTGATATCACTAGAAAAAAAATTTGTTTTCAATAACTCCATCAGTATCACCAGCAAAGCAGTTTCATTATTATCCCATTAAAGAAGAGAATGTGCGCTGCATTTGGAGATTTCTTAATTTGCCACGTCACAAATGTTAATTCTCCATTACGAACGCTAGTTTACAAGTCTGACCGCTTCTGTTTCCGAGCATGCGTGGTTGTACTTTGGACTTTTGTCCGACGGACTTGTGTACACATGATCTGAAAATCCGACAACACACATTTGTTGGCGGAAAATTTGAAGACGTGCTAGCCAAAATTCGTTGGCGGAAAGTCCGACAACAATTGTCCGATGGAGCATACACATGGTCGGATTTTCTGCCAACAGCCGGACATCCAAAATTTCCCGTCGTAAAATCTGATCGCGTGTACCGGGCTAAAGACTTATTTACAGAGCGGTGTGAAACTGTAGAATAGTCTTCCGCATAAACTAGTTTTAGCCAACTCTGTAGATTTCTTCAAATAAGGGATGTTTCAAAATGGAAAAAATTATAACTATTGTTATTATTGTATAACTGGTGGTAATATAAAATAGAAGTATAAATTTGTTTTTTGGAGCATCTGATTGCCTGAGGAATCGAGAAGGATTTTTTCCCCCTGTTAGAATAATTTGGACTATCCTTTATAAGCATTATTTGCCTTCACCTGGATCAACCAGGGGTTTAGGGTTCTTGGGGTGGAACATTTTTACTGTAATTTATTTATTTTTGTATTTGGCTTAAAAAGTTCACCTTTTCAGATAAAAATGAAAAAGGTGAACTAACACCATATACAATCTCCCAGTCCCTGCTGCACTTACCTCCGTGGGTTGATGAGCTGTCAGTACCCATGCAACTGGTGTAGCAGTCCAGGGATTTGAAATCCCTGCTTTTCTTCCTCTTTTTTCTGCAGTGGTTCGGAGACGGATCAGAGTGATGCTCGGCTCTGCGCTGGCGTTGACCATTCAGAATCGCTCTGATCTGTCCTGGAAAAGCTGCACAAAGAGGATGGAGAAAAGTGGGGATTTCAAATCCCTGGACTACTGCATTAACTGTGTGGGCACTGACAGCTCATCAGCCACAGAGGTAGGTACAGCGGGGGGGGGGGGGGGGGGGGGTGGTGTACAGTGTTAGTTCACCGATTTTTTTTGAAACGGTGAACTTACATAGACCTGTACCTTTTTACATCATGACTAACTATATAACTAACTAGATAATTTACATGTTGGCAGCAAATTGTTAAAAAGTTATATTTACAGGTCCTAACAAAGCTGCCATTCGAAACTATACGCAACTGTAATGGATATCTTTTTAATGGCAATGTCAGTTACATCATGATTATTGAATACTATAAGTAACTTTCTCCTATAGGATAACTTGTTTTAGTTCACTGGTCATTTAAAAGCCCAAATATTAAATTCATGTATAATGTGTTCATGTGTGTGGAAACCCATGTAGAAAACTCCAATGCATTGGTATGCTAAGACAAGTATAACATTATCCATGCTGGCGGCTGATGTGAACCCATACAACTACAATTTCCTTTTGCTCCAAAAGGTGTCACTATAAGGCAAGAATGATCAGTGGATGTTCTCAGTAAGCTCTGCAGATAAAAGCGAGTGTCCAAAATAATGAAAGATAGTGCGCACATTTTCAGTTGCTTGCAGTACAAGTAAAGAGACAATCCTTCCCAGTAACACAAGCTATTATTCTTTATATCCGGCATGTGGATTTTATGACTGGAACTCGTATAAATGTTCCTCTGTAATATGTCAGCTGCAGGTTCTGACTTGTTATCAGAGCTGGTGGTAGAATGAAGGTATTTTTATGAATGCCCATGAGGACATCCAAGCTGGGAGCTGTCCCTATTCTAGACAACCTCTGTTTAAGCCTTTCCTCTGTCCCACCTTTATCTGAAAATTGTTCCTCTTTTAGGTCTACCCTAGGAGCTTTGCAAATCATTTGGCTAGCTGGCTGGCTATAAAGTGTTGCTCAAAACCTCCAACTGTACCTTCTTTTCCTTTCCCTTTTCCTTCGACTTCCCTTTCCTTTCTTTTCACTGAAACTCTCATCTGGGATTACCATGGTGGGCTGCCAAGCTCTACCTTTAATTCTATTTTCCCACAATATGTTTGAAAAAAAAAAAGCAAACACTGTAAACCAGCATTTCTCAACATTTTTATCATAGAAGAACCCCTAACATAATTTTCAGGTCTCAGGGGACCCATACCAAAACCAATTCATCAGGTGTCAGTGGGAATAATCCCCCTTACATGGTGGTTGATAGGAAGAATGCAACCCTTACAGTAGTGGTCGAAATGTTACCCTTTCGGATAGACAACTAAAACACATATTGGTGTAATGCTGATGATTTTGTCATGTAGCATTGTTTTATTTTTTTTAAACATTCTTTATTTGAATTTTTTCAAAAAATAGTGTTTATAGTCAAATATAACAATAATAATATTGTTCATATGCATGAAAGAAACATCACAGAAGGTTTAGTTGAGACAGAACTTGTGCACATGAATAGTGAAAGCTAGGGTAACAATACAAGATCTTGCATGGTTGGTTAAGCATCAGTGGTGGCCCATACATAGGGGGCACATAATTGTTCAAAGATTGCCCGGTTGAGTATAAGTGTACAAGAAGGAAAAGAAAAGAAAAAAAAAAGGGAAGGGGTGCATTCTCCATCAGTTACTTACCCTTACCCCTCTCTTACCAGTTCTTTTCCCTACCTCCCATTCTCTCTGGGTTGCCTCCCCCCCATTAGAATACCAGATAATTAACCTGCTACGATGTTCCACTTATGGGGGACCTGTACCAAGGTGCGCTGGTTTTGGATCAGAGTTCATTCCCTAATCTATTCTGTGAAAAGCCCAAAGTGGCTCTTCTTAACAAGCCTGTTGCCGATGCTCCCAAACATGTTCAGACTTTAGTCCACTTTATGTTTCTTGCGGCAAAAATCGCTATATCGACTGCTTGGAAGAAACCAATGGTAGATCTGGCTATTATGAAAAGTAAGGTGACATGGATCATGCTCAATGAAAAGCTGGTCAGTATCTTGAAGGATAGGACTGCTAAGTTTGACCGTGTTTGGGATCCTTGGATTAAAGTGTTACTAAACCCACAACAGTAAATTCAGTCTGTATATGCAGTAAAACATGCTTGTTATACTTACTGTGGAACCTAAGGGGTTAATCCTCCACATTGTGTAAAAAGGCTGTTTGATCCTGTCTTCTCTGTTCCTCCCCTTCTTCCACAGTCCTCAAACTTTCTCCTGATAGAACAGAGGCTAGGCTTCACATGCTCAGTTTGGTGTGTATTGCTAGAGAGTTTTTTTTTTCTCTTGGGACAGTGCATGTGATCAGCACAGGGCCAATCAGCACTGTCCATACCAAGGGGTCCGGCAGCCTTATAGGACAGTCAGAGCAGAATGAAAACTCCTCCTTTAACCAGACACTGATAGAAGTCACAAGCTCTAACTGCTGATAAGAAACAATTGCATTTCCATGTTCTGTGTACTGTGGGAGACCTGATATAGTGAATGCAGGGTCCTGGGTTTAGTAACACTTTAAGTATCTCCAACTTCCAGCTGACTGAGGAGTGTGGGCAGCTGAGGCGGACATTCAGACGGTCTTTCTTCTTTTATTTTGTTTCTTCTTTTCCCCTCTTTCTTGTTCCTTTTCCATTCTTTGTCTGTTCTTCCCATTCTTTCTCCCTTCTTTCTTTTTTTTTTTCCCCTTTCTTTCCTCTCTTTCCTTTCTTTCTTCTTTGCACTTCGTTTTCATTTAGTTATTTTGCTCACACTTTTTGTAGAGCACTTTATATACTCACGACCCACACCGGCTAGCCGATGGGTGGCGGCGAAGTATAGGTTCTAATATTTTCCCCTGCCAGGGTTTTGTGATTAGGATTGTGGTATGCTTTATAAGATATTTTATCTTTATGTTGAACTTGTACTTTATTTATTTATTTTTTACTTGTTGCAACTTGAGCAAACTCTTTGGAGAGACTTGAATCAACTCTGCCGTTCATCTTTGTCCCTTCTCGTTTCCACATCATTGTAGCATTTATCTTTTTTTTTTATAAATATATAATATTTTTTTTTGTTTTTTTTATTTGAGTTATTTTTTAAGTCCTTTAGACTTCGTACAAAACAATTTGCATTATACATGTGTTCCCAAAATATTATCACCCCTACCCCCAACTCCCACCCCTTCAACCCTCCCTTAAATCTCTCCAAATGTCTCTAGTCCTGCCCACTCAACCTTCACTCATACTACCTTCCTTCTGCCATCCTTTCGGCATATCTCGTGATTGCTTATATTTTACCCAATCTTCCCATCTCATTACAAACCCAACTTCTCCTATTTCACCGCTAAACTTTAAGAGCTCCAAGTTATACATTTTTATTAATTTTACATAACCAGCTCTTCAAAGAGGGACTCTCAGGGTCTTTCCACTGGCGGGGATTAAACTTTTTGCTGCATTTAGGAGACGAAGTAACAATAATCTTCTATATTATTTAATAGACATTCTAACCCCATGGAGCAAGCAAACCCTTGGCTCCTCTGGTATTTTAGAGCCCGTGATTTCTTCAATTGTTAGTATTACATCTTTCAAATATA
Organism: Lithobates sylvaticus; assembly: GCA_028564925.1. Taxonomy (NCBI): domain Eukaryota; kingdom Metazoa; phylum Chordata; class Amphibia; order Anura; family Ranidae; genus Lithobates; species Lithobates sylvaticus. Next base: position 52,443,158 of record CM053032.1, read on the forward strand.
TTTTTATTTTAGGACACGTCCACCAAATATGAAACATAGATTAGATTTCCGCACATCCCCTCCAGCATAAGTTAGAGGCCTCTGTTTGAAATTGATGTAATCTATCAGGGGTTATGTACCATCGTGCCAAGCTTTTATAGTTCATTTCCAGTGAACTGCAATCCGGTGATATCGCGTGCGTCATCCTTCATATTTTATAAACATCTGCCTCCGTGCCTCCTGTTCCCATCTCTTCATCCCATTTTTTAATAAATGGCAGGGGCTCCAGTATTTTTAATCCGTTCAAAATTTCATAAATCCTTGAAATCCCTCTCCAACCGTCAGTCGCCAAGCACAGCCGCTCTAATGGAAGCAAGCAGTCATCTGACCTGATCGGCTGGGGGAGGGACTCCGCAAAGTGTTTTAACTGTGCATACCTCCACCAATTTATATCTAAAACCTCTTTTTTATTAGTTAGTTCCTGTAGGGTGCATATCTTTCCATTGCTTATAATATCTTTTAATTGTGCATCTTTTTTCTTAATCCACCTACCAAAAAACCTTTCTTTTCCGGGTGCAAAATAGCGAGTGTCGCATAGTGGTATCACTTGCAGTGCACTTGTAGTGCAGAGTGGATTTGCCTTTAGTATCTCAACCCTGGAGTGCTATAATATGCAAGGTGTGTTGAGAGCTGTCATACCACCATCCTGATTCCCCAAGCTCTCTCTTAGTTGCTGGAACTGCCCATCCGGACAGTGTGCAGATAAGCTCTCAATTTTCTTACCAAACTTAAGACTTGCAGGTTTTAGGTTCCCGGAGTACCTCAAAGTACATTCAGACCCTTATATTGCCTGTATTTCAGCCCTGTCCACAGCTTATAAAGTTGATAGTGGGTTTAGGTATTTAGGTCTATATCAGTTTCCTTCATCTACTCCAACTTTCCCCTAAAACATACCAATATATTATCTATTTGCATATTGGTTTCCATGGCACCTTAGGGTTCCTCTAGAGCAGGGATATGCAATTAGAGGACCTCCAGCTGTTGCAAAACTACAAGTCCCATCATGCCTCTGCCTCTGGGTGTCATGCTTGTGGCTGTCAAAGTCTTGCTATGCATCATGGGACTTGTAGTTCTTCATCCGCTGGAGGTCCGCTAATTGCATATCCCTGCTCTAGATCATGGTTTCCCAACTAGGGTTCCCCCAGACGTTGTTAGGGGTTCCTTGAGCAATTTCTGCCCCAAATGACACCATGATTTTTTTTAGCTATCTGTAAGAGGGTAATTATTCTCAATGACCACAAGTATAAGGAACATTCTACCCTCTGACTATCACACTAATGTAGATATAGTAATTTTAGTAGGGGTTCCCTGAGCCTGAAAAGTTATTTCAAGGGTTCCTCTGTGCTGGAAAGGTTGAGAAAAGTTGTAATCTGTGTCTGACTGACTTCTCATTTTATAGTGCCTGCATAGTTCTGGGTCAATGCCACATGGCAAAGTCAGCTGCTTGACACTGATAATTGTTTTAACTGCCTGTAAAGATAGCATTCAGGCCACCACTGTAAATGGGACATTCTTCCTACTATCCACTAATATAAGGGGCATTTTTCCTACTGACTACCAATGAATTGATTTTAGCAGGGGTTCCCTGAGACTTGAAAATTAGTTCAAGGTAGAGTTGCCACCTCATCCCTTTAAACCTGAACACATATTAATTACACAGGTTCTGTGGCTGATTAAGATGGTAATTAAACGCACTTGGTGCCTTATCTGCGTTAAATTAGCCTCAGAACCTGTGTAATTCATATGTGTTCGGGTTTAAAGGGATGAGGTGGCAACCCTATTTCAAGGTCTCCTTTGGGGTAAAGAAAGGATGCAATAGATTATTTGGCTTCCATTCTAATCAGGATGTGTATTAGCCCCCGTACACACGGTCGGAAATTCCAACCACAAAATCCGTCTGATTTTTTCCGACGGAGTTTGTCCGAAACTGGTGTTGCATACACACGGTCGTACAAAGTTGTCTGAAAATCCGATCATTCCAAACGTGGTGACGTTCGTTGCGTACGACGGAACTACGTAGAGGCTAGTAGCCAATAGCTTTGGTCTCGAAGTTTGATCTGAGCATGCGTGGCACTTTGTCCGTAGGAATTCTCTACACACGATCGGAAAAAGTCAGATCGGATTTTGTTGTCTGAAAATTTGAGAGCAGGATCTCAAATTTTTTCCGTTGGAAATTCAGACGGAAAAAGTCCGATGGAGCCCACACACGGGTGGATATTGCATCTTTTTTTTAAATGAGCAATATGAAATGTTACCGAACTGCTCATCTTCCACTGCCTTAACGTAGCCATTTTTTTTTCTCCTGAGAAAGCCTTGAAGAGATAAAATCTTAACATCTCTCATACAGAGCTACAGCCGAGGTCTCTGGCATGTTGCAGCTGGCTTGTAAACCCATCACTTTGTTAACTGTTCAAAGAAAATACCTTGGATATCTGTGTAAATTTCTAAAATAAAACCTTCACAATAAGATCTATAATTTCAAGAGCTCTTATCTCTGTTTTTTAAAGCTATCATTGAGGCGTCCCACTATTTTTAAAGAAAACGTAATAATCAGAAAGCCTCGTTTTCCTAAGTGTGTTTACCTAACACTTACACATAGCATTTTACAGGGACGTGGGTTCTGCAACAAAGCGTCTGTAAAGGCTTGTCTCTAAACAGAGCTTTCTTGGGCTGTCTCTTGCTTTCTCACATCATTTTGTGAACAATATTTTATCCTTCTTCTTCATCTAGGCAACCACAATATTTGGTTTGTTTCTGTAGTGACAGCATGTTTTGACCTGTGCACCTGTTGTGACTGATTTATGAAACTGGAGCAAAGAAGCTAAAGTGTAGCAGTTTCCCACGGCAACTCGTATGCCGCGTACACATGATCGGATTTTCCGATAGTAAATGCTGAATGTGAGCTTGTTGGCGGTAAGTCCGACCGTGTGTATGCTCCATAGGACATTTGTTGTTGGACTTTCCACCAACAAATGTTGGCTAGCATGCTCTCAAATTTTCAGCCAACAAATGTGTGTTGTCGGACATTCCGATCGTGTGTACACAAGTCCGTTGGACAAAATTCCAAAGTACAAACATGCATGCTCGGAATCAAGGACGAGCCGAAAGCGCTCGGTCTTGTAAAACTAGCGTTCGGAATGGAGATATCACAAGACTACTGAACTTCTTTTTTATCGGCTTGCCGTACGTCTTGTACGTCACTACGTTCGTAATTGTTGGCCAACATTTGTGTGACCGTGTGTTAGCAAGACAAGTTGGAGCCATCAACCTTCGAACAAAATTCCACGGTTTTGTTGGCGGAAAGTACAATTGTGTGTACGGGGCATTATAGTTGCCATCTGAAACTGCTGTGCGTTAAACCCAATAGTCCTTCCTCCAGTTTCATCATTTATTTTTTAAATTTTTAGTTATAATGATGGAGGAATGCCAATATGGAGATGGGACTGATGACTTGTGCATATATATTTATCTGTGCATTGACTCCTATATACATCTCAAACCTAAATGGCTCTATAATATTATTATATAATTGTTATATATCTAATATTAGTCTATATTTGCAATATACACGAGCAGTTCTGGATGTACATCTGGCTGTTAGGGCAAATGAGAAATACTCCTCTTATTTATGGGATATGTGATGGAATGAGACATAAATACCTTCTGTTTTAATGCCCCGTACACACGAGCAGATTTTTCGTCTGAAAAAACTTGGATGGTTTTTCCAACGGAATTCCGCTCAATCTTGGCATGCATGCACACGGTCACACAAAAAGTTCTCTGAACTTTTTTTTAAATCAGAAAAAGTTTATTGAAAAACTAAAAAAACATACAATATAGCATACAGATACATCCAAAGTTCACCAATGGAATACAGTACATCATGTCAAATTGAATAAATGGGGTAAACATGACCATAAGTAACAATATGCACTATTGTTACTTATGGTCATGTTTACCCCATTTATTCAATTTGACCATAAGTAACAATAGTGCAATGTCATGTCTAACTGGAAAAGTGCAAAATAGTTTACATTACAAACTTATGAATTGACTTAGACACGAGAGGTACTTTCTGCGGGATACTCAAAGTACTACTCGGATAATTGTAAAGGAGACTCGCACAACCTGTATTACATTTTTTTTTACATAGGCAATGTAGTAAATGAAATCATGTATACATCCTTCAGACCAGAATACACATGAACCAAGAATGCGTCTAAAACCAAGAAAAACAGAAAGAAAAACTAAGAAGTAGAGATCTAAACTCTTTTTCTTTTGAAATAATGTAAGGATTCAGCCCTCTTCTAGTACCTTATACTTGTGTATGCTTTCACCATGAGACATCCTGTCTGGACCTGTGCTTCTGATATGTTCTAGACCAACCAGTCGTTTGCTAATATTATACCAGATTACATTTGTAGTAACCTATCAGTTATTAATTGGGCCGATGCTAACCCAGGAACGTCCAGCCAGTTTTGCTATAAATTATAGAATTTTTTGGATGCATTCCTATGCTGATAAGTGAGCTTTTCACAGATTAACATGCTATTTACCATGTCCACCCAACCTTTTCCTGTGGGAACTCTAGGGGTTATCCAGAATCGTGCAATCGCCTTTTGTGCTAGGTACAATAAACGCAATACTGCCGTGTGTCCACCAGGTGAAAGAGATGGTATTTCCAACGCTCCAAGGAGACAGACAATCGGATCGTTTAATACTGGGAGTTGGAACATCTGTGAGATGGTTGGTAAAACAAATTGCCAATACCGGAATAATTTCGGGCATTTCCACATCATATGTAATAGATCTCCCTCATCTCTAGTACATTTCGGACACAGTGGAGAGTCCCTAAGGCCCCATTTATGTAACCTGGCTGGAGTCCTATAGATCCTATGTAGTAAAAACAGGTTAGAGTCTGTGGGAGGCAGAGACCGATACCAATGGAGCCGAAGTTAAACACAGCTCCCATTGCTCTCCGTCTATAGGTCCCAAATCCTTCTCCCAGCCACGTCTGCAAGCTAGTTTGGATGCATCGTGCGATGAGTTGAGCAGCCTCACGTACACCCTGGAAATCATGCCCTTCCTGTCGCTCGCTGACAGCACATCACTCATCAGGGGATGTGCCACCAGCGCGAGAGAGGACAGCCTGAGCTCACTTTGCACTGCATGCCGCAGTTGTAGATATTGAAAGAAGCATATCCTGGGAATCGCAAATTCCCCTTGTAGATCTGCAAATGACTTGAACACCGAGCCTCTGAACAACTGTGCAATATATCGCACTCCTAATTCCTCCCACTGATGAAAGTCTGTAAGTTTGGCCAGTTCCTTAAACTAGATATTCCTCCAAATGGGAGTGAATTGGCATACACCTCTTATGTTCATGAGGGATCTAATGTACTTCCATAATGTGTTGAAAAGCACGATCGTGGGGAGAGATTGTTGGATATGTGTGAAGCCTGCATCTAAATGAGGCAGTGCCGTAAGTGTGGAGTCTCGTGGGACCAGTAGTGACCTAATAGGGTCCTCGTCATCCATTACCCCCCACCCACCCAAATGTTGAGTTTGTGAGGCAACAAAGTAGTATCTGGCATGTGGTACTGCGAGCCCCCCCTGGTCTTTTGCTAGTTGCAATAAGTTTAGGCTAATCCTTGCGGTTTTGTTACCCCCAGATCAAGGCTCTAAATTGAGCATCTATCTGGGAGAACCATTTATGGGGGATCCATACGGGGGTGTTATGAAACACATAGAGGAGTTGGGGGGCCCAAACCATTTTAATTAAGTTCGCTCGTCCGGTTACGGATATAGGCAACTTTACCCATACAGCACACTTCTGTCTAAATTTATTCTCTGAACTTTTGACTGTCAAGAACGCGGTGACGTACAACAGTACGACAAGCTGAGAAAATGAAGTTCAATGCTTCAGAGCATGCGTCCAATTGTTTCCGAGCATGCGTAGGAATTTTGCTAGTTGGAATTGGTACAGACGATCGGAATTTCCAATCGGAACTTTTTCTGACCGAAAAATTGAGAACCTGCTCTCAATCTTTTGCTGGCGGGAATTCCGCCAGCAAAAGTCTGATGGAGCATATACACAGTAGGAATTTATGACCAAAAGCTCTCATCTGACTTTTGCTGGCGGAATTTCCGATTGTGTGTATGGGACATAAGAAGGCTTTACTGGGCTACGTGCTGATATGGTTGGACAGCTTTTTGATTCCTTTATTCCATTCTTCCCATGACCTAAATGGTTAGTTTATCTCCTTTGAATAATTTTTATTGAACATTTTTGGCAATAACAGAACAGTAACAGGCATGTAAGTACATGTAGGTAATCACAGACACAAACAAGGGGTGTTATATCACAGATAGTAAGATCCGTTTACAGAAAGTAACAATACATAAATAGTCATAACTCTTGAGTGAAGGAGAGTACATTAAGGCTCCGTCCCTGTATATGACCCTACATAGCGTCCTATAGTGCCAGTTACAGGAGAAGTCCAGGGGATCCCAGACTCCCGGGTGCCCCTAAAGGGATCACACTGTTACCCCAGAGTGGGAGCCACCAGACATCCGTCGCAGGGTCAGGTCATGACTCAACCTTCATAATCCCGAGAAACCAGTAGTGGCGTCTAATCGCGCCAAGGGAGCTTATCAGTCAGCATGAGCCTAAAATTTCCTTGCCAAGAGAGGCAGTACAGGGAAGGAAAAGAGAGAAACGTGTGAGGGAGAAGAAGGTGGGGAACAGGAAAGGGTAATCAACTAATAAACCCAGAGTTCGTCTTACCAGGTGGTAGTCCAGGAATTAGAGATATATTACAGAAAGTGGCCCAGGGTTCCCACGTATTCTGGAATTTCTCCAGTTTGTCATCTAGTTTGGCTACGATCTGTTCTTGGACCATGATCCAAGTAACTTTCATTTTAAACAGCTGAAAGGAGACAAAATGTTTCTTCCAGGCCTTGGCTATCGTAATTTTGGCTCCCAGTAAGATGAAAAAGGATAAGGTCTGGGATGTTTTAGGAAGTCCAGTTACGGGGTGATTGAACAGAGGTGAGCTAGGGTGTGGTCGTACAGTGGTACCCGTTAACGTGCTGATTGTACGAAAAACTTTCCGCCAAAACTATCGGATGCAGGGGCAGGGCCACCAGATGTGGAGCATGGAGCCCTCCATCTCGCATCCCCTGAAGCAGACTGGTGGTGTACCTGGGAATAGCCTGGCCAGCCTGGAGGGAACATAGTACCACCTGATCAGTACTTTTAGACTAGCTTCAATCAGAGAGATATTAAGGATACCTTTTAAAGCTCGGTCCGTAGCTCGAAACCAAGTTGCGGTGTCCCAAGAGTTGTCCATATCAACTTCCCAGGCTCGGACGTAAGTAGGTTTGGTTTCCTTATGCATATGGTTAGTTTATCTCATTGGATCCGGAACCCTACTTCATAGAAGCCATGATTTCTGTACGCTGCTTTAATGATGGCCTGGAAGCCTAAAACAGCTATATACAGTTTGAAAAAAATGGATCTATAATTTTAGGCTGTATTTTCACTATATGCCAATGGTTCTCGGTGTGCATCCGGCTATTGGGGTGTAAAGGGATGATTTACATGGTTCTGCCCACTGTTCTGAACTGAGGAATAATCCTGTTATTTCTGGGATATGTGATGGAATGAGATGTGAATATTAGTGTGGTATGAAGGGAAATCCCAACCATGAGGATGCAGGCAGCAATAAAACATATTTTCTAGTAAAGTTAGGAGGGTTTATAAGGGTTTGGTTAATGTATGTGTACATTAGGAATATTTCCCCTTTCCAGATGAGATGTTAGAGACAGATCAGAAAAAGAAGAAACATCTTCACTATGGGGCTTATAACGTTATTTTAACGTCCAGTGTGCATGGAGCCTAAAGATTGTGCTTTGACAATATTACACTAGTGGAGCCTTTTTTTTTTTTTTTTTATGTACCCATGGATGTACCTTTACTGCAAGAACTGTGGAGAAGTGGACTGGCTTACTAAGAAATCTTTTAACTGACTATTATGGGGTATTAGCCTAACCATGAGTGTGGTAGGCAATATAATTTGGTGAGTTTCCATTTGATGGGAGTGGGTCTGATGTGACACACACGGCGGTGGATCTTTTACGGTGTTTTTCCTAAATAGGACATCACTGGGAACTATTATATATTACATTACATTCTCTTTGTTGGTCAAATAGGACTGTTATTGGACTTTTTTCCATTTTTTTTTTTTTTTCATTTTACATAGAATGTTTACATATATTCTTTATCACTGTATTTTTGTATTAAGAAATGAACGAAAGGTGTTATTGTTGCGTTACTTTGAATTTTCTTATATATCGTATATACTCGAGTATAGGCCAACCCGAATATAAGCCGAGGCACCTAATTTTACCACAAAAAACTGGGAAAATGTATTGACTCGAGTATAAGCCTAGGGTGAGAAATGCGCAGCTACTGTAAGTGGAAAAGAGGGTCAACAATGCCCATTTGCAGCCCCACTGTGCCCATTTGCAGCCATAGGTACTCCAAACTTCAAACTTGGTAGTTAAGGGTTCCTAGATGCCCCGATCTGCAGCCAAATTTGGGGTCTCTGGACCCAAAGGGTCCTGAAATAACATTGCTGCAGATGGACACAGTTGACCAACTTTGAGGCCCCGCATCTTGGGGCCACTTGGTGCTAGGAACCCCAAATTTGGTATGCAAACTCAAACTAGCACTACAACATATAGATGCGGTTCCTATTACCAAGTGCCCCCGAGATACGGGGGCCCCAAAGTCGGTTTGGAAAATGTCAAGCACTTTTCTGCAGCAGAGAATGACATTTTCTAAACCGACTCAAAAATCTCGGGGCCACTTAGTGCTAGGTACCCCATCTTTGGATATGTTGTGGTGTTGGTTCCACTGGGTTTGCACACCAAATTCTGGTCGGAAAATGTAATTTTCTGCTGCAGAAAAATGCTTAACTCGAGTATAAGCCAAGGGGGGCACTTTCAGCACAATAAAATGTGCTGAAAAACTCAGCTTATACTCGAGTATATACGGTATGCACTTATATATATATTTATTTATTTAGTTTTCACTCTTTTTGAAATGTATGTTTATAAATAGCAGCATTGGTTACAATGTTTTCATCATCATTTAGAGTGTGGGAGATTCCTACTATATATATATATATATATATATATATATATTGATTTAATGCATATCTAAAAGAACAAAAATGTAATGTATAGGTGCTTACCAGTTCTTAGATGTGGTGGCTGCATTAATTTTCTTTTTATTCCTATATTTTTTTCTTGGTAATCCAGCCAGTAACACACTTCTTGTTCTAAGGTGACAACACTCATTCACTGTGAAAAAAAAAACTTTTCACGCTATCCCTGTGTATAAACCACATATTACTCAACTCTATATTATAGGAGGCAGCTAGCACCACTATGCATCCAACCACCTGTACAAAATGCAATAAATATATATAGTCACAAAACAGTGCAGCACTCTCCTTCAATAAAGTGCATTCAAATTATAGTGCATAAATAAATATGTAATATATAATAAATTTACGTGAGTCCATCTTTTCTTTTAAATATATATATATATATATATATATATATATATATATATATATATAAAGTCCATCAATATATGGTTCAATATCCGTAAAAAAAATGCTATAAAAATGCACTGATCAATGTAAAAATTACACTGGCAGGGAAGGGGTTAACACTAGGGGGTGATCAAGGGGTTAAATGTGTTCCCTCAGCGTGTTCTAACTGTAGGGGGGATGGGCTTACTGAAACATGACAGAGATCACTGGGAGCAGTAAATCCTTGTCATGTCACTAGGCAGAACGGGGAAATGCCTTGTTTACATAGGCAGTTCCCCGTTCTGCCTCTCCTCGCCGCAATCGCTGGTCGCCGGCAGACATCGAGTTCGCGGGACCAGCTATCCTGCTTTTACGGACTGACGTACAGGTACGTAAGTTTGCGCAGGAGAGACATTCTGCCAACGTATATCGGCGTGAGCCGGTTGGCAAATGGTTAAGCAGTTGTAAAGGCTCAAGATTTTTTACCTTCATGCATTCTGTGCAGACAACACATCTAAGCACTGGTGACCTGCAATATATAACATTTTTGTTTCTGGGTTCACATATACTTTTTTTTTAATTATAATCTTTATTCATTTTTCCATCGATAAACAACGTTTACATCCCATTGCAATTTTTAACAACGTAAAAAGTGTCTTATTTATATACATATTATTCTGACAAAAACCCCTACCCCTTTAGTCATGTGCTGGCCATACACCCTGAGTTTAGAAGGAGGGAGCCGATCCCCACGGAGACACTTCGCATAATGGTCCCGAATCGATGTCCCCCCTATTCCTACTGCATTTCCCTCCCACCCCCCACCCCGCCCCACTCTACTCCCCTCGCACTTTATCTATATCCGGAGTACTCCCTCTATCCAAGGTCTCCACATCCTCTCAAATTCCTTTATATTGTGTCTCCTTGTGTACGCGGCTCTCTCCTTCGGGAGGGTTTCATTCACTGTATCAATCCAGTTTTTTACTGTGGGTGGCGCCTGTGATTGCCATCTCATCATTATCATCTTCCTGGCTTGATGTATGCACCTTAATATTGCCACAGTTGTGCTTTTCGTTTCTTCCTGTTCTTGCCTATACCCCAGAATGCAAAGTTTAGCTTCATTTTCTAGTTCCTTTTTGAATATTCCCTTCAGTACTTCTATCACCCCTTCCCAGTACCGAAAGAGCTTGGGGCATCTCCACAGCATGTGGATAAGGTCCCCCGACCCCTGGCACCTCGGGCAGCTGTCATCGGGTCTTTTACCAAACATACATAGCCTCTTTGGGGTGTAATACGCTCTATTTAATAGCATTAAATGCGAGAATCTCTGTGCGGGCGAGACTAATATAAACGGGCTTAGTTCCAATATTCTCTTCCAATTTCCCTGAGGTATAGCCCCTATGTCCTGTTCCCATTTTTCTTTTACCGCCAGTAGATTTTCTTCTCCTAGAGTTTCTCTATTCAATAATTTATATATTACTGAGATTAATCCTTTGGTGGATCCTAGTTCCCCAATGCGTTGTACCACTGGTAGATCCTCCCAGATCAGAGGCTGGTTTCTAAGCTGGACTTCTAAGGCATGGTTAATTTGGAGGTACTTAAAATATGTATTCTGGGAAATATTAAATTCCCTTTTCAGCGCCTCAAAGCTTTTAATGGCCTGGCCCTCATAAAGTTGACTCACTCTTTTTATTCCCCTGTTTTCCCACTCCTTGATTTTTCCCATTGCACATAATTCCTGTAGGTTACTATTATTCCAGATTGGGGTATATATATTAATCTCTCTGTATTTCAACTTTTTTTTAACGGCTTTCCATATTTTAGTGACCATTTTTATTGTTGGGTTCTTAAATCTGAACGATCCTGCCTCTAAGGTCTCTATTATAGTCTCATGCAGGGCGCCCGTTAAAAGAATTTTTCCATTAGACGACCCACCCTCTTGGGCACAGCATCCGGCTAGTTGTTGTAATTGAGAGGCTAAGTAGTACATCTCGGGATTGGGCAGTGCAAGTCCCCCTTCCCCCACCGGGAGCTGCAGTGTACGGAGTCGTATCTTTGCCTGTCCCCCTTCCATACCAGTTCCCTAAAGAGGCTCTCTAACTTGTCAAACCATTTTCTTGGGATCCATATGGGAGCGTTGTGAAGGACATACAGCAGCTGGGGTAGCCAGATCATTTTTATCAATGAGCATCTACCCGCTCTGGACAATGGAAGAGATTTCCAGATTGTAATTTTCTCCTTGAACTTCCCCAATAATGGTATTAAATTGCTATGCACGTATTGATTGGGGTCTCTGGTTATCCTAATCCCTAGGTATTTAAGAGAGTCTACAACTGCTAGCTTAGGATTATCCCATGTCCTCCCTTCCCTCGTCTTAGCTATCGGAAAGAGCTCTGACTTTGCCCAGTTAATTTCTAGGCCCGTAAAGCTACCAAACCTCTCCACAGCTTTCATTGCTTCCTCCAGCGAGTGATCCATATCTCCCAGAAAGAGCAGTATATCATCAGCATATAATGCTATGCGTTCCTCTCCTGAGATCCTGCAGAATCCTGTAATGTCCGAGCTCTTTCTGATATGGTTCACATATACTTTAACCAGTTTTACAGCGATATTGTTTTTTTTTATCGGCGTGTATGAGTACCGGTACTTGTGCTAAAGTACTCCTCATTACTGATACCTTTGCGGTGCAGTTTGAGCCCATACAAAATGAATGGGCTCAAATCGCACTACAAAGAATTTAATGCGATTGGAACAGGAATGTGGTATGATGCGGTTTCCTGCACCGCTCCTGTGTGATCCCCAGCTGAAGTCACTATGACAATTGTATATGCTCAAATTTGAACTCAAATGTATCAGTTTCAGGTATCAGAGCATTTGCACGAGTGCGAGTATTCATGCAAATGAAAAATGAAATGAAAATGAAAATGCTTATGTAGCACTGACCCCCGAAAGAGCTGCTGGTTTGATTTGGGCCTGCACTCTACCAATAAACCCCACTAATTTGGCTCAGTCCCCTTGGCACAGCTGTGGTGCAATGCAATACAATACAATATAGTATAATGCAAGGTACCTGTATTGTAACCTCAGGATCCCCTGGCTCCACCTGCTGGGAGAAAACAGTACACCACACAACTAGATACTTAACCAAAAATATATTTTACTTTGAATATATTCAAAAAGGTGATTACAGTAATTGTACTGTCATCCCAACATAGGACAACAGCACAATGGATTTCAATATAACAATTTCAAACAATATAAATACACGGGAGCTCCCCCTACTTTTATAGCTATGCGTGAGATCTCACTTAAAGTACTTGGTCTTTGATCTTCTTTTCTTCGCTAGCTAAAGTAATTCCTTGTGATTTGTAATCCAGGGGTTAAAGTAAGTTAAGTTGAGATAGAGATGCACCTGGTGTAACTTCAGTAACTATATTACAAGGCTTGAGATGCCAAAGTAGATAGGCCTCAAGCCTGCTTAGTATCAGTTACACTTGTCCTCCGTGGAACTATAAATCCCAGCGAGGCCTGTGTATAAGTCTGACTGAGTGTAAAAGTTAACAAACTGTGGTCCGTAACCTCCTTACCGACTGGAACGGAACTCCGTACAGTAGCTTTGGTCCGGTGACTGCAGCTTGCTTCTCCGTCAGCTGGCTCCGTCAGTCGTTCCGCACCGCTGGGCGAGCCCGGTCCTCCGATGCTCAAACAAGTGTCTCTGGATCTTTCAATCCGGACACTGTGTCTCTTGCACCGTCATTTTTCTCCGGGGAGCCTCTGTACAGATCCTCACAGACAGGCCATGCGATCCCAAGAGACCTAAAATGGTCACTCAGGGTCCTTTTATGTCCTACCCAGCATGCACTGCCAGAGAGGGTATCCCTGGGTAGGTCACTGAGCATCCTGGGTAAAAAGGTCAACCTTCTAATGTAAACAACAGTCACTTCCTGTATATAGTCTTTTGTGTTTTAAAAGCAATAACCATTTAAGTTCATTTTCAGTATTTGGCCGCTAGATGGCGCCAAATACTAAGCCATAAAAAATGTCCATAGCCTTTCGATTATTACATGCAAACACACATTAGTAAGCAAGAATGTCAGCGCTACACTTAATATTGGCACCAATACTGGTATTGGTGAAACCCTAACTTTTAATGTTGTCACTGGTCCATTTAAATAATGCTTTCCCATCTTTATCATTTTGTTATCATGTATTGTCGAAAAACAGCCAGTCAAGACTATGCTGATAGAAGAAAAAGGTGGACCTCTGCAATTGTTCCCATTATCTGTGCCACAGTGACCCTTTCAGTTCTGAATTCCCTTTGCCCATAATGCGGCTATCATTCCGTTTTTATTATGTTTGTTGTGCTATATCATTAGGCACATTATGGGGGGCGGAGTTACTTAAACTGATGCACACAGAATCTGGTGCAGCTGTGAATATTAACCAATCAATTTCTATGTTTTATTGTCAAAGTTTAATTGAACAAGCTGGAGTTAGAAGCTGATTGGTTACTATACACGGCTGCACCATATTCTGTGTGCTCCAGTTTTAGTAAATTCCAGATAGCAAGGATAACTTACCACAAAATTTGTGGCAGTGTTGAATTGTAAGTCTGTTAACTTGCTGCACATTTTCATTGGCACTTTGTACACTTGCAGAGTACTTGAAGCACAAGTTCTAGTTGACACTGTTTCAATTTGTACCAAATTTGCGTGGCAAGTCTCTAGCAAGGGCAAAGTTGAAGTGCTAAGTCTATAGCAAAAGCTCTCCAAGTATACAACATGAAAATTTAGCCACAGTGACCTCTGTGGTGGGATGACTGTTGCAGAACTGAATCAGAACTGCAATCGTTTTTTTTTTTTTTAATGTTCATGGACCTGCTGCCACTGACTGCATGTCCCTGACTTGCTGAAATTGTGTTACAAACTTGTGAACCGTGACAAGTCTAATGCCCCGTACACACGGTCGGATTTTCCGACGGAAAATGTCCTATCAGACCATGTTGTCGGAAATTCCGACCGTGTGTGGGCTCCATCTGACTTTTTCCGTCGTTTGATCCTGCTCTCAAATTTTCCGTCAACAAAGTCCTATCGGACTTTTTCCGATCGTGTGTAGCGAATTCCGACGGACAAAGTGCCACGCATGCTCAGATCACATTACAAGACCAAAGCTATTAGCTACTAGCCCCGTTGTACGCAACGAACGTCACCACGTTCAGAATGATCGGATTTTCCGACAACTTTGTCCGACCGTGTGTATGCAACACCAGTGTCGGACAAAATCCGTTGGAAAAAATCCGGGGCATTACAATAGCTTAGCAAGTAATTTTCAAACTTGCAGCACAATTGCTTGCTATCTGGGTTGTGTACCATAACACAACAGATGACTTGATAATCCTTTACTAAATGGAAAAATGGGGTTATACTCAAGTGCAGTGCTTTTACATTGAGTTAATTCCAGCCTGGAAATACTGTTTAGGGCTTGCTGGCCCACTTTTATTTAAAAAGAAAGCAAAAGTTCCAGTGAAACAAAAGGTTACCCTCACAGCGGTTTCGATCCTTACTTTAAACACACAAAAAAATGATATTAGCCTCTTGACTTATTCATGTAACACCAATGGCAGCCCCAATTCTCAGGCAATCTTTGCCCCTTTCTCGAAGCTCTCTTGGCTCTCTTGTCTCTCTCTTGCAGGTCCCTGCTGTTTTTGTCCATGCCACCGGCCTCTGGGCAGAGGACCTTTTTTCTCTCTTGTGTGGAGCCCTGAGCTGCAGACAGCCCCTTGATATTAAAGAATGTGCACACCTGCACACACAGTAGAACCTGGATACAGGGTTACCGTCTTCTCCCCTCCCAAAACTTTTGAAAGCCTCTGGACTCCAGAACCCAGTACAGGAGTTACAAAACCCAGAGAAAGATGGAACAACATGTTTTTTCCACTCAGAACTGAAATTCCTGAGCCCTTCAACCTGCATCCATGAATAAATGCATAACAACGCACATTTAAAAAAAAATGCACTGAAAAGAAATAAAAGCGAACATCGATAGATGTGAACTTGGCTTAAAGGTTGCTTATTTTGGCCATTTGTTGCTTCAGCTTTTATAAGTATACCCAGATGTACTTCTTTAATTAAAAAATCTTTTTATTAATTGCCAAGAAAAAAAAAATCTAATTTCTTTCTCTTTCTTTAGATGGATGATCTCATGAATGCTCTTGAAAAGACAAGACAGGAGCTGGAATCCACCAAAGCCCGTCTCTCTGCAACTCAACAATCACTTGCTGACAAGGAAGCACACCTGAACAACTTGATGATAGACCGCCGAAAACAGCTCGAGGAGATCCTGGAGATGAAGTAAGGCCGCCATTTATTTCTGCTTTATTGTACGGTTTAACATTGTTTTCCTGTAGACAAAGAACACAGTAATACTGTCACATCCTCTTGGACCGTAGTCTAAATGCAGTACTTATTTATTTTAAGGTATTAGTTTAGCCATTCTTTTAGGAACTTCAGTGCCCATGTCCTTTGAATTTATTCTGAATAGTGGCTCGAGGGAAGATACAATAACAAGGGGTTCAGGAAATCATACATTTTGAAATGTCTTACGTTTTGTATTTCTTTTTTTTGGGCACCGGCCCCAATATTTAATTTTTCCACAGCATGTGGAAAGTAAAGACCAAACCTCTGGATGAGAGCAACAGTCTTTTTTCAGCAGTTCACCACGCCCATGCATAGTCACCTACTGATCCCTATTCAGCAATGAGCATTGTTGTTGCTGATTGGAGCTCAGTAGTTGTGACAGTGCCTGGCTCCCAATCATCGTTCCCCAAAGTTCCTTAAATAAACCTAAAGTGTTCAGTAAAGTTAAGGTCATGGCTCTGTGCAGACCAAACTAAGCTCTTTATGGAGCTGGCTGTGTTCACAGGTGCACAATCATGCTACAACCGAAAACGGCCTTCCCCAAACTATTGCCACACACTATCGTTGGAAGCTCACATTTGCTTATAATGTCTTTGTATGCATATGCTGTACCATTAACAGTACCCTTTACTGGAAACACCAAAAACAACTAAATAATTGTACGACCCGCTTAAATATTCTTAATGTGACTTGCCTGACGTGACTTGCTGTGACCTTGTTCTGTCCACCCCATGGCAGAAATCCTACGCCACTATTTCAACATTCTACATTATGAATTTTCTTCCTAGTTCTCTGGGTGGGCCACTGATGAAGTCTGTGTCATCTGTGCAGAAAAAAAAATGTATATACTATTTTCCAAGGAAGGGCAGCTGTGACGCCAGGGCTATGTCACCAGTGCTGATACCCAACTAGTTGTAAGTAACAGGATTAATATTTGATTAAACAGATAACTTGATTGATGATTTGGGATGAGCATGCAAAGGTGCATGAACCATGTATTTTTACTGTTGGAGGGGGTCCACTTTACGTTATATCTCATTCCAAGAATTCAAAAAAGTTATATATTGCAGTTTATAAGTCTTTAGATATGGCAACATTAGTTTTTCGTTTTTTTTTTTTAAGCCTAAGTACATTTTACGCAGGTACAAAAATATACCTGTTTATTTCTTTAGATATCCAGTGTCCTTTTAACTTCATGTGGACTGAACTAAAATCTCAAACCATGTTATTAGCCTTCCCTGCTATCTCCTGTGAACTACAAATAAATGTCCCTTCATATAAGGAAGATTAGGAGAGGAGGATGGTGTTTGTATTTAGGGCGACAACACTGCTGTTCCATAGATACGGTACATTTTAAACTTTTTAAAGGATGGGAGCGTCACACCAGCTTGTACAGTTTTTTCAAAAGATTTTTATTTTGGAACAGCCAACACATTTCGGGGGGCTCAGCAATCCCCCTTCATTAGGACTAAAAGCAGGATGATGCAGGCACTTGGATTGGAAAGGCCTAGATACAGTACAGTAAGTGAGAGTTGTCACCGTAGGACAGGAAGTGTGTTATTCACATGTTCACTAGGGAAAAAAAGGGAAAAAAGGCCTGAAAACAGAAACACTTTGAATTTGAGGTCTGGTAAGCTAAAATACATTACATTTTTATTTTCGACTTAGATTTGCTTTAAATTGTATAGCCAATCTTTTTTTTTGTATAGAATGGTGAATGGTTCGAATTCCTGCCAGGTTTTACTGCTGTTGGAGTCTCCATTAGAGATTTCTCCCTGCTTCCTGTCTCAGGAACAATGTTTTTGTCAGACAGGAAGTGAAGTAATATATCAGAAAATCTGAGTAAATATGTTTTTTTTTCCCCCTCATTTTAAGTTTGGTAGGGGAATGCTCTTGTATGTTTACTATTTGCAGATTTATCCTAGTTTACTGTCTAGAAAAAGGTTGCCCGGAGAACAAAAAGTGAAGGGAAATGTCTCTAACAGACATAACAATGGTGCAGCGGTGCTTTGCTGGTGGATTTAACCCCTTTTCAGCTGCTAGCGGAGCGGTTTTAACCCCCGCTACCATGCGAAAAGGGGTTAAATCTGCCCACAGAACGCTGCTGCAGCGCTGCCCCATGAAAACATGGGGCAGCGCTGCTATCCCTCTGGCAAAGCGCAGATGCAGCAGTGTTTTGTGGGCGGATTTAAATCCTTTTCGGCCTCTAGTGGAGGTCAAAACTGCCCCTCTAGTAGCCGAATAGCGCCACTAAAACAACAGTAAAGCGGCGCTAAAAATAGCACCGCTTTACCGCTGACGCCTGCGGAGGCTCAGTGTGAAAGGGGTCTTAGACTAATGTGTTTCTAAAGCCTCAACTTGTTTTCATAAAGTAGTATATGGTTAGATTTTTATGTCTCATTATTTCCTGTCCTGGAAACACAACAGGAATTGAGCAGGATCTCTTTAAAGTGGGGGAATTTCATATGAACTGTAACAACTGTAATATTTCAGACTTTCTGTCCCGATGACAATGATAACTAGGACAAATAGAGGGGTGAATGTCTCTGGTAGAAGCACAGACAGCACAAAAAATGACAGAGATTAGAACCCTTCTACATGCATATGGGCTCGTACATACTGTACATGTGGCAGCCTTTGCTACCTCTCTGCGGTGGATCGGTTTTAAGGAGGAATTATGTCATCTCCTCACCGCTTATTTTAAGCGTGAAAATGCTGACCTGCCATGCTGAAACCGTGTGCATTGCATGCGGTTGCAGCACAGTCTCATTCACTTGAATGGGTTGTGTTCGGGAGCAGTATCCTCCTCCAAATTTTTGTATGTGTACAGCCCTGAACATTTGGATGCCCTTTTTTAGGTGGGTAGTCGGACAGTAATACCCTGGCTTAACTGACTTATTTTACCCCTCACTGGTTGTCCGTGTAAACAAACCCATAAAGTAGAAGTCTGGTCTAAGGTTGTGTATACTTACTTAAACTAAATGTGCTCCGTTCACATGATCTCTCCCCATGTTGTCCACTGTCCGACCTCTCCCCTGAAGCTGGCACTGGGAGCTGATCACACGACCAGACCAGACTGGAGCGCCCTTAGATTAGGTAAGTATACACATCTTTACTTTACAGGTTGGATAGGATAGGGCAGTGATGGTGAACCTTGGCACCACAGATGTTTTGGAACTACATTTCCTATGAGGCTCAACTACACTGCAGAGTGCATGAGCATCAATGTAGTTCCAAAACATCTGGGGTGCCTAGGTTTGCCATCACTGGTATAGGGCTTAGAATGGAGGTGGGAGCAGGTTTAGGCTTAGATAGGTTTTAACCAAACTTCTACTTTAAACTAAAATAAATTAGCCTTTCAGCATACTTTAAATGAGTGGTTTATATAACTTTAGCTGCTGATAGCAGTCTGATTAGGATGGCGGTTTTCTTTTTTTTTTACTCTGTTCACATTAATTTTATCCAAAATGATTTGCCACATGCTCTTTCTCTTTGAAGAGATCATTATACAGCCAGAGCTAACAATTTAATGACGTGGTATAAACTATTCTTTCATTAAACTCAGACAGGTGTTCAGATAGAGCGGTGCGAGGGCATTGTAGAAAATAGTCAGCATAATTCCTGGAATTCGGCTTTAATGGTTTTGAATCCATGCATAACTGCTGTAACCTTTTTTTACGTACTATTATCTGGGCTTCCACTTTAGTTGATCTCCTAGGACTTTATTTCTCCTTAAGAATTTTGCTGTTTGGTATCATTTAGTAAGTTTTCCTACCTGATTGAATGTGTGTCCATTTACCCCTTCATTTCCTGAAGGTGTGTACACCAATTAGCAGCCGGGGCTGTGTTTACACCCATTAAACCCTCTGTCGGCTTTCTGCTGTAGAGCCTCGTTCATGCGGCCATACCTAAGTGTACACCCATGTGAGGACCGTGTTTGCTAAAATCACGTGATATAAAAAATGCTACCACAATGTTTGTTATTTGTTAAACTTGTTTCATTGAAACAGATTAGAGATGCATACATATTATATCTATAAAATCTACCACAATGTTATTCTCCAGGGTCTCTGCTTTAAAAAAAAAATGATGATATTTGGGGGTTTTACCTAATTGCCAGGCCTAAAAAAGTGTTCAAAAACTGCAAAAGTGGCTCTGGCAGCAAAAGGGCTTAAAATAGATGTAAACCCCAACTGAATGACGTTATTTGCTTATGTGCTTTTCCTCTGTGTGAGGAAAGGAGAGTCAATAATTGCTAAGTCTGACAGGGCACAGTGAGCACATTGTTTACACTGATAATCAGGGCACTGATTATCAGTACAGCCCCATTAGTGCTCATCAGTGCCCATCAGTGCAGCTTATTAGTGCTGCTTCATCCGCGCAGCCTCGTCAGTGTTTTCTCATCAGTGCCCATCAATGCAGCTTATCAGTGCCCATCAGTGCCACCCTATTAGTGCCCATCAGTGCAGCCACATCAGTGCAACCTCATCAATGCACATCAGTGTGGCCTCACCAGTGCCCACCGGTGGAGCCTCACCAGTGCCCATCAGTGCGGCCTCACCAGTGCCCATCAGTGCGGCCTCACCAGTGCCCATCAGTGCGGCCTCACCAGTGCCCACCAGTGCAGCCTCACTAGTGACCACCAGTGCAGCCTCATCAGTGCAGTCTCATCAGTGCCCATCAGTGAGGAAAAAATATTAATCATTTGCATAATTTTATAACAGAAACGAAAAAAAAAAATTCTAAATTTTTTACAGTGTTTTTCTAGTCAGGTTTGTCAGGGTTGTTGTTTTGCCTTTAGTTTAGTAGTTTAATGGTACTTTTGCCTTGCAGCAATGGGGCCCTTTGTTTGAACTTCCACAATACCTACATGTACTGTAGTTTGTGTTCATCTTCTGCAAAAATGAATTTCCTCCCACATTCCAAAGTTATGTTGGTAGGTAATTAGCCTTTGTATGCGTGTACAAATTGGCTATGCACATGTGCTATCACATTCTGCATGCCAAACTGAAGCCTGTGCAAATGGAGAGGGTTAAAGTGGTTCTAAGGGCAGAAGTTTTGTTTTTACCCTAATGTACTCATTAGGGTAAAAAAAAACCTTCTGCATGCAGCTCCCCCAGTATATTTACCAGAACTCCATCTCAATCCAGCGATGTGCATGAGAGCAGCAGCTTTCTTGCTTCTCTCCCTCCTCTTTGGCTCAGCTACAGCAGTAGGAAACATTGTTTCCTGCTGCTGTCAATTACAGCCAGATATGAGTGAGCGGGGGACAGGGCCTGAGATGCGCACTTTGTGTCAATGGGCACACAGAGCAGGGCTTGCTGTGGTGGCACTTGTCCGGGGGAGGAGCCAGGAGCGCTGACATGGGACAGAGAAGAGGAGGATCATGGCTGATTTGTTCAAAACCATTTGTCTGCCACAATGTCGTAGTCCTGCTAAAAAACGCAGCCATTACAATTAAAAAAAATAAAAAAAAATAAAAAGTCCATAAATATATACCATAGTTTGTAGACACTATAACTTTTTGCGCAAACCAATCCATATACGCTTATTGCGATTTTTTTAACAAAAATATGTAGCAGAATACATATTGGCCTAAATTGATGAAAAAAATGTAATGTACATTTTTTTTGGGGGGGGGGGGGGGGGGTATTTTTTATAGTAGAAAGTAAAAAATATTGTTTTTTTTTTTGTTTATAGTGCATTTCTAGATTGTAAGCTCTAACGAGCAGGACCCTCTGATCCCTCCTGTATTGATCTGTATTGTAAGTGTACTGTCTGCCCTCATGTTGTAAAGCGCTGCACAAACTGTTGGCGCTATATAAATCCTGTATAATAATAATATTAAAATAAAAACCACAGTGGTGATAAAATACCACCAAAAGAAAGCTCGATTTGTGGGAAAAAAAAGAACATCAATTTTTTTGTTTTAGGTACAGCTCTGCACGGCCATGCAATTGTCAGTTAAAGTAACGCAGTGCCGTATCGCAAAAAATGGCCTGGTCATGAAGGGGGGGGGGGGAAACCTTCTAGAGCAAAAGTGGTTAAAGAAAGACCTGGCAACCTACCTCAAAAACTATTTTCCAAAAACAATTCTCTGGAAAAGGCTTGTTAGACCAAGTCATGTTGCCTAGAGAGTAGGCCCACAGGATTGCTGAGGATCAGATGCGACTGAATGGATGTCACATGCACTTGACATATTCTCATTGAGCTATTACAGCTAATTACCGAATCCTTGTGTTTGCAGACCCCAGTGTTCCAGCTTTGCACTGAGTTATTTTTATTTATTTTTTTAACCACATGCCTATACCAAAAGTTTATTTCTTAGGTTTCTTGGTGGAGAAAAAAAGTACATTTGAAAATATTCCATACATACAAAGCCCATTATCTCATCTTCCATATGCCTGATGTGTCTCCAAACATATCCTTGAAAGGTAAGTGTCATACACCACATACACTCACTATAGAGAAGTTTATCTTAAGAACATATTCCTGCTGGAAACAGACACCTCATGTTACATTTCCCCTCATTCCTCCTATTAATGTAATAATTCTTGGTCGTTCTGTCTCGGTGAGATGCAGTACACGTGGAGCCTTTGATAGGTTTGATCGTAAAGAAACGGCTCTCTTGTTTTGAGCGTTCTGTCACTTTGTTTTCCCCTGATGGGCTCCTCTCCTGTGGATGACTGAGCCTGTTCTTTCTCCATTGTCATCGTGTCTCTGTCCTGTAATATCAAATATTATCAGCCTTCCGGCCTGGAACTGCTGCATTTGTAGATAACGTCTTTAAATTTACACTGTAAAGATGCAAATGGTAAAAGGTAGTAATGGAAATGGTTACACGCAGTAAAATTGGGTTTCAAAAAACAAGACTGTATATTTGCAGGTCGTGCTTCAGTTTCAAGTGTAGCTGATAGCAAATGCCAGCCACTGTATAGGACTAGGACTTGGCACAAATGAGCACATGCAAACCTTATGCCCCGTACACACGGTCGGAAATTCCGACCACAAAATCTGTCTGATTTTTTCCGACGGATTTTGTCCGACACTGGTTTTGCATACACACGGTCGGACAAAGTTGTCGGAAAATCCGATCATCCTGAACGTGGTGACGTTCGTTGCGTATGACGGGGCTACGTAGAGCCAATAGCTTTGGTCTTGTAATGTGATCTGAGCATGCGTGGCACTTTGTCCGTCGGAATTCGCTACACACGATCGGAAAAAGTCCGATAGGACTTTGTTGTCGGAAAATTTGAGAGCAGGATCTCAAATGTCAGATGGAGCCCACACACGGTCGGAATTTCAGACAACATGGTCCGATAGGACATTTTCCGTCGGAAAATCCGACCGTGTGTATGGGGCACAAGAGGTATCCATTTCTATCTTATGTTAAAAAATATTGAATAAAAACGATTGAATTAAAAAATTGCTGATCACCGCCATTACTAGTAATTTTTTTTTTTTTACCAACTATACGTAGAAGAATACATGTGTGTACGGGGCATTAGAAGTACTCATTATTGCTCTCAGTACTTTGAAAAATGCCACGTCCTTTGTCCCTTGTAAAAATAAAAAGCAGCTCCAACTTCAACACACACCTCCTTTCTGGCAGTATCACCCACCCTCCAATCCAGCATCTTCTGAGTTGAAAGATGGCCAGGGTCATTCTGCCCTTTTCCTGTGAGGTCCAGGGCCTCAAGGGCCCACAGAAAAATGCTACAGAGAGAGGTGCCATATAAAGATTTGATGCAGAATTTAGTATTCGCCCAGGACGAGAGAAAAGGGAGGACGTGTGGGGGTATTCCTATACGTGGGATCACTTCTGGCTCTGCACTTCAGCTAATGCACAAAGTGAATGAACACAAGAAAATACTTTGAAAAATACCACACAGACTACAGGTGACCTTTACCCCTTCAGCCCTTTCTCCTTGTAACATGCACCCTCTACCACTCTCTCCTTAACCGCTTCAATACAGGGCTTTTAAACACCCTTCCTTACCAGAGCACTTTTTGCAATTCGGCACTGCGTCGCTTTAACTAACAATTGCGCGGTCGTGCGACGTTACACCCAAACAAAATTGACGTCCTTTTTTTCCCACAAATAGAGCTTTCTTTTGGTGGTATTTGATCACCTCTGCGGTTTTTATTTTTTGCGCTATAAACAAAAGAAGAGCGACAATTTTGAAAAAAAAACACAATATTTTTTACTTTTTGCTATAATAAATATCCCATTTTTAAAAAAAAAAAATATTTTTTTCCTCAGTTTAGGCCGATACGTATTCTTCTACATATTTTTGGTAAAAAAAATCGCAATAAGCGTATATTGATCGGTTTGCGCAAAAGTTATAGCGTCTACAAAATAGGGGATAGATTTATTGAATTTTTTTTTTTTTTTTTTTACTAGTAATGGCAGCGATCTGCGATTTTTTTTTCGTAACTGCGACATTGCGGCGGACACTTCGGACACTTTTGACACATTTTTGGAACCATTCACATTTACACAGCGATCGTTGCTATAAAATTGCAATGATTACTGTGTAAATGTGACTGGCAGGGAAGGGGTTAACTCTAGGGGGCGCTGCAGGGGTTAATATGTTCCCTAATAGGAGTGATTCTAACTGTGGGGGGAGGGGACTTAAGGGGAGGAGACCGATCATGTGTTCCTCCGTACTGGGATCACATGATCGGTCTCCTCTGCATTGACAGTACGTGGAGCTGTGTGTTTACACACACAGCTCCACGGTCCCGTTGTTTTAACGGGCAATCGCGGGTGCCCGGCGGACATCGTGGCCGCCGGGCACTCGCACCGTGTCCCGAGCGATGCCGCGGGCGCGCGCGCGCCCCCCAGGCGGCCGGAAATGCGAGGACGTCATATGACGCCCACCCAGGATGGTAGATCCACCTTGTGGGCGTCATATGACTATAGGCCGGTAATGAAGTGGTTAAACTAACTCTCCTTCACCCCTCTTCTCCACCCACAGCTTATATATCTTCTCCCCACTTCTGTCCTCTCCGTATTACTGCACTCAACAACTCCTGCTATTTCTAAATCCACATGCACAAAAAATCTCCAGGACACTGGAGCATGTCCCGTCATATAAATCACACTCCCACATTACCTCCCTCACCCTTCTGCTTCTCCTAACCTCTGGAGATATATCCTCAAACCCTGGGCCTCCATCATTTAACTGTACTCAATACACCCATTACCCTGCACCTTTTGGCAGCAGCCGCAATCCACAAAATTGAATTCTCATTTCTCTTCTTCCAAGACCAGACTCCCTTTCTCTTGCAACCTTTGGAATGCCAGCTCTGTCTGTAACAAACTCACCTCTCTCTCCATGACCTCTTTATCGCTAACTCTACTGGCCAGTACTGAAACCTGGCTTCATGAATCCAACACTGCATCTTCTGCTGCCCTATCCCATTGTGGTCTTCTCTGGACTCACTCCCCCAGACCCAGTGGACGCAAGGGAATCCTTCTAGCATCGCATAGCACCTTTCAGGTACTTCATCCACCTCCCTGTCTGTCACTCTCCTCATTTGAGGCACACTGCATCCGTCTTTTCTCTCCAGTTTCTCTAAGGATTGCTGTGATCTACCAGCCCCCTGGACAGGTATCAACCTTTCTTGAGGACTTCTCGACCTGGCTACCCTACTTTGTCTCTTCTGAAATCACCACAATCATTCTCGGGGACTTCAACATCCCGACTAATACTAACACTCCTGCTACTTCCAAACTTCTCAGTCTAACCTCCTCCTTTGACCTGAAGCAATGTATACATGCTTCTACTCACTCTAAAGGCAATACCCTTGACCTTGTTTTCTCCCACCGATGCACTCTATGCAACCTCTCCAATTATCCTTTCTCTCTCTCTGATCAATACCTTATTAAGTTCAGTCTCTCCCTTTCCTCCACCTCCTCTCCCTCCAACCACCTAACAGCTACCTGTAGAAACCTACTCCATCTCAATCCTTCTCTTCTCTACTCTGCTACCGACCACCTCTATGACAAGATCTCACCCCTGTCCTGCCCCAGCCTAGCCACTTCTGTCTAAAACGCTTCACTTTTAGCCTCCCTGGACACACTGGCCCCCCTCACTACACACAGAAACAGGCCATGACCCCTTCAACCTTGACAAACAGATGACACTAGAAAAAACAGAAATATTTCAACCAACATAAATCTGCCCTCCAAAAATACAATTCCAGCCTCCCCATTGCCAAGTAATGGGGAGGCTGGAATTGTGGATGTGGATGTCCTGGCCTGTGCCTGTCGATACACCTTACTAGTAGGATAATCAGGAAGGATTTAAGCAGGAAATAAAACAAAAAGGTAATAGGAAAATGTGCAGAATGCCTATTAGGTTTACTTTTAAGATACACTATATTACCAAAAGTATTGGGACACCTTCCTTTACACGCACATGAACTTTAATGGCATCCCAGTTTTAGTCCGTAGGGTTCAATATTGAGTTGGCCCAACCTTTTGCAGCTATAACATCTTCAACTCTTCTGGGAAGGCTGTCCATTAGTTTTAGGTTTTAAGATTTAAAGGTTTAGTAATGGGTCTATGGAAATGTTTGACCATTCTTCCAGAAGTGCATTTGTGAAGTTAGATACTGATGTGGACAAGAAGGCCTGGCTCACAGTCTCCACTTTAATTCATTTCAAAGGTGTTCTATCGGGTTGAGGTCTGGACTCTGTGCAGGCTAGTCTAGTCCCTCCACCCCAAACTCACTCATCCATGTCTTTATGGACCTTGTTTGTGCACTGGTGCGCAATCATGTTGGAACAGGAAGGGTCCATCCCCCAAACTGTTCCCACAAGGTTCGGAGCATGAAATTTTCCAAAATGTCTTGGTATGCCGACACCTTAAGAGTTCCCTTCAGTGGAACTAAGGAGCCAAGCCCAACCCCTGAAAAGCAACCCCACATTATAATCTCCCCTCCACCAAATGATTTGGACCAGTGCACGAAGCAAGGTCCATAAAGACATGGATGAGCAAGTTTGGAGTGGAGGAACTTGACTGCCCATATCAGTGTCTGACCTCACAAATGCACTTCAGGAAGAGTGGTCAAACATTCCCATAGACACATTACTAAATATTTTAGACAGCCTTCGCAGAGTTGAAGCCGTTATAGCTGCATAGGGTGGGCCAACTCAAGATTGAACCCTACGGACTAAGACTGGGATGTCATTAAAGTTCATGTGCTTGTAAAGCACATGGTAATATAGTGTACATTTTAATAGATTGCTGTCCAGACCATTTTTAATGATTTTGATATACAGTAATATAATTGAATCAATTTGAAAAAAAACAGAGAGCAAAAATAACAGAATAATGCCTATCTTTAAAAAAAAAAAGGATATTTCAGCTTCGATTTTAATTATTATAGAACACTAGCTATTGGGTTCAGTTGCTAACAATTGTGTTGATGGACCTTTGTGCTGGTAGTTTTGCCCCATTATAAAAACTGTCCTGGCTGTGTGTGGCCCTCAGGTCACCAGCTCAGCATCACTCATCTGAAAAGAATGGTTTAATTGAAATGTCCCTTTGAATTTTACTATTTCCATTACATTCTAGTGGAAATGCTCATGGGATGTGGTCAGTAAGTTATAGCTGGACGGGTCTATGTATGTGCGAAAGTCGGGAATGATTTCCAATGCTTATATAAAGTTTGCATTTTAAGCCGGAGCTCCCGGCATCTGCTTTATTCCGGTCTGACATCTAATCCGGCTGAATTTACTGGTGGCCATTAATTGTTAGTGTTCAGGGATCTTTCAGAATATGGAGGAACTGAATCACTTTAAGACGTTTACAGAAGGATGAATAAAGATTTAATAGGAGGATTTATCCGTTAGTTACCACTTCATTTTCCCACAGTATCTGTTGTAATTTCTGTAATTGCTGTCCTCACAGTCTTTGATGTGAGGCAGGCCAAAGGGAAATACAGTTATAAAGATCCAGTTTAGAGTCAAGCATCACATTTAATATGCACTTTTTATATTGATGGTTATAGGTACAGGGATTCATTGTAGTTACAACTGAAAATGAAGATTTGTGATGCACATTTGGGCTACAGTTTTCATTCATTAATTTCTAGAAAATTGCCAACTGTAATTTGCCTTCTACTTTTGCCTAACACGGAAGCATACTTACCGTATATAAGCCGACTTTTTCAGCACATTTTTTTGTGCTGAAAGTGCCCCCCTCGGCTTATACTCGAGTCAAGCACTTTTTTGCAGCAGAGAATGACATTTTCCGACCCAACTTTGGGGCCCCTGTATCTTGGGGCCACTTGGTGCTAGAAACCCCAATTTTAGTGGAACCAGCACTACAACATATCCAAAGATGGGGTTTCTAGCACCAAGTGGCCCCGAGATACGGGGCCCCAAAATCGGTCAACTGTGTCCATCTGCAGCAATGTCACTTCGGGACCCTTTGGGTCCAGAGACCCCAACTGCAACTAGGGGGCATCTAGGAACCCTTAACTATCAAGTTTGAAGTTCGGGGGACCTATGGCTGCAAATGGGCACAGTGAGGCATGCAAATGGGCACAGTGAGGCTGCAAATGGGCATTGTTGACCCTCTTTTCCACTTACAGTAGCTGCGCATTTCTCACCCTAGGCTTATACTCAAGTCAATACGTTTTCCCAGTTTTTTGTGATAAAATTAGGTGCCTCAGCTTATATTCAGGTCGGCTTATACTTGAGTATATACGGTACATAAAAAAAGCTGTTCCTACAGACTTGTCTTTTCAAAGTTTTTTTTTTTTTTTTTTGTCTAGTGGTTCTTTAAGAAGTAGCTAATTGTACACCAGACATTGACTATTGTTAGACATTTGATTTCAGCACCTAAAACCATATCACCCATTTTGACATCACACAGTATTCATTCCAGCAGTTCCAAAATTGCATTGTCTATGATTTTTTTAAAAGAAACTTGTTTTGAGGAAAAAAAAGGGAGACTGCCATTGCTGAAAATGCCAGTTGCTTGATTGACCCTGACTTCAGGCATTCACCCACAACAAGCATGCAGATGAGGAAAGTTAAAGTGATATTAGATTAGGGTAGGCCTTCGTACTTGTTCTAGATTAGTAACTCAAGGTGTTGAAGTCATTGAATCATTTTAGAAGGCAGGAAACTAATATTTGCTAAAGTGAAGGTCCTTATTTCATCAGTACAAGTTTTTCTCAACCAGCAGAATGAGGTTACAAAGGTGAATGAGTGCACTACATTCACCTCACCCAGTACCCCAATTGGCTGTTAGTAGTGCTCTTTCCTTTGGTAATGTTGACAGAAATTGCTGCCAAATAAGAATGACTCAGCTTATACTGTAAATTACTCCCCAAAGATCTAGTTATCCCGTTGGACACTATCATCTCGCCTCTTGTTCAACATAAAGAATATTAGCACTATGTTTACATGCTTAAATAATGGAATGATTTACTTTAATACAGAAGTATGTTTTTTTAAGAAATCATATTTACCTAGGTGAATGCAGCATCGGTCCGAGAATGAGAACTGAGCGATCAAAGACCGCTGATCACTCAGTTCTCAGTGCTCTGTGAGCAGAGAGCTGGTGGCTGTCAGTCCTTGTCTCTCTGCTCTGCCCCTGCCCCCCCATGCTCACTGGAACATTGGGCTGTGGAGGGGGTGGGAGCTGCTGGCTCAGGCTCTAAGCAGATCACTGAGAGGCTGAGCCGGGTGCCGGTCCAGGCTCCTGGGTGGATCCCGACCATATGGTCATGATCTTTCCCCAGCTCTGACCAGCTCTGTGACATCAGCGTGACATCAGTGTCGGCTGAAAACTGGTCACAGCAATGCAGAACGAATTACAGCAATTTTCTTTGGTGGGATCCCTCCCGCAGAGCCATTGTGTTCTTTTGGCCAGGAAATCCCCCCCCCCCCCCTGGGAGAACACAGTGATTATTACTAGCAGCTATAACAGCCACTAGCAATATTCACAGGTAAAATCTGACAGGTTGGTTGTACCCAAGATAACCACTTAATGACAGAGCCCGTTTTGAGATTTGGTGTTTACTCGTTTAAAACTGTTTTTTTTGCTAGAAAATTACGTAGAACCCCCAAACATTATATATATATATATATATATATATATATATATATATATATATATATATATATATATATATATTTATTTTATTTTTTCTAACACCCTAGAGAATAAAATGGCAGTCTTTGCAATACTTTGGGGGTTATTTACTAAGGCCCCTTTCACACTGGGGCGTTTTTTCAGGCGGTACAGCGCTAAAAATAGCGCCAGTTTACCGCCTGAAAAAATCCGGCCCCTTTAACTCCAGTGTGAAAGCCGGCGTGCTTTCACACTGGAGCGGTGCGCTAGCAGGACGGCAAAAAAAGTCCTGCTAGCAGCATCTTTGGAGCGGTATAGGAGCGGTGTGTTCACCGCTCCTATACCGCTCCTTCCCATTGATTTGAATGGGAAACCGCGGCAATACCGCCGCAAAGCGCCGCTACGGCGGCGCTCTGCGGGGGTCTTTAACCCTTTTTCGGCGCTGCTTTACCGTCACCGCGGCTCCCCGCCCCAGTGTGAGAGGGGCCTAAAGGAAACTCCACTTTGCACTGCAAGTGCACTTGGAAGTAAAGTTACTGTAGATCTGAGGGGGACATGCAAGGAAAATAAAAAACAGCATTTTAGCTTGCACATGATTGGATGATAAAATCAGCAGAGCCTCCCCTCATTTCAAATCTACCCCTTAGATTTAGAGCGACTGCACTTCCAAGTGCACTTGTAGTGCAAAGTGGATTTGCCTTTCGTAAATAACCCCCTTTATGTCACACCGTATTTGCGCAGCGGTCTTACAAGCGCACTTTTTTTGAAAAAAATACACTTTTTTAAATTAAAAAATAAGACAACAGGAAAGTTAGCCAATTTTTTTTTTATATTGTTAAAGATGATGTTACGCTGAGTAAATTGATACCCAACATGTCATACTTCAAAATTGCGCCTGCTCGTGGAATGGCGACAAAATTTTATCCTTAAAAATCTCCATAGGCGATGTTCAAAAAAATTGTACAGGTTGCATGCTTTGAGTTACAGAGGGGGCCTGGGGCTTATTGATCCCGCTCTAACGATCACAGTGATACCTCACATGTGTGTGTTTGAACACTCTTTACACATCCGGGCGCTACTCACATATGCGTTCGCTTCTGCACGCAAGCTCGGCAGGACGGGGCGCCTTTTTTTTTTATTATTTATTTTACTTTTTATTCTTTATTTTTTGTGTCACTTGTATTCCTATTACAAGGAATGTAAATATCACCTCTTAAATATAAGATCTTGGGTCAAAAAGACCTCTGTTTATACTTCCCATTCTTCCTCACTATGGTTCAGTGTTCACCATGATCAGGGGAGCTTTGTTTTTGGAAGTAGCTTTTATCACTTCCTGTGATATCATCACCAGACTTGTAATTTCTTGCAGGGGTAGCTGTTGAGGGCTCAGTTCCTATTGACAAAGACATGCAACCAGCATTGTATCTCCCAAGAGACCTTTCCTGACACACCGGGAGATTTACTAAAACTGGTACACACAGAATCAGCTTCTAACTACAGCTTGTTCATTTAGGCAATAATAAATTGACAAGGCTCCATTCACACTAGCATGACTCCAAAGTCGCACGATTTCCAGTGCGACTTTGGTGCAACTTTGATCTGACTTTGTACTCTCTGGATCAAAAGTCACATCAAAGTAGTGCAGACACTTTTCAAAGTCACCATTTCCCTCCCGCCCTATAGCAAAATGATGTCCGGAAAGTGGTTGTATTATCCTGACTGGACGTCATATGACGTCCAGTCAGGATAAGCCGCTAGCGTGCACCTGCTGGGGCGCACGGCGATCGGTGGTGTGTCAGTCTGACACACTGCATCTCCGATCTAGGTAAGGAGCCTATGATGTAGGCTTTATACCATGTGATCAGCTGTGTCCAATCACAGCTGATCACAGTGTAAACAGGAAGAAATGTTTATCAGCTTTTCCTCCACTCACTAACACTGACAGACACGAGTAGAGGAAAGCCAATTGGCTGCTCTCCCGACAGGGGGGGTCTGTGCTGATAATCAGTACATTGATTATCAGTGCAGACTCATCGAGGATGCCTACTTCAGACCACCAAGTGAGCCCACCTTGGTTGCCAATCAGTGCCAATCAATGACCATTAGGATGGAACTCTGTGCTCACCAATGATGCCTGCCAGTGCCTCCTCATCAGTGCTGCATATCAGTACCACCCATCAGTGCCCACCAATGCCACCCATCAGTGCCCACCAGTGCCACCTATAAGTGCCCACCAGTGCCAGCTATCAGTGCCACTTATGATTGCCCATTAGTGCCACCTATCAGTGCTGTATATCAGTGCCACCTATCAGTGTCCATCAGTGCTGCATCTAAGTGCCTCATCATCAGTGCCCATCAGTGCCATTGAAAAGAATGGGCTGCGACTTTTCATGAGACTTTTTGTGTGACACAAGTGTGAATAGAGCCTTAAACCTAGAAGCTGATTGGTTACTATGCAGAGTATGGGCAGGCTTTTTGTAGTCTAGGCAGCAGCTTTGTTCTCCTGAGAAAGAAATCAATGTGTGCAGTTGGATTGGGACAGAGGAAAGTGAAGGACGGGTGAAATTCTGTAGTCAAGCAGGCAGGGTCCACAGCGCTTCTTGGGGTTTTACAGCAGCAAAGCACGGTGCGGTCAGCCAAAACATCAAGTAATGAGCACAATGGATTTATAGTAGAGCACTAGGAATTTTTCTGCACTTACAGTATTTTTAAAGGGATAACATAATAAAATGTGCATGTATTGCAGAGATGTAATGTACTTTTTTTTTTTTTGCCCTGACATACATTACAAGCAGCTGTGTGTTAAGTACACCCCATTAAGTTTTATGTATCACCACAGCCCTGCATGAACGGTATTATAGTAATATTACTTCCTAACGCAGCGTTGTTTCAGCTTAGCTCATGTAGCATAACTTTGTGCGACCAAAAAGAGTTTGAGTTCCTGCTGAGAGTGGAGAGTCCTATCCCTGCCCAAACACAAACAGAACAGCAGGATGTTAATACAACAGAGACTTCCGTGGGATAAAGTAGTCAGCTGTCTGATATCTTCTTCAGACCCACGGGATGCCGGCTCAAGCATGAGCAGAAGCAAGCTTGCTGCTCGCTGTGTCCCAACTTGCATTTTTGACACTTACTTGCAAACACCATAAACATTACAAGCCTATTAAAACCATGCTTTGTTCTCTGAAACAGAAGCGCACAGCTTCACAAGTGTGTCTGTTTCAGGGAAACATGGCCACCTGCCTATAAAGGCCCATCTCTGAGAAAGTCTGGGAACAGCGTGAGGGCCTGTTTACCTGGCAAATTGTCTAAGGGACATAATGACGCTGTGGTATTGATGAATGCTTAGTGTCACCTGTTTACACCTCGGCTGACGCCATAAAACTTCACAACGTGTTGTCTTTGTATGAATGACATTTTGGGATCATTTCTGAACTGTGTGGAATTTTCAGGCTGACAAATTCCACAGTGTCTATGGTCTCTTAGTGGCTATAAAAACTTGTATTGCTTCTTTGCAGTAATTGGGATATCGGATGTATACCAAACTTGACAACTGTTCCTGATTTTTAGGAATATTCTCATTTTTTCAAGGTTTGCTCTCAGCTTTCAGGGTAAGTTCACACTGCTGCAATGCGAGAACCCGCGTGAATCCACTACGGCAGTGAATCTCAACCAGGGTTCCTCCAGAGGTTTCTAGGGGTTCCTTCAGCATTGGGCAATTTCTGCCTCTCAGATAAGTTCCCACCGACACCATTGATCTTTTTAGCTATCTGTAAGGAGGTAATTCTTCCCAATGACCACAAGTGTAAGGACCATTCTTCCCACTGACCATCACACTAATGTATCACGAGTTGTAGATTTCACATTTTTAGCATGGGTTCCCTGAGACCGCAGAACTATTTCAAGGGTTCCTCTGTGTTGAAAAGGTTGATAAAGGCTGCAGTACGGGTTTCCCCATTGCATTTCCCCCACAGGCAGTTCACACTGCCCTATGGGCGTTTATTAACGGGGATCTTCCTATGTAAACAAGGTGGCCAGTAGAGTCAAGTCCATCAGACCGGCGGGCGAGCTCCGGCGGCGTATCTCATTCACGGACCGTGCAGCCAGGCCGACCTGCCGCAGTTCAGGCGGTCCGGAAATGGTTAATGAACTTTCTCTATAAGCGATGCACTATTTGCACTTTATTCATCTGTGGTGTTGTAAATTTACCTGGAGTGTTCAGCTGCTGTCATTATCACTGTTTTATTTTGCGCTAGTTTTATTAATTATTGTGTATTAGAGTAAATAGTAAGTGTACGCCATACTTTTCAGATATTTATTTGTAAAACATTTGAACAACCATTTATCATTTTCCTTCCACTTCACAATTATGTGCCACTTTGTGTTGGCCTATCACATAAAATCCCAATGACAAGACCAAATGTGGAAAATTTCAAGGGGTATGAATACTTTTTCAAGGCACTGTAGATTGTGGACTCTAAAACTTTCCTACAGACTAAATAATATACCCTGATTGGGTCATTGTCACCAAAGAAAAGTAGCAGAATTCATTTTGGCCTAAATTTATGAAGAAAGTTATTAACCTCTTCTCGAAACGCGGTATTCGTTATTCTGACTGGGCGTCATATGACGTCCAGCAGGGTAAAAGCCGGCGCGCGCCTGTGGGGGCACGCATCATGGCGATCGGTGGTGTGGCGTGTCAGTCTGACACACCACTACACCGATCTAGGTCAAGAGCCTTTGACGGAGGCACTTTACCACGTGATCAGCCATGTCCAATCACGGCTGATCACGATGTAAACAGGAAGAGCCGTTGATCGGCTTTTCCTCACTCGCATCTGACAGACGCGAGTAGAGAAGAGACCCGATAAACGGCTCTCCTGACGGGGGGGTCTGTGCTGATTGTTTATCAGTGCAGCCCCCCCCCCACGGATGCCCATCCAGGACCACCAGTGAATGCCGCCTGACCTCCAGAGATGCCCACAAAGGTACCCCAAATGGTATGCCACCCTGGACCGCAATCAGTGCCCAGGCAGATGACAATCAGTGCCCAGACAGATGGCAATCTGTGCCCATTAGAAATGCCTGCCAGTGTCATCAGTGATGCCTATCAGTGCCGCATATCAGTGCCCAGCAGTGCTGCCTATCAGTGTCACCCAAAAATTGATAACAGAAACTGAGAAAATTTTCATTTTTTCCCCGTTTATTTAGCAAAAAAATAAAAAAAAACAGTGGTGATTAAATACCACCAAAACAAAGCTCTATTTGTGTATAAAAAAAAAAAGCTAACATTTGAATTTGGCTACCGCGCAATTTAAAGTTCAACAGCATTTAAAGCTGAAAATTGGGCTGGGCAGGAAGGGGGGTGAAGGTGCCCGGTATTGAAGTGATTAACAATTTCGACTAAATGGTCAGAGCCGTACATAATTAGATTGCATTAAGGGTGTATATTATTACACTGCCATTCGAGTTTGATGGTTGAACATCATTGGTCTATAGAATCCCAATCTTGGAGGTAGGTGTTCTCAGAATATCATGATACTGGAAACTAGAGAATCTGATTCAGCAGGGTTCCCAGGTGTACTCAAGCAAAGTCAGGATGAATCCTAAAATTCTTGGCAGCATAACTTCTCTCCTTGGTATTTATGTCCATGCCTCGTTTTCAAATGCCTGGAGTGTTCCTTTACATGTGTCTATGCCAATGTTTAGTTTATATCCATTAAAAGATGCAAGGTAATGTAAAAATGCTCTTAAGACATGGATAGAATCTGAAGTTGTTTGTGGCATGTTAAATGGGGATATAATTAGCTTAGGGTTTTATATGAAAGAGCTTGGGTGCTCTAAGTATTCTGTGTCTGATGCCGCTCTGTTTGTTTGCCAGCTGAATAATTCCCTTGTCTAATGCAGTCCATTCCCAAGGGCCCGTGTGACACAGAGGGCACAGCTGATCCACTGCAGACTTCCACATTGGTAGAGTCAGCCAACAAACCTATTATGGCTCCTCCAGATGTTCTACGCCTTTCACAAAATGTGAACTTTTTCCAAGAGTTTTGTAGTAAATTGCAGGGCCAGAGCATCATAATTTAAAGAGGGATAAAAGGAAGGATAGTCAGATTGTAAAAATCTATAAGAGATATGTTTCTAACGTATAGTAATTTTTTTTCTTTTAACCTACTGTTCAATTTTAAGTACTGTACTGTTATTATTATTATTTAGGATTTATATGGCACCAACAGTTTGTGCAGTGCTTTACAATACAAAGGTAAACAATACAGTTACAATACACTTCAGTAGAAAAGGATTAGGCACATTTACAAATGTATTGACTCCCCTTTCTCTGTTCTTTTGCTGTGCTTTGCAAGCAGTACTGGGATTATCAAGGGTCTGCCATAAAGGTGCCCACTGTGAATTAAAGAGGTTCTTCACCCTGTTTGAAAAAAAATAATAGTCAGCAGCCTCTACTGTAGCTGCTGACTTCTAATAAAAGGATTTCCACCTGTCCGGGGATCCAGCGCTAACCTCACCTGGGCTGGTTCTGCACAGGTCTTTGAGTCCCCGGCACAGGCATGTTAACTGGGAAGCCATGTGGGATTCCTTGCCGTATCAAAGCCGGGATGGGTGGCGCTATGCGCTTTGTGAATGGTCCTGCAGCCTTCTGGGACCTATGATATGTCACAGAAGGGAGGAGGTGGAGAACTCCCAGTAGAGGCGATCTGACCAGAAGTGGGAGCTGATACCTCTCACGACCAGGTACCTGCGCCCCCTCCAAAAAAATGTTCCAGAAGAGGAGGGAGGAAGGAAGGCATAAATCGGAACTTCCTTTAGGGTGAAGTTCTGTTTTAAATGTTCTGAGATGCTTCAGTCGTGTGTCTGCAGCAGCCCCATGTGTAGCCGTGCACAATTCATAAAATGTTAATCACTTGTTTTCTCCTTTGGTGGCATGCTCCTAAAAACTTGCTAACAAGATCATGGGGAGTAGAAATATGAGAATGCCATTATAACGTTATACCAACTACCCACTATTCAGTCAAATACTTAGGAAGAGATCAGAAAATAAAAATTTCTATGTATTATATAAGTCTGAATGTTGCTGGTTTGGGTATAGTCCTTGGTTTAGGTGCACTGGCAATACAAACACAGTCAGAATATCATTTTATTTTTAAAGTTCCTCAAGAGCCCCAATACGGAGGTGTTCTATTATACATTCTATGTTTATCGCACTGTGGACCACCCCCATACCTCTCTATGGCCTGTTAGGCTTTTCTTAAAATTTAGTACCCAATAGGCAGGCATGGAGGCAGACCAGAGAACAATTGACTATTCATTTGCACTCAATTTGCATAATAGTGTTTTGGGGTTCCTGGAAACCCTATAAAAAAAACTGAAAATGCATACAGACACCTAGAGGACAGTTTACTATAATAGAGAAAATCACAAAGTATTTTTTTATATAGTGACCACATCATGACTGTGCTATATTTTTATGATTGCATTATACAGTTACACTTTTGTAGATGATTCTCCTAGTGAGAATTTGTATTTCATGTAAAGTGACCTGCCAACACAAGGCGACTTGTATGTACAACATACCTGCAAAAAAAATATATATATTTTTACAGTGGCCCATTTCTTGATAAGCTACCAATTCACTGCTTTCCGGCAGCTGCAATTATTCACAAAACACCTACCAGTCGGGTTTGTGACCACCCGTTCCCCTAATACTGACTGTAGTTTTTCTTGCAGGCTCGCACGTCAACACAGGGCGTGTGAGCTGTTGGGAGGAACCACAGTGAGCAGCCGGTATTTGACCCACCCAACCCATACCTCCCAACATTTTGAGATGGGAATGAGGGACACCTACTAGCAAACGTATGTAGGCATAGGGCACGCCCCCTGCCACACCCCTTAAAGGAGAATTAACCAAAAGTTAATTAAATCCACAAGGGCTTTTCTTTTACTACTTTTATTCCTTTATAATGACTTCTGCAATTTACAAATGCATTTAGAATTTGGATGAAAGGTTTAGCACTAGGAAACACTTTTTGAAAGATAAAAAGTGCATTTTATATACAACATTATAGATCAGACCAAAATGAGGGACAAATGAGGAGGAAAGAGGGACAGAGGGACATTGCTCCAAATCAGGGACAGTCCCTCCAAATCAGGGACAGTTGGGAGCTATGCCAACCTGTTGAATACTTGCAGGGACTGTAAGCAACTAAGCAGCTTTTTAAGAAATGGGCTACTAGAAGGCAGTGGCGGTGCGTGCATAGAGGGCGCAGGAGCGCCGCTCCCCCTCTCCTGCACCGCTCTATCACCAATAGATAGATTCATGCATTGCATGAATCTATCTATTGTCACCGCTGCCGCCCCCTATTCAGGTGTACGGCCCCTGATCGGGCGCCGGGCATCTGAATTACAGTGGGGGGGGGGGGGGGTGTGTTTCTGGAAGCACCCCTATTAGAGCTGTAAGCTCTAATAGGGGACCTGATTAGAGCGGTGTGCTCTAATAGGCTTCCCTAAGTGTAAACAGCAGGCGCACTGCTGTGCGTTCGCTGATTACACAGTATTGTGTTAGAGAAGCAAATACATTGCTTCCCTAACACAGACCCGCCTCTCAGCCAATCAGGTTGCCAGGTCTGTTACCTGTCACCTGATTGGCTGAAGTCACAGGCGCTGTGATTGGACGCTAGGCGTCCAATCATAGCAGAAGACAGGAGGAGCGCGGGAGAAGACATCCGACGATGAGACACCGCTCGTCGCCTGACGCCGTCACCAGCTGCACACCGGGACAAGGTAAGTGCAGAGGGCAGGCAGGGGGCACAGTGGCAGCACTTGAGGGGCACAGTGGCAGCACTTGAGGGGCACAGTGGCAGCACTTAAGGGGCACAGTGGCAGCACTTAAGGGGCACAGTGGCAGCACTTAAGGGGTACAGTGGCAGCACTTAAGGGGCACAGTGGCAGCGTTTGGAGCACAGTGGCAGCACTTGGGGCACAATGGCAGCACTTGGGGCACAATGGCAGAACTTGGGGCACAATGGCAGAACTTGGGGCACAATGGCAGCACTTGGGGCACAGTGGCAGCACTTGGGGCACAGTGGCAGCACTTGGGGCACAGTGGCAGCACTTGGGGCACTGTGGCAGCGTTTGATGGGCACAGTGGCAGCGTTTGATGGGCACAGTGGCAGCATTTAATGGGCACAGTGGCAGCGTTTAATGGGCACAGTGGCAGCATTTAATGGGCACAGTGGCAGCGTTTAATGGGCACAGTGGCAGCGTTTGATGGCACAGTGAGGCTGTTTGTTTGCGCCCCCCAAAAATTTTGAGCACCAGCCGCCACTGCTAGAAGGTAAGTATATGCAATGTTCTTTTAACAGATATGTTGTCCATACAAGGGACCCCCGTGCTGACAGGTTCACTTTAAGAAACGCTGTCATATTGGTCAACAACTGCTGCGATAAAGGGGTTGATTTACTAAAGGTAAATTGCTTTACATGCAAAGAATAGCTTTGGAGCAAATTCCCTTGCAGATTGCAAAGCGCACATTCTATTTGCCTTTAGTAAATCAACCCCAAAATCGCAGCCTCCTAGAGATTGCTTTGTTTTCAACATGTCAGACTTGATTAGTAGACTTGCGCTAAGAGGGTAAAAACGAGTAAAGGCACAGGATCAGAAAATCGTATGAAAAATACCGCTTTCGAATCGATCATACAATAATCTGATCGTTAGTGCACAGCTTTCGAGAGCCAATCATGACAATTCATGCGAAATTATCCAATGGGACAAGCACGGAAATTTTTCTTGTACAGTAACAGATCATACGATTTTCGTTCAATCAGTACAGTTGTCATTTGAAAATACAAAAATATACTACAACACATTACAACACTTTCAAATTTTTATTCTGTCGTACGAGAATTTTCATAACTCTTCATTTTCGATATGAGACTAGCATGCAAAAAAAAAAAAAAAACAGATGGTCATTTGTCAGATAATTTCATTGTGTGTTTCAGGCATAAGACATAACCATTGTGCAGCACTAGATGGCAGATCCTGCATTGGTAATAAAAAATATGGCTGTCCCTATTTATATATAGTTATAAACTTTAAAAGGAAAAAAACTAAAAACATTTGAAATGTTAATACACACTTATAGGAATATTTACCTGATATTGGTCACTTTCACATTTATATCTAGACAAAATTAGAGATGTAAAAAATTCCCTTTAAACCCAGTGCTATGTATTCAGTAGACTATCAGAATTTGGCGGGCTTACCCTTTATTAGATATACTAGCTAAATACACCCAGAAGAATTTAAGGATGCCAATAAAGGACACTGTGGAAGTTTTTCCACCCACATGAAGAAGAAAGATTGCACTTGCATTGAAACTACCAGTTTTGGCCTTGACTGGAATACTTCAGGATAACACAGGGTAGTCTAAGAGGCATAATTATGAAAATAACTGTTATTTAGAAAATTGTTATTAATACGTTTCTGCAGTGTACACCCCAAATAGAGGTCTTTATCTCTCACTCTCTTGTCCTGTGTGTGGTCTCTACGAAATTGGGAAAGAGCTGTGTAAATGCCTTTGGTTTAGCAGAACCCGGTTGGCTGCTGTAAATTTAGTGCAATTCAGCAGCTATAAAGCAGACAACTACTTTCAGGCTGCCAGGACTTCCTCCGGCCATCTGCCACCTTCAGTAGGAGAAAGGGTCTTCATTTTCTATTTGAACGCTGAAACATAGATGCTGAAAACAGCAAGAGATGGGGAAAAGTGCACTGTGCCTTTCCAGGGTTAGAAAAAGGTCACTTTAATATTGCATAAGTGACCTCGGAGGAAATACAAGTGAAACTGCAAGCAGACATCCCAGGTTATGCACTGCATTCATCCATGCATAAATCAGCAAGACGGCAAAACATTTTCTGGAAGCAGCTCACTGAATGGGTGACCGGAAGCGAGCTAGTGCTCTGTGCATACAAGACAAGCAGAAAGTTAAAGTATAACTAAAGACAAAACTTTTTTTTTTTTTTTTAGTGTTGGACAAAGTGGAGAGGGATAAGAACACATATTAGGTTGTTATTGCTGTCTGTGAACAAACATGTCATACTTACCTAGTCTGTACAGTGGTTTTGCACAGAGCAGCCCAGATCCTCCTCTTCTCATGTCCCTCTTTGGCGCTCCTGGCCCCTTCCTCCTGTTGAGTGCCCCCACAGCAAGCAGCTTGCTATGGGGGCACCCAAGCCAAGCCACAGCTCCGTGTATCCACGGTGTTCAGACACGGAGCTGCAGCCCGGCTCCGCCCCCTCTCACTCTTCATTGGCTCACTGACTTTGATTGACAATAGTGGGATCCAATAGGGAGAGTCCCTGACAGCCGAGTCTCTTGTGCAACATTGCTGGGGCTCAAGTAAGTATTAAGGGCTGCACACAGAAAGCTTCTTATCTTAAAGCGGTTCTGCACACACTTCATTTAGTAAATCTCTTTGCCTTCCAAATCAAACTAAACTAAATTAAGTGTTTTTTTTTTCCCTTACCTTGTAATTGCTGCTCTGTCTCTTCGGGGGTGGGCGGGGTCTATGCATCGATCCTCATCATGCCGCACTGTCTCCTGGGATCTGGTGTCATTGATCCCAGGAGTCAGTGCGGACATCCGATTTACGGGGCTCCTGCCGAAATCTCACGAGATTTCGGCGAACGTGAGCTACACGTTACTGCACACGCGCGAGATCGGCGCATTAACGGCGGTGCATGCTGGGCCATGGAAGGTGCCTGTGTGGTTTCACATGCCCACAGGCAAGATGGCACCCAGCAGCAACACTTTTTATAAGTGTTTATTTGTGACGAAAACCGGCAGCAGTTCGCTCTGAAAACGGAACACGTGAGTGTGGCATTTACATCTCCTAATCCTTCTCATTGCACAAAAAAAAAAAAAAAACATTACAGACAGTGTCACTCCTCTTTAATTCATAGAATGCATCAAGTTAAAAAAAAAACTTCTGTCTTTACAACCACTTTAACCTCCCTGGCGGTCTGATTATGTCTGATTTTTGAATGTCAAAGCTGTACATTGTTTTTCATGGAAATTTGTTGTTTTATATTGTAGGCCTGTAATTCTTAGGAATAACTCACTTAAATCTGTCCAAACAAGAGTCTAGTAAACATCCCGGGTATGATAAAGTTTGAAACACAATATAATAAATTATAATATAATAAACAATTATAAAAAATAATAATACATTTTATTCAATAATGTAATCAAATCAAAAACACTGAAATTTGTTGAAACAAGGGTGCAATGTTACTAGTCACTGTAATACTAGACACTGCATATTGGTTTAGTAAACATCCCGAGTATGAAAAA
This sequence comes from Lithobates sylvaticus, assembly GCA_028564925.1. Lineage (NCBI taxonomy): Eukaryota > Metazoa > Chordata > Amphibia > Anura > Ranidae > Lithobates > Lithobates sylvaticus. Next base: position 52,485,680 of record CM053032.1, read on the forward strand.
TTTTTAAACACGGGACTGCACAAAGTCTGACGTCACAATCAGGACAATGGAAAGCATCCCTCCACGTCAAAAGTGGTTTTAGACCAGCAATAGTGAATTAGAATTGAGCGATAGTGATGCAGAATTGAGCGATAGTGATGCAGAATTGAGCGATAGTGATTCGTGGGGAAATTTGTCATCAGATACGGAAAGTGACGACAGCGACAATTCTGCGACTGAGCTCAGTGCTGCGTGATCTGTACCACAGTCAATAGAGCACCAAGTTCGATCATCACTGAGCTCAGTCGCAGAATTGTCCCTTTCATCACTTTCCGTGTCTGATGACAAATTTTCCCACAAATCACTATCGCTTAATTCTGCAAGTGATTCTAATTCACTATCGCTGTTTTCTAGCTTGTCTAAAACCGCTTTTGACGTAGAGGGGCACTTTTTGGATGCCATGGACTTTCTCAAGTTTCCAAGCAGAAAGGTATATATAATATAAAAGTGTAGGCAGGGCACTGGACAAAGCACTAGGGACAAAACTGAGGTGAAATGATTTGATGCAGTAATGTAATCTACAGATTACAATGTATTGTGCGTGTTATGTTTTTTTTTACTCTTTTTGAGTTTGCGCCCGAGCTCCGTCCCCATGTGTCGCAACGCTCGCAGGGAACGGAGCCCGGAACATTGATGCATCAGGTGGAGGATCCGCCGGAGGACACAGCGGGAAGACATTGCAGGATCCTGGGGACAAGGTAAGTAACCTGTACCTGCATACTTTGCATACACGGTCGGACTTTCCGGCAGAAAAAGTCAGACGGAATCTTTTCATCAGGTATTCCTATTGTGTATGTGACTCACCGGACTTTTGTTTTTGAAAATTCTGACGGACCTAGAAATAGAACATGTTTTAAATATTTCCGACAGAACCAATTCCTATCGGGAAAACTGCTCGTCTGTATGCTGTTCCGACGGACCAAAAACAATGCATGCTCTGAAGCAAGTACGAGACAGCAGCTATTGGCTACTGGCTATTGAACTTCCTTTTTCCAGTCCCGTCGTACGTGTTGTACGTCACCAGGTTCTAGACTGTTGGACTTTGGTGTAATCGTGTGTAGGCAAGACAGTTTCTCTATCAGAAAAACCTTCGGAGTTTATTCTGACGGGAAAACCGGTCGTGTGTACTCGGCATAACAGTAATGCCCAGTGGAATACCTACATTACAGAGCCCACCAGAGGATCCTGTAGACTTTTGGTGGGTCCATCCAACACCGATTGCAGTGTTTGCTGGACAGGATTAGCCGATTTTAGTCCCCTTTATTTAAAGACAAATAACACTATGAAGTTGCATTGTAAATATTTTGTATAGATAAAAAATGGAGTCCCTGAAAACAGTGGGGTTGATTTACTAAAACTGGAGAGTGCAAAACCTTGTGCAGCTGTGCATAGAAATCAATCAGCTTCTAACTTTAAAATAAAAAAATTGGAAGCTGGTTTCTATGCAGAGCCTCACCAGATTTTGCACTTTTTGCACACAATAGTATTCTGATATTATTATAGTTATGTTGTGATCGTTGTTTCATGAACAGGTTGTACAGCTCATAGTAGGCAAACATTCACCAAATACTAATTTCCTAAGTGACACAATATAGGATAACCTGTCTTGGCACAGTAAGTTTGCCAGGTGCCCTGCCCTTAGATATCTTTTTAACTCTTTGAATACAAGTTAAAGATTAAACTCATGTTTAGTCCAGGTTCACACTGACAGCGGGAATGAAATTGTGCGAGTTCAGCTGAATTGGCACAATTTCGATCCCGCATGTCAGTCCCGACTTCTGGGGCAATTTCAGAGACATCTGTGCAGGTTGCTGCACAGATGTCAATGGAAATCGCACACTGAAGTCGCCAAAAATAGTACAGAAACTACTTTTGGGAAACGTGGCGGCGGCGCAAATACGGCGTCGCACCGATTCGGACGGTGCCCTCGCTGACATGTCAAATTGCATGCCAAATCACTCCAATGTGAACCAGGGCTTAATTGTAGAACATTTTCTAGAAAGCATTAAGGTGGAGAAATTGATCGTTCTGTGTTTGTATTCTGTAAAATGTTACAAGGACTCACATGGAGATTTGGACTCAAAACAGGACTGCTGGGGAACCTTGTAGACTTTTTAGATATTTATCAGCGTATAAAACGCACAGGAGTATAACACACACATTCATTTTAAGAGGGAAGTTTCAGGAAAAATACTTAAATTTTAAATAAGGAACTTTGAAGCAAAATAAGGGTCAGTGCCCATCTGCAGCCTCACCATTGCCATCAATGCAGCCTGATCAATGCCCATCTGCAGCCTCACAAGTGCCATCAATGCAGCCTCATCAGTCCACATCAATGCAGCCTCACCATTGCCATCAATGCAGCCTCACCATTGCCATCAATGCAGCAGCCTCACCATTGCCATCAGTGCAGCCTGATCGATGCCCATCTGTAGCCTAGAGGGGACAGGGAGGGGGGCGGGACGAGCGCAGACAGATTATATACAGTGAGAATCTCCTATAATAGACAGGACAGTGGTCCAATGGCGGCCCGGGAGACGGAACTTCCTATTACAGAGGCCGCCAAGTAAACAGGAGATTCTCACTGTATGTAATCTGACGGCGCTCGTCCCGCCCCCTCCCTGTCCCCTCCGAGGCCGCTAAAATTTAAGTATTGGCGTAGAACACGCACACGCTATTTGCACTTGATTTTCATGGGGAAAAAGTGAGTGTTATACGCCAATAAGTACAGTATTTAGATTTCCTGGTCTACCCTTCTGGTCATAATCCTTCATGAGCATTTACATACTGAGCTACTATTTAGAATGTACCCTAAACAAATACAAACATTCCCTAGTACTCAGTCAAACACCAAGGCCTTTCTGCAGTGTGATCGCTACTCTTACCTATAGGAACATGCATATTGGTGATATATATCATTGAATATACTGAGAATAAGTATATTTAACCCTTCAACACTAGGCGCAGCAGCAAGCAAGGACCTGATTCATTAAAGGAAGCATTTGACCTTTTGTCACTAGTACAACACAAAGACAGTATAGTAAGAGCTAAATGAATCTATAATTACGGAGGTGTACCATGGGAGAGGCAATTAAATAGTTAACCTTACTAGGCCAGGATGCTCAAACTACAGAAGCCCTTGAAAGCAACATACTCTCAGACCCTACTGTCTGAGATTTTTGCTGTGCTACCTGCTCAGCACCACAAAGGCCGGTTCCTGAAAAACTTTTCTGGTGGGTCATGATGCTTATGCAGGTCATGCTGTTTGTTTCTTTTAATGAAAAGTATATACTCATGGAATCCTGGCTGAATATGAACATTACATTGCAATTGATGTGGTTAATGACCTTCAAGCATGGGATTAGAAGGACCCGACAGCAAAGGTTTTTATGAAAAGACTGTATGGTGCCGAGCAGGCTGCACAGCAAAGTTCTCGGCATAATTGGGACAGGAGAGTGTGTTGCTTTTAGGGTCTGCTGGGGACCGGCATCAAAGCTCACTCAAAGTATACTTACCCTTTAATTTTATAGTAATACAGAAGTTCCTCAGCCCTGTTAGCTAGTAAAAAAAAAATCATTAAAATCTGCTTTCAGTTATATAGTTAAAAACAGAGGTGTCTGTGTTATTAGAGCTGAACTCCTCAAACAAAAACTTTCATTTAACTCAGACCTTTACCTTAAATGTCATGTTGAGATGCCCTGCCTCCTCCCTTTCTTACCATTGGAAATTACTATTATTATTTTTTTTTTCACAATGTACTTTATTTATGTACAAATGAATCCAGAACCTTTTTAAAATGGGAGAAAAAAGACAACATCAGAATAGTACAAACAATGGAGAACAAAAAACTTATTCGACTAGAAGACATGGGTAGAGAACATGCACACAAATGGATACAACACAGACAGCTTCAGGAATATATAAATACTCTTGAGAAAACAGGAATACTGGACAGAACACCCACAACATTGGAAACATTATTATTACAAGAACAAAGACCCATACATAATCTCTCCAATATATATAAATATTTAATTTCAAACAGTAACACACAAGAGTTAAAGTATGTAAGAAAATGGGAACAGGAGATGGAAGAGGCTATACCCAGAGAGAAATGGGACAAAGCAATTTTACTAACACACAAAATGTCTCTATCCAATAGGCATCAGGAAAGAAACTACAAATTACTAGTGAGATGGTATAAATGCCCAATTGACCTGTATAAAATTAATGTAGAAAATGATAGCACCTGTTGGAGATGTCAAAAAGCAACCGGGACTATGTCACATATCTGTTTTTTATGCCCAAAGGTGTACATATTCTGGGAAAAAATATTTAAGATATATAGCGAGATGACAGATATAAACATACAACCAGAAATAAAGATCGCTATTTTATCAATGATACCAGGTACGATCAAAAAGATAAGAAAAGGGATACTAAAACACTGTTTAACCGCAGCTAGAACAGTAATAGCAAGGAAATGGAAAAACAATATAGCACCCTCAATTGAGGAATGGATCATAGAAATGGATGATATGCGTTCACTGGAAGAGAGGATTATAAAGGAGGAGGATCCCAAAGATCACATAAACGAAACTTGGCAAAAATGGAAAGACTATAGGATGTCGTCCTTATTGCTGCGGACGATATGAGAGGGAGAGGGGAGGAGGGAGGATGGGAGAGACCTTGTCAAGATCCTTTATTTTTTTTTATTTTTTTTTTTTTTCTCTCTCTTTTTCTTTTTTTTCTCTACTGGACACTAATATGAATGAAGAGAGTATGATAGATTGTTTGATAAGTTTTAATGACATATGATGGGGAGAAAGAATGAAAGTAATAGCAACCATATATAACTAACATGCAAAAGTACAGGAATAAGAAACTATGGAGTTATAAACAGACACAACTGTAAATGCCTGTATAATACATGTAACTGCAAAGTTTTATGTTTGTTAAGATGTGAAAATGGAAATAAAGTAAGATTTGAAACAATGTACTTTATTTGTACTACAAAGTAGCACTTCTGCATTTCTTTCCTAGGCCAGATTGTCTCCCGCTCCCTGTGCATGCCCAGATGTGCCGAAGGGCTCGGGTCCTGAGAAAGCCCTGTGACACATCCGCTCACATTTGGGGTTTCTTATGCATGCCCAAAGACTGCCACCTGGGAAACCCAAAACCCTCCCTATCTTTGTGTGTGCGTGGAAAATCCTCTGTGTGCCCAAATGTGCTGACGGGCTCTGCCAAGATATACACCCACTTGGTGTGCACCAAATGCCTTTAGAAACAGTTATTGACTTTTAAAAGAAAATGGGACATCATGATTGTGCTGCACATATGAAAATATAAATACAATTTAGCTGGGAAAACCAAAAAAATATCTAAACTGACAAAGCCAGAAGCTGTTTACTGTAAGTCCACCTCATATGGTGTTTAATACACTTATATTTTATTATAAAAAGAAAGTACCATACTTATCGGCGTATAACACGCACCTTTTCCCCCTGAAACTCAGGGGGAAATCGTGTGCGCATGTTATACACCAATCCCTGCTGTCTCTGAGGGAAGAGGAGCGAGCGCCGCTGAATTACATAGAGCTGCAATCTTCTGTGTACCCGGTACTCCGTCACTCACAGCCACGCCTCCTGGCTCCACATTGCGCCACTGTTCTATCATATGAGCAGGGCCAGGAGGCGTGGCTGTGAGTGACAGAGCGCCCGGTACACAGGAGATTGCGGCTCTGTGTAATTCAGAGGTGCTTGCTCCTCCTCTTCCCTCGGAGAGAGCAGGGATAATCCAACACTGGCAAGGCTGCAATGATGGGAAAGGTGAGGCTGCAGATGGGCACTGAACAGACTGCATTGTTGGTCAATTTATAGGCTGCAGATGGGCACTGAACAGGCTGCATTGTTGGGTAATTTAATGGCTGCAGATGGGCACTGAACAGGCTGCATTGTTGGGCAATTTAATGGCTGCAGATGGGCACTGAGCAGGTTGCATTGTTGGGCAATTTAATGGCTGCAGATGGGCACTGAGCAGGGTGCATTGATGGGCAATTTAGAGGCTGCAGATGGGCACTGAACATGGTGCATTGATAAGCTGTGAACCTAATTTTGCTTCAAAGTTCTTTATTTAAAAAGTATGTTTTTTTCCTTAAAATTCCCTCCTAAAATTGGGGTGCGTGTTATACTCCGATAAATACGGTAAATATACAAATGTTACTTTTTTATGGGGAAAGTGGATGAACTTCTGTTGCTATAGTCTGTTTAGAATTTTTTGATAGTAGACTACAAAGCTGGGACAAATGGGGCGGGGGGAGGGGTGGCTGCCCTGGGCACTGTGGTATCATGTGAGATTCGGGGGCACCACAATGAGATTGGAGGGGGGTTGTGTTGGGAGGGGGATGGGGAAGAGAATCTGTGCTAGGATGGGGGATTTAGGGGGTTTGTGCTAGAAAGGGTAATATGGTGGGGGGGGGGGGGTTTGTAGTAAGAGGGGGATTTTTTTGGGAGGTGGAGGGTGATTTGTGCTAGTAGGGATAACCTGACCGTGTAATTGTCATTCAAAGTGCGACAGTGCTGAAAACTGAAAAGTGGCTTGGGCAGGAAGGAGGTGAAAATGCCCTGTATTGAAGTGGTTAAAGAAAGAGCAGTAGTTATTCAAGAGCAGTATTCAATGAGAACCCAACTCACTGGGGGTTATTTACTAAAGCTGCAGAGTGCCAATCTGGTGCAGCTGTGCATGGTAGCCAATCAGCTTCTAACTTCAGATTGTTCAATTAAGCTTTGACCAAAAAAACTGGAAGTTGATTGGTTTCTATGCAGAGCTGCACCAGATTTTGCACTCTCCAGTTTTAGTAAATCGCCCCCATTGCCTGCTCATGGTCACCCTGCAGTCAGTATTTGCTACTGGCTAACTACAGTATTAACTATCAAATGAACTCTTTCAGAAAGTGAAATCTCTAAGCAGAATATATACCAGTGGCCTGCTTGTGTTGCATGTCTTGTAGAAACCGCTGATAAAAAGACAAAATGGTTCGGTATCAGAAGGAAGATCCATTTACAGCATTCCCAAAGCTTAATCTCGTAGAGTTTTTGTTTAGTCTCTGCTCAGTTTTTACTAATGCAATAACCACAAGTAATCTAAATAGCAGACCATGCAAGGAAATCCCAGCTGTAATTTGGCTGCAGAACATTTGGGGATATCACTATCTAACAAAAAACATCTACTTAAGCCTAATGTAACTATTACCTCATTAGAACTGCAACATTAGCCTGTGCACAAGGCCCATTTTGCTGTAGGTATAGCTTGGGGTCTATAATTTATAAGTGCTTGGAACAGTTCTAATAGTGTTGCAAGTATTATTTTATTTTTTTGTGTGCTGGTAAAAATGTATTGAAAGCTTATCATGATAAATGTGATTTTTTTTTAAATGTTTTCAGCCATTGTATATTGCTTTCTGCTGAATAAGAGAGAGATAAAGAGCAAAAGGGCGGAGGGAGTAGCTCCTGGAAAAGGCCTAGTTCAAGACAAGCGGCCTCAGAGCAAACCATATGAATCCACTTACATGTAAATTGCTTGTCTATATGAATTAAGGTGAGGCTTGTGAAAGGGCCGAGTTTCTCTGTTTACCGTAGGATTTTTGACAGTCTCTTTCCTCTTTCAAGTAAATTTGGCCCAAGTCCACTAGCAGCGCAGTTTTAAGTAAACCCTTCTTTTGTTACATTAACAAGGTTATAACATCACTGGGGCACATTCCCAGCTGGCTGGTCTGAGGCCTAGTTATTTGGGCAATGGGGGATAATTAAAAACTTTGGTATAAGTGAAAGAAATGGGCTGTAGAATGTGTAATGATTCTGTTTACCTCCTATTACAGCTATATTAGGTTATGGAATAAAAAAAAAAATGTTAGATAACTCTCCGTCTATTTGACGACAGGGTAGCCATTTTGTCTTTCCAGACAGAAAGTAAAATTTCCGCTCCAGGCTCCAGTCCCCAGGTTGCCACTGATAACCGAAGCCGGTTCCCTATAGTCATCATCCACTAGGACAGTCTCCTTAACAATACCAAAAAAAAAAGAGAAAGGAACCGCTCACTGCATTAAAAGCTGCAAAAGCATATATTAGTCAGTCTAATTGACAGATCCATCCTTCTGAGGTGCAAGAACTCTAAAGCCCCATACACACGGTCGGACAATCCGCGGACCAGGTCGGTCGGATCCTGTCCGTCATACTTTGTCTGATGTTGGTTTTGCGTACACACGGTCGGACAAAGTTGTCGGAAAATCCGATCATTCTGAACGTGGTGACGTTTGTTGCCTACGACGGGACTACGTAGAGGCTAGTAGCCAATAGCTTTGGTCTTGTAATGTGATCTGAGCATGCGTAGCACTTTGTCCGGTCGGACAACCGTACACACGATCGGATTTGGTGTGATTGGACCGTGTTGTCGGCAAATCTATCCAGCAGGAGATAAGACTTTGTCCGTCGGACAATCCGATGTACACTGTCCGATGGTGCATACACACGGTCTGATTTTTCAACAAAATTGTCCGATCGGACAGAATCCATGAAAAAGTCCGACCGTGTGTATGGGGCTTAACTTATTTCAATCAATAAAGAGCCTACTCATAGGGATGGATAGATCTGTCAGTTGGATTAACCAATAAATGGTTTTAAGGGCTTTACTGCGGTGAGCGGTTCCCCATTTTTTAAAAACAACAACTCCAACTTTCACCTTTAACCAAAATATATACTTTTAAGTGGACTGACCCTTTAAAGTGATTGTAAGTGTAAGTGTAAGTGCATGATTTATTTTTCTGTAAAATAACAAACATGTTATACTTACCTGCTCTGTGCAATTGTTTTGCACAGAGCAGCCCTGATCTATTGCTTCTTGGGTCCCCTGCCAGTGCTCCTGGCTCCTCTCCCCCTCCGAGACAGCTCTGTGTGTCCATAGACACACAGAGCACTCTCTGTCCCGTCCCCTCCTCACTGGCTGTGATTGACAGCAGCAGGAACCATTGGCTCCTGCTGCTGTGTAAGCCAATGAGGAGAGAGAGACCCGGGTGACCCGCTGCCCTCATGCACATCACTGGATTGAGATGGGGTTCAGGTAAGTCGAAAGGGGGACTGTGGGAGGGGGTAAGCAGCACAGAGAAGGTTTTTTTTGTATCTTAATGCAGAGAAAGCATTAAGGTAAAACAATCTTCAGCCTTTAAAACCACTTTAACCTATACACAATTACAGAAATATATATTTGCACTGCATATAAATAAACTTGAGGATAAGGAAATAAGTGAAGCAATTCATTTGAGTTTACTGTTTATCAGTTTGGAGTGGTGTGAAAAATGAAGGATGCTGCTGAATATTTGCTTTAGATTCAAGTGGACCTATATATAAAGTGGAAGTCAGGCTCTAACTAAGCCTAAAACATCTCCCACCCCCTCCTAACTCCTATTCTAACTATCCTCTAGAAGGAAGATGCATGCACTTACCTATTCCCAGAGTGCTTCGGTCCGGTCATATAATCGGTCCTCAGCGGCCAGAGGAGAGAGCTCCAACAACGGATAGAATATTTGGAATGTGACGTCACCAATAGGCTTACTTACATTTATTGTCAGGTCTCCCTCCCCTCCCTTCAAGCCGCAACTGGGAGCCAATCACATGACCAGACCAGTACCCTCTGAGAATAGGTAAGTATATGCATCTTCTTTCTACAGGATAGTTAGAATAGTAGTTAGGAGGGGGTGGGAGCTGTTTTAAGTGTAGTTAGTTAGAGCCTTGACTGCCACTTTAAAAAAAGTTGAGATTTGCTATCTTATAGGAAACACTTAGAAATTGTAATTGTGCCCAAGCAGTTCACTGAAAATGTACATTTTGTCTTGAATTCCTCCTATAAAAAATCAGTGCACTTCCTGATATGTGACTGTGCCTAAGCACTTCTGTTCTGTGGCCTAATAGCTGTATACCTGGACTGTGACATCATCTAAGGCACTTATGACCACTAGTTTCATGAGATTTGGATTGAGATTGAGTGATGCCACTACTGTGCTACTACTGTTCTCATGAGGGCTGGCTGGCTGGAGAGTAGGAGGAGAGGAAGCTGTACCTGAGGACCTACAGTGCAAGGGTCTCCCTGCTTCCTCCACCTCTCCTGCTGCTTCTTGATAATAGCCCTATATGTTATCATATCACCACTCATCCCTGGGGGCAACTGTGACATCAAGAAGCAAAGCTTTTCCCCTCTACCAAAGTGACCACCTCCACACAGATTCACAATGCAGAAAAAGTTGTGGTAAGTAAATAGTTGGAAAAAAATCAGCTGCAGGAAGCTAAAGGCTACACTGATGATTAGTCCACTTGCAATTTGTGCGCACAACTTCCACAGTACAGGTCCTCTCTAAAGGACTTTGCCTATCACACTTTGGGTGGCAAAATTACATCTGGATTTGCTTTGTAAGAGGGAAATCCCTTCTTTCTTCCCTTACAATTTAGGACCATTATCCAGAGCTGATACATTTGGGAAATCTTTTTAGGATGTCAAAAACTTTGTGGATTGTTACTCTTTGTTCCAAGCAACTTATTCATAAATAAAAGTTGATATTGGTAGGGAGTTCCATCTTTATTATTGATCTTGTGTTTCCATTCCCTACTTCAAAGAGGAACTCCATACTGATATTTATGGTAATTCAAAATTAGATCTAGTTTTATGTACTTCTAGTTTAAATATTCAATTCATAAAGCAGTTTAAAAAGTGCTTTCCATAGTCTGAATCCTATAGCAGAGATAAACTCCTGCTTTTGACTTTATACAGTTTGGCACAATGCAGTTTTACCCAGGACCAAGTTACCATATATACTCGAGTATAAGCTGACCCGAATATAAGCAGAGGCACCTAATTTTATCACTAAAAACTGGGAAAACCTATTGACTCGTGTATAAGCCTAGGGTGAGAAATGTGCACTTACTGTAAGTGGAAAAGAGGGTCAACAATGCCCATTTGCAGCCTCACTGTGCCCATTTGCATGCCTCACTGTGCCCATTTGCAGCCATAGGTCCCCCGAACTTCCTAGATGCTCCCTAGCTGCAGACAAAATTTGTGGTCTCTGGACCCAAAGGGTCTCAAAATAACATTGGCTGGGGTGAAGACACAACTTTACCACCAAATTTGGGGCCCTGTATCTCGGGGGCCACATGGGGCTAGGAACCCAAAAGTGGAACCTGCACCACAACATATCCAAAGCTGAGGTTCCTAGCACTAAGTGGCCCCCGAGATACAGGGCCCCAAAGTCGGTTCAGAAGCAGAGAATTACATTTTCCGAACCGACTTGGGGGCCCCGTATCTGGGGGCCACTTAGTGCTAGGAACCCCAGATATGTTGTGGTGCATGATACACTGGGTTTGCACACCAATTTTTGTGTTCCTAGAACCAAGTGGCCCCGAGATACAGGGCCCCAAAGTCGGTTCGGAAAATTTAATTTTCTGCTGCAGAAAAGTGCTTGACTCAAGTATAAGCAGAGGGGGCACTTTCAGCACAAAAAAAATGTGCTGAATAACTCGGCTTATACTCGAGTATATACGGTACATACCATCTGGTATTGAAAATGTACATGCACTCACCTGCCACTGACTGAGGATGTTCAGTGTAGAGACTGTAACTTACAGAAGCAAAAAAGGAAACACTTGGATCATTCAGAATTGCAGGCATAGAAAGCAGCATAATAACCCTGACCAGACTTTTCAAAAATAATGTATATAATAAAAGAAGGAACCCAACTCCCCATGTAGTATGGCCTTAAGAGACTTGTTGCCAAGAAAAGTCAAACTGGATTTGTAATATGAAAACACAGGTTTGTATTATCGAGGTGGCTATAGTTTGATGACCTGAATGGACATAGAATATGTCAGTTGTGTGATAGATGTCATTTTAATTATTGTTTTTTTTTTTTGTTTTGTTTTTTATAACGTGGTCCTTATCGTGCACACTCACACATGTTTACGTTTTTCTGCCATTAAGGAAGGATGTTTCTGCTCACTATTCATAAGCTGTGCTCTGCAAGTTACAGTTCATCACTTACTGTATAATATGTCATAGTGTTCCCCAGCTGACACCATGGTCTTTGATTTCTAACATTAATAAGCGTACACTTTCCCTTACACTGCATCACTTATAAAACCACAGCTCTGTGTCATATTATTTCACTCTGCATTTTATTATTATCTCAGCGGGTTCCAATGTAAGTTTATTTATAGATCAGCAGGGCATTGAGTGATGCTGCAAGCTATTATGAAGTCTCTATATACTGCATTACATACTTCCTTCCACAGTTTACTGCAACTGTTTCACTACTGCGTTCATTGATAGTTTTGCACTAAAATGGTTAAGTTAGCCAGATGGATAGATATGTTTTCTCAAGGAATAAAGTGATCTGGTCTCCGCAGGGTCACTTGTACACTTGAAAAAGCGGTAAAATTTCAGCACACCGGCCACCAGAAAGGTGCCGCTTCTTCTCAGGATTCCCATTGTGTACAAGTAACCCTCAGTTTAATGGCCACTGCTTTATGTAGGCTACTGTCAGTGCTTGGTTCTCTCCTTTGTGTTATGCTTTACCCCAAGGGCCACGATACAATTTTTTTAACTAAAATTATTTCTTTAATAATTTAACTGTTTCTGAAGTGTGTGCCGGCGGTCCACACTTTTGGAAACACGTGACTATCAGACCTGCTAATAAATGACCCCCTCACATTCTTTACTTCCGCTTTCAATTTATAGCGGGCAGTGGTAAAAATAGCTTCTGCCGTGTTTAAGAGCTTTACAAACCAAGATTGTGGCAATCATTTTTTGCCACGTTACCTTTTAAGAGCAAAGTGGAAAAGATCAAGGTTGAGGATGGCCAACTGTGTTAGGATTTAGAAACACTAAAAACACACCAGAGAAGTCGAGTAATACTTCTTAACTCTTGAAGATACATGCTATAACTGAGCTAATAAATGTCCTATACTGGTGGGTGTTTAAGTGAGCGTTTGGAGTCAACAGTCTAATTCCCCGTACACACGGTCGGAAATTCCGACCACAAAATCCGTCGGATTTTTTCAGACGGATTTTGTCCGACACTGGTGTTGCATACACACAAGTTGTCGGAAAATCCGATCATTCTGAACTTGGTGACGTTCGTTGCGTACGACGGAACTACGTAGAGGCTAGTAGCCAATAGCTTTGGTCTTGTAATGTGATCTGAGCATGCGTGGCACTTTGTCCGTCGGAATTCGCTATATACGATCGGAAAAAGTCTGATCGGACTTTGTTGTCGGAAAATTTGAGAGCAGGATCTCACATTTTTTTAGTCGGAATTTCCGATGGAAAAAGTCCGATGGAGCCCACACACGATCAGATTTTCTGACAACATGGTCCGATAGGACATTTTCCGTCGGAAATTCCGACTGTGTGTACGGGGCATAACAACTCTGGAAATGGAATATCCTAGTATAATTGTCCACCTGAAGTCTCAGACAAGGAAGGAAATTAAATCTTTTACAATTAAGTCATATGTTATTTTAATAGCTATAGATGGATAATCTCAGTTGTGACTGGTTCTTTTTAGTTCTGTTTGGAAAGACTTTTCCTTGACAGCAAGTGAGAAAGCCCATCATGTTCTTGCAAACAAACCTATACTGTATATAGATATCAGTTAGGGTGAAAGATCTGGGGCTGCTTTCTCTTCACTTACTTCAGGTTTACTTCTATTGTCAAATCGGGTGTTGTGGTGTGGCTTCTACCTCCATTTCAGTTGGAAGTACTGGTCCTGCTGTTCCCATCAAGTCAATTAGTTCAAGTGTTTCTTTAACCATCATTTTATTGGAAGTATTTCTCTTGATTTCACCTCCATTTCAACAGACAATAATGGTGTTGCCTCTACTGCCAACTCAGTGATCACATATTTCTTCTACCATTATTTTGGTTAGATTTATTAGTGCTGGTTCCTCCTCCATTTCAGTAAGAAAATATTTCAGGTGAAAGTACTAGTGTTGTTTTGTACATTCATTTCAGCTGAAAGGCCTGGTGGTACCACCATATAGATTCTTTGGTTTTTATTTCTTCTATGGTAACAGGTACCTATTTCTAAGATGGCAACCACTTCCATTATTGCTGACAGTTCTATTTTTTTTATCCTTTATCATTTTGCTACATCTTCCTCTCGTCTACCAGACTGCTGTTCAGTTATTGGAGAATGTTTTTGTTCATCACGATCTAAGCAAGAACAATATACAGTGCATTATATATTTTCTTCTTCTTTTTTATTGCAAGTAAATAATGGATTCCAAACAGAACAGAGTTCTTGGAAAGGAGGGGCGCAGGTTGTCTGAGATCCACAGAAGGCTACAGAATGTTTACGAAGTGACACCATTCACAAGAGCAATGTCTTTTGGGGACTCTTGTCAACGGTGTAATCTCCGTAAACATTCTATAGCCTTCTATCGATGTTGGGCAGCCTACACCCCTCCTTCGTCAAGAATTCAATGACAACACATTGTTTCTGCAGAAAATATATTATTTAAATGCAATGAAATAAAAGAAGAAGAGTTAGTATAGAGGAAGAGTTGCTTTACCAACATGTGAAATTAAATGACCTTTGTAAGTTAATAAAATATGTATGCCCACTTATGCATTACTTTTGGTACAGTCCTCCTATATAAAACTTGCAAATTTAGCCAAAGTTTTTGAAACCACCTCTACTTTGCTCTAAGGTCTGTAGCTCTTCATTGTACTATGTTTAAGTGAGCAGAATAAGGCAAATATCAAAAGACGGTACCAGATATGAGTTCCTAACCCCCTACTGAGCTCTTCCCAGACACCTGGACCTGAAGGGTTTATTGAACAGTGTATTAAACTACATGACTCATTTTGTGGAACATTTGCTTCACTATGTACCTAAAGAATTAGTGTCTGAAGCACCTGAAAGCACCTTTACTAGCTTGTGAATAGATTGAAGTCATAACTGGTTTGTGAAATAGAGCTAGTTGCAGTCACAACGTTTGCATTTACTTTACTGATAACTTAATGCTTCTTACAATCTTACAAAAAAGAAAAATGCATTAAGCAATGGAAACCTCCCCGTTTATGAAATATATCAAACAACAGATCAAGGAAACATATATTCCATAAGTATATTAGGTATAGATTGGCTAATCAACCTTTGAAAACATTTGCATCAAAGACCTTGAAATTATCACGGTCACCTTTTTGTATGTGACTTTTTTTTTGTTCTGCAAATAGGTTTCTTTTCGTAATTTCTTTGCCTATAGAATATTTAGATAAAATATTATCAGTTATTCTGCTTGGTTTAAAGCTGAATGATAGCAAATAGTGATTTAATGAGGCCACTATTACTGACTTTTGTTTTCGTTATTGACTTAAACTATATCTGGTAGATAACAGTGCAGTTGTTTTATGAAACTTGGTGTTTGCAAGTCATTTATTTTTTATTAAAAGACAAACATCTTTTTATTAATAATCATTTTGCCCCGATGAGCTGTATGGTTTGCATAAGGAAAAGTTCATTGTAAAGGACACATCAAAGAATAAGTTCCGTGTTTACTTTAGAGCTGCTGTGTGTACACATCCAGTATTTCTCCTGAGATAAGGATTGAGTCTTGCATTCCATATACTAAATTTTGTTTTCTTCTAATATATGATTTTTTAATTATATAGAAAGATTGGAGGTCCCTAGCCTTTGTCAGCCCATAATCCTCAACCATATCTAAAACCATATCTAAAAACATTGTCTATGAAAGTGTTAGCAAGAAAACTAAATGTTTTAAAGGGTGGTTCCACCATAAATGGATTATGTTGTTCACATATGAACTATGGAATGTTTTTTTCTTTATCTTGTCTCTATTTGCCTAATTGTATGCATTACCACCATTACCACATGACAATGATCAGACCTGTTAATAAGCCCCCCAAAACCTCCTCAGGGTATTGAATTCTGGATTGGGGGCATAGAAGTGTTTCTACTACCAAGAAACGGACACATAAAAAGAGGTACTCTAGTGGATCCCCGATGGGATGAATGTTAAGGTCAGTGGCACATTCTTATGCTGTCATGCTGGCACCCTCCCACCACCATAAGTTCCTTTGAATTTAAAGTATACTGGTTTTATTTTGAATCTGACTCTCTCTCAACCTAAAAACTCCAACAGCCTGTCTGAAGAGAACAGGCAGAAAGACAGGCAGATAGTTAAGCCTGGTACACACTATAGATTTTTTCCGTTCAACCAAGCGAGTTGAACTAAAAAAAACTGTCAGCTGCGGTTGGAGCCGCTGTACTCACTATGCGAAGTAAGTACAGCGATCTTCCCTACTGAATTTTTGTGTTCTGATAGGGGGACACCCGCCAGAACACTGCGATCAGCGCTCTCCGCCATTGTCTGAGAACGCTGATCGGGAGTCGGTCGGCTGCTGGTTTTTCAGCATACTCGTCTGACAGGGACCAGTCAAACGACAATATTCTGTCGAAAACAGACTGACATACACACGGGCCGAATGTCAGGCGTTTGTTTTTGTACCAGTTAATGTCTCCCGACATTCAGCTGGTGTATATCTGGCTTTAGGAGGGCATCTTGGACACGTTGAGCTGTGTGTGTAAATTTCAGATTGAGCTTTTGAGCACTGTAAACAACAAAGCTGTCTCAGAAAACAAATATAATAGCATCAAGTGAAGTAGAAGCATCAAGTGAAGTAGAGGTCCACCTGCTGGCTGAAAAATATATATATATAGTATGTGTGTATGTGTGTATATATATATATATATATATATATATATATATATATATATATAAATATATATATACAATATATATATATATATATATTTATTTATATCTATCTATATATATATATATATATATATATATTTATATTTATGGTCGGAGCCCTCCGCTCTCAGAGATATGGAAGAACACATAAACACGTCACAAGACTAACAACATAAATAGACCTGAAGTGTGCCCTGGCCTGCTGTAAGGTAAGCCCTGGTGAGCTGGGCGGTGAGCCCTGGTCTGCTGGGTGATATGCTAAGAGAAGGGCGCATACCTTAAAAAAGTAAATGGATGTTTATGTAGAGAAGCGTCTTTTAAGAGAAGTACTCTGAGAAGGGAAATGGGTGGGTGGGTACCGCGCACTGGAACCGACACAAACCGTTGCGGGTGGTCTGGTTAAATACCCTCCGGGCTCCTCCCATAATTACAGGCCACCATACTGGCCTTCTTTGTTTTTTCTATTTTTTTTTTTTTTATATTATTTTCTTTTTTCCTTTAACCTGGCTAATAAAGAAAAAAAAAAATCAAAACCACTATACTTTACCATTAATATTTTGTAAATTAGTTTAGGACAGTGTATGTGCATTTATGTTGACATTTAGGTTGGAGGTAGGTGCTTGTTTTATTTTTTTTATTTTTATTTTTTTATATTTAGGCAAGTTTGAAAACATGTCCATGGTATGTTTAAGCATATTTCTATGTACGAGCTCATCTTTGTTTTCAGTCTGCAGCCCCCCTTTGTCTGTTTGTATATACCTAGCAGCAAGACATTTGTAGCAGCTTAGTAAAATACAGAGCCAAAAAAACAAGCTTGACCCAAAGGGAGCAAACTTCGTGTGTCATGTGCTGCAAGCCAGAATGCCTCCAGCATCTCCAAATAATCATCAGACTGCATCAGCCGAGTTCACTCAGTCTGCTGATCTTCTTGCTTAGTGAATTTTTCTATTTTAGTTGCATTTCTTTCTGGTCGCCTTTTAAATTGTATAAACTGTTTGCTCATGGCGCAGTATGTTCATCACCTGTGCACTACTATACTTCTTCAATGTGTGAATTCAATTCTTTACAATAAATGGGTGTATTTAATAAAGTTCTGCCTAGTCAGTATCCCCAGAAGACATAATAATACAGACCATTCTCCTTATTTATGTCTCCCCAGCAATATGCAGCGTTTGCCAAGATCTGATTCCTCCTGCATCTTGCTAGCATAAGGGGTGAGACAGTAAATTAGATGCGACGGCAAGTGCCGTTCCACTCAAACTTCTCTCTTTTTTGGAAAGATCCAACTGCTGTTCTCATAAAGCCAGATTGGATGGATTTCTGGGAATTCGCCATTATCCTCCGATTCACACTAAATCGTTTTTTGCCTGTTTTATGTTGTCTAGTTCCAATTCACACACGTTCATGAAACTTCTGCATCGGGTTACAGTTGCTTGTTTCAAGTGTTCCTGTATCTGACCGAGAGCTCTGTGGGTGTAAAAACAATTGGAGCAAATTTGTGCTGATATTGGCCAGAGGCAGCATTGTTTATAGGTAATTTTCATTTCTTTACACGTATTCTAAGCAGTAAAAGAAAAGATCTATTTTGGGAAGGCCTGGCCCGTGCTGCATCCTGTTTTGTCCAGATTGTGAACTTGAAATTACATTTTATTTCTGATGCTGCAGAAGATCATCCACATTTCTCCAGGGCTCTGGATTAGTATAGGAAGCATAGGGGTGCTCAACCTTTCGAAAGGCGACTTAAAATGTTACTAAACCCAGGACCCTGCATTCACAATATCTGATCTCCCACAGTATACAGAACATGGAAATGCAATTGGTTTAGTAAATATAAACTGCTAAATACCTCTTTTCATCTGCAGTTATAGCAGTCTTGTGACTTCTATCAGTGTCTGGTTAAAGCTTGTAGGAGGAGTTTTCATTTTGCTCTGACTGTCCTATAAGGCTGCAGGACCCCTGACCCTCTGTCTGGACAGTGCTGATTGGTCCTGTGGTGATCACATGCACTTTCCCAAGACATAAAAAAACTCTCTAGCAATACACACCAAACTGAGCATGTGCAGCTTGTCCCCTAGCCTCTGTTTTTTCAGGAGATGGTTTGGGGACTTTGGAAGAAGGGGAGGAACCCTCAGGTTCCACACTGTATATACAGACTGATTTTACTGTTGTGGGTTTAGTAACACTTTAAGTGATTTTGTAACAGGTCACGGGCCATAAAGAAATTAAATGGTTCAGATTTGTATTTATTTTGAATAGCATAATGAAGATTTTAACCACTTAAGGACCGCCTCCTGCACATTTACGTCGGCAGAATGGCACGGCTGGGCACATCAACGTACAGGTACGTTGCTCGCGACCCGGTACTGAGCTCCGTGACCATGGCCGCGGGACCCGCGGACCCGATTGCCGCCGGTGTCCCGCGATCGGGTCACAGAGCTGAAGAACGGGAGAGGTAAGTGTAAACAAACCTCTCCCCGTGCTTCCTAGTGAGGCTGTCACTGATTGTCTGTTCCCTGTCATAGGGAAAGACGATCAGTGATGTCACATGCCAAGCCACGCCCCCCTACAGTAAAAAAAACACATAGGTCACACTTAACCCCTACACTGACCCTAGTGGTTAACCCCTTCATTGCCAGTGACATTTTTACAGTAATCAATGCATTTTTAATTGCACTGATCACTGTATTAATGCCAATGGTCCCAAAATGTGTCCAAATTGTCTGACGTGTCCGCCATAATGTCGCAGTCACAATAAAAATCGCTGATCGCCGCCATTACTAGTAAAAAAAAAAATACTAATAAAAATGCCATAAAACTATCCCCTATTTTGTAGACGCTATAACTTTTGCGCAAACCAATCAATAAATGCTTATTGCTATTTTTTTTTGCCAAAAATATGTAGAAGAATACGTATCGGCCTAAACTGAGGAAAAAAAATGTGTTTTTATATATTTTTTTGGGGATATTTATTATAGCAAAAAGTAAAAAATATTGCATTTTTTTTCAAAATTGTCGCTCTATTTTTTTTTAGAGCGCAAAAAATAAAAACCGCAGAGGTGATCAAATACCACCAAAAGAAATCTATTTGTGGAAAAAAAAAGGACACCAATTTTATCTGGGAGCCACGTCGCACGACCGCGCAATTGTCAGTTAAAGCGACGCAGTGCCGGATCGCAAAAAGGGGCCTGGTCCTTTAGCTGCAAATTGGTCCGGGGCTTTAGTGGTTAAACAACAATCAGGATCATCATTTTCTGTGGGATCATTCCCAATTGGAGGTTTATCCACTGTTTGATCCCCATTAATCCCACTCTCAAACTCAGGTGTGACCGGGCCAAAAATGTTTTGAACCAGTGTTGCAGCCTTCACTGTATCAGGGTCTTTGCAGCCATCCCTTGAATTGTGTCTGTGTGTTAGGAAAGAAAGAAAGAAAGAAAGAAAGAAAGAAAGAAAGAAAGAAAGAAAATACCGGGGAGACAGCCACAATAGCGGCTTGTGTATAACAGATGCCGGGATTATGGAGGACCGGCAAACATTCAGCACAGAAGGGTGCATCTGAAGGAGGCTGTGCAGGTTGCCATTGTTTTGAGGTCACATGTTGAGCATATGCTTGCTGTACTGTATAGTATCAGCAAGCAGAGTGACCAACTCTACCTAATATCAGGGACAGTCTCACATTTGGAGGATTTGTCCCCACCTAGAAAAGCGTCTTTTAGAGACCAAGTCATGGTTTATGGGCTTGACACAGTAGAGTACCTAATTTTTTGCAGATTGGTTTAATATATTATCATTTCAATGCATCTCTAATAGGTGACAAATTTGTAGAACACAACCCAAGAAGAAGCTGCATCAGTTGTAGTGAAGGCTGCCCTTTAAAGTGGAAGTAAACCCTCCTATCGTTTTCAGCAAAGGAAGTTGTCATCTTGGCCTCTGTTTAATCTTCAACTGCCATGATGCTGCACACGTGATCAGTTATGACACCAGCCATTGGATGGTTTGACAGTTTGGTTGAGAACACAACCAATGTGGCAGTTGCATTCCGGCACGTGCCAGAAATGCAATGTTTTTTTTCAAACTGTTAGATCGATGGGTTTTTCTTTCGCTTTAATGACTGAAATACTAATACAGCAAATGTAAATGTAAAATGATGAAAGTAAGTAAAATTATAATGAGTTACATGCATGGATAGATGAATCCCTAGGTGGTGACTCTCAGAATACCCAAACAGCGACATCATCTGTTTGGCAGAAAGACTCTGTCCGGAGGATGGTTTTCGGCCCAGCTCCTTTCATTTTTTTTAATTTTTTAAATTGAATGTCAGGTGGGAGGGGGCTGACTGCTCCACCCACTACACAAATTGTGGCTGGTTTAGAAGGACCTGGATAAAATTCAATTAGTGTATGGCATAGCTTAAATCCATCTATCCTTTTGCATCTGAGGACAGTGCCATCTTAGGCCCCATGCACACGAGACGCAGATGCAAACTCTAGTGAACGCATGTTTTAAAAAGCAGAAACCTGCGTTTAAAAATGCACATTTTGCCACATTTTAATGCCACGTTTACCGCGTTTGCGTCTATATGCGTTTGTAAAGATAACATCATATAGACCCTCCCCAAGCTCAGAAAGCATGTATTATTAACTATTTCTGCCATTTTGATCAGAGTGAGCAGCAGCAGCAGAGAGAGCAGTTGTACACTTGCATTTTCCTCTCTTTCTGTGGCTTTTTTTTGGAAATGGATCCCATATGGAATATATGTCAGGAAATGCTCCTGATGTTGCTCTTGATGAGGCAGCAATGTCGTCGCAAATTGTGTGAGAGGTCCAGAGTCAGGGCTCGTTGATATTGGACCCATCCGTTGATGGCACAGCGAATGTCCGTTGGATATTTCACAAACATGGTGGGGGGTTGGGGCTGACTAGACATTGGTATGCAGGTTTTTCTTTGTAGAAAAAAAGACATTGCTATGCTTTGGTCAGACTAGGTGGAGTCACTGATTAGATTAGAAATTGGATGAAGGGTTGGGGCAAAGAAGTGGAGGCATTCCTCATTGTCTAAGGCATTGCATCAGTGAGTATATATGCTTTATGAACTATCTAAAGTAATTACGACATTTTAAACCATTTTATTTTTTATTTTTTACGGTTTATTATCATATTTCTGAGTTTTCTGATCCAAAAAATTGGGTTCCTTTATAAACGCAAAACGCGGCTAAACGTGGGTTTAGCCACGTTTAGCGTCTGAAACATGGAAAAGCAAAGTGTCTGAACCCATTTTTTTGCTTCTGGAAAAACGAGGTTAAACGTAACTGCATAAAAATGGGAAAAAAAACTAGACTGTGTACATGGACACATAGGATAACATTTCATGCGTTCAGGGGCAGTTGAAAAAAGTGTCCAACTGCCTCTGAACGCGCGTTTAACAGCATCTTGTGTGCATGGGGCCTAAACCTTTATTTAGAGATTAAGTTGCTACATTCCTCTGTGTGTATTTAACTTTTTTTTTTTTCAACAATAAAGTTTTATTTCAAAGATAAACAGGAATACAGTAGTAAACAAGTATACAATCAATAAAGCTTTGTATCTACTTTACAGATCAAAAGATAGCGTTAATGTATGTTCAGTTGTCTTGTACTATAAAGGTTGCATTGTTGGACAACTCTTTCCAAACTATCTCGTCTTCTTTTAACCAATAAACATATCAACTATTGAGCATCCGCAAGAAATTGCTTTACCTGAGATATGATATCTTAATGAAGATCCAAAGAACAGATCTAAAGGGGAGAAAAGATGCTATCCCGGGAGGATAGCACAGAAAAAGTGATGCGGGGTAGAAAGAGGGGGGTCGGGTGAGGATTCGAGGGAGGGAAGGGAGCGGGAACTGTCGTCAAATCTAAGGTTCTATGTCTGCATCAGTGCGTCATGTATAGAAGAGTATTTAAAGATGATCCAGGGTTGCCAGGCACTGTTAAATTTCTCTATTTGATCTTGCGCTGTTGCCCTGAGCTCTTCCATCCTATATATGATGTGAATTTCTTTTAGCCATTCAGCAGTGTATTTAACTATGACACCAGCCATTTGAGAGCTTAAGGTTGCATTCACACCTGAGTGTTTCAAAGTCGTGTGTTTTTACCACGATTTGTCACGTTTTTGCTGTGATTTTGTTCAGATCACCAATGTAAAAGGCATAAAAACGCCTTTAATCTACCCCAAAAAAGCTCATGTTCTTTTTTGAGCTAAAGGCGTTTTTCAGGAGTTTTGCTTTAGGTGACAAAACGCTGAGATGTGAACAGGTGCCAATGAAATGAATGGGATTTTGCTTGTTGGGCGTTTTTCAGGCATTTTACGAGCGTTTTATGAGCTGAAAACGCTCAGGTGTGAATGCAGCCTAAAAGTTCAGTTGAGAGCTGACATCAGCATACTGGAAGCTGTGACAGTTATCACCAGAAACGTGCATGGAATGTAATGTACTGCACATGCTCTCCTAGGCAGTGTAGAAATGATAACTGCAGAAAACAACATTGGTATATTTGATTAAAGATTTAAAAACATGCACACACATGAACATTTCCACTTTGAGCAAATGGTTAAATTGGTGGTTTTAGTTCTGCTTCAAAGTGTACCTAAACCTAATGACCAGTACACATGATCAGAAAATCGTAAAAAAATACAGTTTTATAAGCGATCGTATGATAATCGGATCGTTAGTACAGAGCTTTTGGAGAGCCGGTTAGGACAGTTCATCCGATATTATTTGATCAGGCATACACGGAAATATTTTTCGTACGATGCCAGATCGTACGATTTCCGTTTCCTCAGTACAGCTGCCGTTTGAAAATGCAATACAAATACACTACTACACATGACATCACTTACAAATTTTTATTCTGTCGTACGAGAATTTTTGTGACTTTAGTAAACTCATCAGATTCGATCTGAGATTTGCATGCAAAATAAAACGGACGATCATTTGTCCGATAATCTCATTGTGTGTATCTGGCTTTAGAACAAAACAGGATGGATCTGCTGACAGCTGTCAGCTATGAGCTGCAGCTGTTAATTGGGGGCATGCAGGTTATTGAATGGCTTTAATGCCCCTTTCTCCAGAAACACATACTGACTTTTCTTTGCTCTCTCCCTGCCCCATACAGCTGCTGAAGACAGGTACAGGAAGATCTGTGTAAGCTTCAGGTCACTGTAGTTAAAGCGCATAAGTCCTGAAAGTTGTCTTCTCACCCCTTCTGACAGTTCTGAGCCCACCACAAGCATTGTTACATAATACAAACGCAACTGGGTCAAAGACTCCCCAATAGCCAAAAGTACCAATAGCCAACAGAGTCATGGGATAGTGAAGGAAAAGTGAGTTTGTACTACTGTGGAGGTGGGCTTCAAAGGGAACCTGTTGGTTTGCTATGCAGGGACAGATCACATATTTCCTTAGAAGCTTATACACGTAGTTTCTGGATGAAGCAAGAAAGTTTTAGCACCTGATTCCTCCCCCCCCACCAGGAGGCCCCTGTTTTAGCCTGTCGTGATTAATTTCTAGCCCTGGCATCAGGC
Source organism: Lithobates sylvaticus (assembly GCA_028564925.1). Classification (NCBI taxonomy): domain Eukaryota; kingdom Metazoa; phylum Chordata; class Amphibia; order Anura; family Ranidae; genus Lithobates; species Lithobates sylvaticus. The sequence goes on from CM053032.1 coordinate 52,510,092, forward strand.
ATTGTGTTAGCATACTTCAAAGTGCATTTATGGTCATGCTGTATACATTTAAGTATAAACACAATTTGTTTAGCTGCTAGTAAGCATTATAACAAGCCCTCTGTAGCTGCATGCACTGTGGAGCAAATCACTGTCAAAGGTCACAATGGAAGTACTAAATTAATTCAAATCATTCTCTTAGCAGCTCATCCCTCTTCTCATAGCTGGTTGACAAGCAGCTTGGAGGTGATATGCTGCCTCCATGATGGCTTTTATTTTTTGGGGGGGGGGGGGGGATGCTACTGCACTACAACCAAAGTCTTTAGGCGTGGTTGCATCACATTTGCATTGTGGTCTTAATCACTTGGGATAATTTTTGACAGCAATGCTGCCAGACAAAATTCAAAATTGGCAAGCTGGAAAACAGTTGCAGCAATGGGACTGTGTCGATGAATACTGACATGATTGTCAATAATGTTGACTTTCTGGTGGTCATTAAGGAGGTCAAAGCATCTGCCCCCAGCCACCCTTATGATTGAGGCCTAGAATAGGGGTTTAAAGTGACCATGTGACCAGGCTATGCATATTCAAGTAAGCTGAGCTGACAGAGATAATAGTGCTTTTGTGGTGAAGATGAATTGCCCCACAGTTCCTGCAGTTACAGAGGTCAGTGAGGACATCTTTTAAAGCTAATTTAGCAATATATAAATACTTGAAATACTTGAAAATGCATAGCGTGGTCACTTTAAGTTTGCACACCAGGTACTCCACTTTGACACCTGTCTGTGCGGGGGACACTCCATTTCCAGACAAGGTTCACTGCTTGTAGCAATGTAAGTATTTTCTTATCAGATAGAATCACTGTAACATTTCACTTGTTACATTTTGTTTACCCTGCACAAGCTGCTCCTAGAATGTGTGTCTGCTCTATGAAACTAGTAAATTGCTTATGACTGAATCCATGACCCCTTGAAAAGATCTCAGAACTCCATTTGATCTTGACATCACTTGTCTGCCAATTCCTTCCCAGCCTCCAGTAGCTTAGTAAAGGCAGGAGTCAAAGATGGCGTTGGTCCCTGAGGTTAGTTTTGCTGAAACAATTGTTGCCGGAGCACGTCTGCCTTGTTTTTTTTTGGTCAAAGGTTCTATTTGAGCAGATAAAAAAAGCAAAAATCCGCACCCAAAGTAAGCATTTTGACTGGAAATAGTCTGAAAAAGAGGGCTGTGAGGGCAGGGAAGGCCAACAGCCGAGGCAGTACTGACACGTCTGGACACAGATGTGAGCTTCAAGCAAATTCTCTCTCGCGCTCCTTATAATGTTCATTGAATCATAGTTTACATAGTTGTTAAAGATTGCAGATAAAATATAGTTTCTGGGCAAGAAACATAGAGATGCCAGATGGTTAAGTTACAAGAACCATGTTAAAGATGCCACCTTTTGCAGAGATGAAAACCAGGGATAGAGTTATGAACAAGATATTTGTACTTCTGAGCCATAGTATGCACATCATAATTTTCTCCTTGTTTGTCTTCCTTTTTCACCTTAATACCTATGTCTTCCTTTTTTCTTTTTTTTTAACCTAATTTATGCTATCGTAGGCAGTATTTTAAGTTCACTTCAGAAACAGATAATTTAAAACTGCTTTTAAGGTCATGTGAAGTGGAACTTTAGGAAAACAGCTAAATACATGGTTTAAATACATACAGTATCTCACAAAAGTGAGTACACCCCTCACATTTTTGTAAATATTTTATATCTTTTTATGCGACAACACTGAAGAGATGACACCTTGATACAATGTAAATTTGCAGTCCTCTCAAAATAACTCAACACAGCCATTAATGTCTAAACCGCTGGCAACAAAAGTGAGTTCACTCCTAAGTGAAGATGTCCAAATTGAGCCCAAAGTGTCAATATTTTGTGTGGCCACCATTGTTTTACAGCACTGCCTTAACCTTCTTGGGCATGGAGTTCACCAGAGCATCACAGGTTGCCACTGGGGTCCTCTTCCACTCCTCCATGACAACATCACGGAGCTGGTGGATGTTAGAGACCTTGCGCTTCTCCACCTTCCGTCTGAGGATGCCCAACAAATGCTCAATAGGGTTTAGGTCTGGAGACCAGCTTGGCCAGTCCATCACCTTTACCCTCAGCTTCTTTAGAAAGGCAGTGGTCAGCTTAGAGGTGTGTTTGGGGTCATTATAATGTTGGAATACTGCTCTGCGGCCCAGTCTCTGAAGGGAGGGGATCATGCTCTGTTTCAGGATGTCACAGTACATGTTGCCATTCACTCAATGAACTGTGCCGGCAGCACTCATGCAGCCTCAGACCATGACACTCCGACCACTATGCTTGACTGTAGGCAAGAAACACTTGTCTTTGTACCCCTCACCTGGTTGCCGCCACACAAGCTTGACACCATCTGAACCAATTAAGTTTATCTTGGTCTCATCAGACCACAGGACATGGTTCCAGTAATCCATGTCCTTAGTCTGCTTGTCTTCAGAAAACTGTTTGTGGGCTTTCTTGTGCATCATCTATAGAAGAGGCTTCCTTCTTGGATGACAGCCATGCAGACCAATTTGATGCAGTGTGTGGCGTATGGTCTGAGCATTGGCAGGCTGACCCCCCACCCCCCTTCAACCTCTGCAGCAATGCTGGCAGCACTCATATGTCTATTTCACAAAGACAACCTCTGGATATGACGCTGAGCATGTGCACTCAACTTTTTTGGTCGACCATGGTGAGGCCTGTTCTGAGTGGAACCTGTCCTGTTAAACCGCTCTATGGTCTTGGCCACTGTGCTGCAGCTCAGTTTCAGGGTCTTGGCAATCTTCTTATAGCTTAAACCATCTTTATGTAAAGCAACAATTATTTTTTGACCTTAAGGTGCCATGTTGAACTTCCAGTGACCAGTATGAGTGAGTGAGAGCGATAACACCAAATTTAACACACCTGCTCCCGATTCACACCTGAGACCTTAACGAGTCACATGACACGTTAAGGAAAAATGGCTAATTGGGCCCAATTTGGACATTTTCACTTAGGTGTACTCACTTTTGTTGCCGGCGGTTTAGACATTAATGGCTGTGTGTTGCGTTATTTTGACAGGGCAGCAAATTTACACTGTTATACAAGCTGTACACTCACTACTTTACATTGTAGTAAAGTGTAATTTCTTCAGTGTTGTCACATGAAAAGATATAATAAAATATTTACAAAAATGTGAGACTGTACTTACTTTTGTGAGATACCGTATATGTCTTCTGTTTTATCTGCTCAAGGATTTGTATTTTGACCAATCACTTTTGTGATGCTCACACTTCTGCTGGTTATTAGGATCACTCTACTTTCTGGTTTAGTGTTCTGGGTCAGTTCATGCTCACTGGACAGAGATGATGACACTAATATACTGACCAATTAGGAGACATGATAAGAGACATGAGAAAATTAATTGACTAATTTGGAGCCATATGTATCCCCATTTGACTTTGCATGTGGAAAAGCAGTGTAAATCACAATACAATCTGCAGACATCTGTAAATGAGTACATTGTATATATTTTGTCTGGAGTTTTGCTTTAAACCTGAACAGCTTCTGAAAAAAGATCAGGAAACATCTGGCCTCTTGAAATGTTTCCATTATGGTTTAGAAAGATTGTAGAAATATAGAACTATTACAACCTTTACTGTTGAATAAAAACCTTGTTTTTTTGCTGTACACCATATTTCTAACTCTCAAGACCCATTGGGAATATATTTAAACCCTAACAGGACAGTGTCACTTGCCCACCTAGGGCAATAAAACAGTGTCTACTTGCCTTCTCCCCCTTCCCAACAACAGCGCACCCTCACTGCCTTCCTGTTCTGTCTGAGACCTGGCTTTGTTGCTTTAAAGGAGCAGAGTTTCGAGGTATGGGGAAGCATATGACCTTTCCCAATGCTCGTACCTGAGGGGCCATTTGGAATATAGGGAAGGGCAAGCAGATAGAGCAAGCGTTGGAGCTTTGCCTGCGAGAATGCTCGGCATTCAGGCGAAGCAAGGGGTACTAAAAGCAGCTACATGTATCTGCACCTAAACAGTCAAAGTTACAGGGTCTCTTTAAGGGAAACCCATGCAAATTCAGGAACCAGGATGAGGTCTCCACACCTTTATGCGAACGCCCGGCATTCTGGCTAAGCAAGGGGTCCAAAAAGCTGCTTTACACCTCTATGCCTGTGCAAATGCCCAGCATTTGAGCAAAGCAGGGAGTATGGAAGAGCTGCTGTACACCCCAATGTCTTAGAATGCCTGGCACTCAGGCGAAGCAGAGGTTACTAAAAGATTCATGTATTTGGATCTAAATAGGAAAAGTTACAGGGTCTCTTAAAGCAGTAGTAAAGTCTCTTTTACAATATAAATAATATGCCCCCATGCAGGTTTAAGTCATAATATAATATTAAGTCATAATACTAGTAGTATGCATTGCATAGTGCTAGTACCTTAAGACAAACTTACATACAAATGGAGCTCTCTCAGGGCTCTCCACGGTCCATCTTCACCCACTTCCATCTTCACCTGGTCTTCATTCCAGGTTTCTCATCTACAGCCGATTGATTGGCCAGGTCGACGTGACGTCACTCCCAGGCACGAGTCACATCACTGCGGCATGCAGAGTGGGTCGTAAATGTGTTCTGAGCTGCACATTTGCGGCTACGATCACATTACTGGCTGATGGGCAGGGGGGGCATGTATGACAGAAGAGACCTCTAGGGTCTCTTCTGTTGTAAAAAAAAACTTTCCTGTCAGTGGATTTGAGCAATGTTGACTTTAATACCACTTTAAAGGGGGGACTCCATGCAAGTTTAGTAACTAGGGTGAGACCTCCACACCTCTATGCCTTCAGTTCCAGTAAAAGCATCTTATTAGGGGTTTTATGCTTCGTTCTTCCACTAGGTAAACTCCTTGGGAATCAAACCTTCTTATAGCAAGGGGATGCATTATACCTAGCATTGGGATCTGTGGTGTTCTTTGTTTCCTGCTGACTATAAAAGCTCATACCGAAGGGCTCACTGTGGGTTGAATATGGATTTTTACTGAACTTTATACACTTAAACTGAGAAGACAGGGGAGTGCTTCACGATGATTACGGAAAAGTTGTACTTGGCATTTGTTACAGATGTACCGGCAGACTGTCAGTAATCTCTCGGCAAATGAAAGATGAAAGAATCCAGGGATATTTGTGTTTTGTATTAGTGGTGCGCTGGTGGTACACCACACCATTAAGATTTGAACGTTCTTGTAAATTTTGTCTAAATAGAAAAACTCCTCTTGCGCACCGGCCTTTAAATCCCTATGAAAACTCTTATCCCACTCAAGGCTTAGCCCTGATGAGGTGAACATTTCCACATCCCTGTCCGCTCAGAGCCGCTTTGCACATCTGAATGTTAAACATGCTTCACCCGTACACAGAATTTGGAAAATTATCTTCTCTTCCCATGTGGTTTGCTCTATTCATCCCAGCTGTGTTTGGATAATGTGTGTCTTACTGAGCTGATGAAGAGAGTCAGCACAAAATTCGCTCAAGTCTGATTGCTGGTGCTGTTTTGGTTCTCTGCAAGTTCCACAGCAAATATCTTCTGATTACACCATGCACTCTTGCTCTATTTTCCTTTCACTCTAGACAAGAATTATTTGCATTGCATTTTATCAAAGCTAGCTGATGAGAGAAAGCTAAAAGCGATATCCAAGTAAAATTGACCCACCGTTTGTTTGGACTCTCCATGTAAGATCATGAGAAGGGTGCTTATTTTCTTACAGTCACTTGGGTAACAACAGTGTGACCCCTGTCCCTCTGTTGCTTACCCTTCTGGGTAAAGCAATGGCTGAACAGTAAAATTCAGTACTTCCAAAATTTTTGTATTTTTATATTTATCGATAAATGATGTAACAGGCAAGTTTGTCTGGGGGAAAAAAAAAATTGCCACTTTGCAAAAGAGGGATATTATCTGTATTTCTGCGCAGACAGTTGTTTTCCAGTTCTTCGATAGGTCTCCTTTGATATGTACTGTATATCTATATAGATAGTATTTGATTAACCACTTGGCCTCATGTTACGTTTTACCGCCTTCATGACAAGGAAATGTCTTTCCTTTTCAGCACTGTGCTGCTTTAACTGGCATTTACGAAGTCATGCAACGCTGTACGCAAATTAAATGTATATCCCTTTTTCCACACAAATAGAGCTTTCTTTTGGTAGTATTTGATCATTACTGTTTTTTTTTTTTTTTTAATAAACAAAAGAAGACCTAAAATGTATATATATATTTTTCTACTTTCTTCGACGCCATACAGCACACCAATGCTCACAAGGATCGACCAAAAATTTGGGAGACAAAAATCTAGCACAAAAAAAGGTACAGCAATCAGTAAAATGGCAGAATAGGACCAGAAAAAGTGTTGAGAGCTGATGTCCTTGAGTCAGCATATCAAGCCAAGACAGACATGCAGGTGTATCACTAGGAGAGAACTCTCCACAGTATTCAGGAGGTGTCAACTATAAAGCAATGCTCTGCACCATAGTAAAGCAAAAAAAGATGAGGAATATATGATCCAATGGGTTCTCACCTGTCTTGATAGTCTGCATAGATTACAAAGGTGTGGAGCGCATATGCAATCCTGGCTGTGCAGCAAAATGACCATTAGCTTACCTGTCTAAATGGAAATGACCGTCCATCAACATGGGCGGGTATCCAATGAGTGAGGACGATGCCTGTCAGGTGATCGACAGGGTCATCATATTTATGCGGCGTCCGGCACCACCGAGTCAATAACGCTCATGGTCATTTCCTGCACAGCCAGGATTGCATATGCATATCCAATTTGCTCAAGCAGGGGGAAAAAATCCTTCCTGATCCCCCAATGCAGCATATGAAAGTCTGAAAAAGGTGCAATTCTGATGCCTGTATTTGTTTCAGACCAATTATTCAAGGTATTGGTTTAAAGCATTAGTCTGACATCTAGCTAATTAGCATTGTCTTAGGCTGGGTTTGACTGTGGATCCGACTTTGCCCTGCGACTTCATTCAACTTCAATGAACGGGATCCGACTTTGATCCCGACAATCAGTTTGGCATGAATCTTTAGGGCAATCTCCACGCAAAAAAAAAAAAAACGGCATAGGGTTCCCCTCCAGGACCATACCAGACCCTTTGGCCTGGTATGGATTTTAAGGGAAACCCACACGCCAAACAAATGGCGTGGGGTCCCCACCAAAATCCATACCAGACCTTTATCCGAGCACACAGCCCGGCAGGTCAGGAAAGGGGGTGGGGACAAGCGAGCACTCCCCTGAATACCAGGCCACATTCCCTCAACATGGGGGGGTGGGTGCTTTTGGGCAGGGGGGGCCTGCACACTCCCACCCCAAAGCACCTTGTTCCCATGTTGTTGGGGACAAGGGCCTCTTCCCGACAACCCTGGCCGGTTGTTGTCGGGGTCTGCGGGCGGGGGGCGTATCCCTACCCATTCACCTAAAAAAAAGTGTCAAAAATAAAAACAGCAGGTTTTTGACAAAGTCATTTATTAACCAGTTAGAGATCAGCCGCTGCAGTATATACTGCAGTGAGTTGGCTCCCCTTGGCGAGCCGTCATAGCTGTACGTTGACCGCTTTAAGAGCCCGATGCACGACGATGGAGCGGATGCGTGTGCCCGGTGGCCGCAATGTTGTTTTTTACACTTTTTTTTAGATGAATGGGTAGGGGTATAATGTACCCCATACTCGTTCACAGAGGGTGAGGGGCCAAGATCTGGGGTCCCCTTGTTAAAGGGGGCTTCCAGATTCCGATAACCCCTCACCCGCAGACCCCCACAACCACCGGCCATGGTTGACGGGAAGAGGCCCTTGTCACCATGTTGGTGCTTTGGGGTGGGGGGTGCAGGGCAAAGCACCCACCCCCCCCCCATGTTGAGGGCATGTGGCCTGGTAAGGTTCAGGAGGGGGCGCTTGTTCATTCCCACCCCCTTTCCTGACCTGCCTGGCTGCATGCTCGGATACGGGTCTGGTATGGATTTTGGGGGGACTCAACACCATTTTTTTGTTGTGGGGGTTCCCCTTAAAATCAATACCAGACCCTTTGGTCTGGTATGGTCTTGGAGGGGGGACTATGTGCCAATTTTTTTTCATCTCCCAGCTGCTCCCAAGACCTCCTACTCTCTTGGTCCCTTGTATCCTCCTCCCATCCTCACCTCCATGACTTTAATTCTGTCCTCTGAAACTCTCTACCTCAATCTGTCCAGCTATGTCTACTCTGTCCATCTTTAGTCATTCCCTGATAACTCATCTTATCAGGAAGACCGATTCCGCACCTAACAATTGAACTTTTAATTCTTCCATCAGCTGCTCATCCCTCACAAGTATTACCTTTTCTAGCACTTGCCCCACTCTGTTAGATTGCAAGCCCTTATGAACAGGGCCCTTTAGCCCTCTTGTATTCTATTGTAACTTTATATTGTAAAGCGAGGCACAAACTGTTGGTGCTAAATACATCCTGTATAATAATAATAATAATGTGAAAGAGGAGCAACCTTTAGAGCACATTTGCATTTTCATGTTGCAGTAATGGCAACATATGGTAAAATGTTTGTTGTACTGCATGTTTGCACAGTAATGCATGAACCATGGTGCAACCCAATACGCCATTACCGTAGTTGGCAACACATCCAGACCTCGGCACACCACAATGATTGTAAACTGTGTGAGAAAAAGAGGGTCATGTCAGTTTTACTGTGTGTTAAGCTTCCCTGCCAGGCTATTCAAAATTAATCAGTCACCTTAAGGGTACTTTCACACTGGGGGGGTGGCGTTAGTGGTAAAGTGCTGCTAGTTTAAGGGGAGCTTTACCGATGTGCTTTTCGGCTGCTAGCGGGGTGCTTTGAAACCCCGCTAGCAGCCAAAGAAGGGGTTAAAAGCGCCCATGTTGCGGCGTTGCCAAATCGTTTTGTAGGCGCTTTGGCTAGGCTGCCTATTAATTTCAATGGGCAGGGCGTTTTGGGAGCAGTGTATACACCGCTCCCGCGCCACCCCACAGATGCTGCTTGCAGAACTTTTTTCCCATCCTGCAAGCGCACCGCCCCACTGTGAAAGCAGTCAGGCTTTCACACTGGGGAGGCATGAGAGGCGCTTTACAGGTGCTATTTTTAGCGCTAAAATGCCTAAATAAGCTCTCCAGTGTGAAAGCTGGTCTAAAGTGGTGGTATACCCTTCCATATAACTTAGGGCTCTTTCACACGGACGTGTCCTTGTACGGAGCCCGCTCTGCACAGCGGGGGATCGCTCCGTCGATCCCCGCTGAGCAGGAAGATGACAGGTCTGTCTCTGCACTCGGCAGGGACGGACCTGTCAGAGCACCGCTCTCCCCTATGGGGGATCGGATGACGAAGGACCGTAGAGTCCGTCGTCACCTGATCAGCAGACGGATGGAAAAATAGGGTTTTCCTCCATCACACTTTTTCGGATCGGAGCGGGTCGGATGTCAGCGGACATGTCACTGCTGACATCCAACTCTCCATAGAGTTCTATGGAGCGTCCGTTCAGGTCTGCCTAAAAAACTGACAGGCGGACCTGAACGGACCGTCCGTGTGAAAGGGGCCTAACTGAACCCAGTGAAGTGATTGGGATCAGGTGATACACAATGATGAAACAAATCCTCTTACATAAGTTGTGCCTGTTTATCTGCAGTCTTCTCTTCTCTACATGTGTTCAAAGTGCTGAATTTTAAAGCTTGCCTGAGAGTTCTGAAAAATGGGAGCAGAGAGCTGAAGTTACACTCTGCAGAGCATAGTGAGTAGAGCTCCGAGAGCTGATTGGAGGGAAGGGACACACCCCCCTCCACACAGCACAAATGTAGGGTCAATCAGCTGGAGATCCCTCCCCTGTCACTACTTTTCTTTTGGTGTCAGGAAAACTTGTGATTCATGCTGATAGCAGAGGAACGAAGCAGCAGACAAAAGTGACACATAGTGCTCCTAATTGAGACAAGTACACACTATAGAGGCATATGCTTTGTTCATATTTCTTATATGAGGATTACAACCACTTTAATATGTGGGAACGTGGGTGTGCTAACGCAAAGGATAGTGTGATGGAGGCACGAGTGTTGATACTGCGCAATATAAACAGTATAGCTGAAAGATATTTCGGTATTAGGAAACCTGCCACCATCACTGAACGAAGGTGTTTCCTCACCTCTCTACATATTACAACAAACACGTTAGCTGTCACACATTAGCTGAGATTATTTATGTTTAACATAGCACAGCGAGCCTGTACAGTGTCATGACTCTTAGATTTGAGCAGCCATTCACCACTAGCCTTTGCCATCTTGACAAATTGAGCTGGCTTCCTATTTCATTTACGAATGAAGTGTCTTTTAACAAGTGTAAGTTTGCTGCTCTGTGTTACTCATGAAGTTTGGACAATGTTAACCTTTCTCTGCCGGTCATCTGCTCAGTGCAGAGAATGACTGGGACATTTCATGTGCAACTTTAAAACTGCATTTAGTTGGATGGTTTGTATTAAACATGCAGTAACATACGAGTTGGTTTTATTAGAAATTAAGCACTTGTTTACTGGGCACCTAAACCCCCCTCCTGCCCAGACCAATTTTCAGCTGTTAGCGCTGTCACTCTTTGAACGACAATTGCGCGGTCATACAACACTGTACCTAAATTACATTTTTATAATTTCTTTTCCACAAATAGAGTTTTCTTTTGGTGGTAGTTGATCACCTCTGGGTTTTTATAAATCTTGCATTTCTCTTTTAAAAGTTTTGTCCAGGCTTGCTACTTGAACAGATTCCCAGACTCATCAACCACTTAAGGACCAGAAGGATTTGCCCCCTTAATGACCAGGCCATTTTTTTGTGATACAGCACTGCGTCGCTTTAACTGACAATTGTGCGATCGTGCGAGGCTGTACCCAAACAAAATTGGAGTCCTTTTTTTCCCCACAAATAGAGCTTTCTTTTGGTGGTATTTGATTACTTCTGCGCTTTTTATTCTTGGCGCTATAAACAAAAGAAGAGCGACAATTTAGAAAAAAAAATACATTTTTTTTTACTTTTTGCTATAATACATATCCAAATAAAATCTAAAAAAAATAATTTATTCATCAGTTTAGGTTGATATATATTCTTCTACCTATTTTTGGTAAAAAAAAAATCACAATAGGCATATATTGATTGGTTTTCGCAAAAGTTATCGTATCTACAAACTAAGGGATAGATTTAGGGACCTTTATTGTTTTATTGTTGCTACTGGTTATGCCGGTGATCTGCGATTTTTAGCAGGACTGCAACATTGCGGCCGACAAATCTGACCCCAAATGACAGTTTTTGTTGACCAGTGACATTATTACCGGGATCAGTGCTATAAAAATTACACTGGCAGGGACAGGGTTAACACTAGGGGGCGATCAAGGGGTTAACTGTGTTCCCTGGGTGTGTTCTAACTGTAGGGGGAGTGAGCTGCCAGGAAAATGACAGAGATCTTTGTTCCTGATGACTGGGAACAGTAGATCTCTGTCATGTCATCTGTCAGAATGGGGATCCGCCTTGTTTACAAAGGCAGATCTCCATTCTACCTTTGTACTAAGTTATCGTGGGTCACTGGCGGACATCGAATCCGCCCGACCCGCAGGCCTGCTCCTGCAGCATGCAGTGGGCACGAGCGCGCCCAGGCTGCCCATGCCCGTCTTCAACTGCACCTGCGCGAGCCAATGTACAATAATGCCGATTCACGCAGGGGAGCCAACTTGCCGCAGTACTATACTGAGGTTTGTCTGAGCTTTGGGATTTCTTGGGGCTCCAGCATTACTTGGACAGGGAAGGGGAGGAATTGAAAGTCAAAAAAAGTTGGATGTTGCACCTTATAGTTGATACTGCACATAGAGTTGCCACCTCATCCTTTTAAACCTGAACACCTTTGAATTACACAGGTTCTGAGGCTAATTAAATGCAGATAAGGCACCAAGTTGAGTTTAATTACCACCTTAATCAGCCACGAACCTGTTTAATTAATATGTGTTCGGGTTTAAAGGGATGAGGTGGCAACCATAACTGCACAACTCTAGCTTTAGTGCCCATCACTTGACAGGTTCGCAAAATAAAGAACTGTCTCTGTGTAGAATGATTAATGACCATAAATTTTGTGCACTATTGGCAAAAGAAATCATATATAGCAAACCTACATACCATATGTAATAAGTGTTCTGATTTCCTCACATTTCTCTTGCCTTGTATTGCCGTCCTTTACTAAATGTTGGTCTTGGAGTTGTGCTTCCAGAGGCTATCCTACTTTTTTTTGATTGAAGCATCAGGACATTTCGCGGCCTCACCCACACTCCTGTGACTTAGCAGTTTGCTCTTACAGTAAACGCATATCAACTCAGGCTAAATTATCTTCAAGGCACACCTCACTCTGTAACAAAGAATGACAACTCAGCCTCCAAAGTTCAGTATTGTATTTGAAAAACCTGACAAGGTCTATTAACCAGAGATTCCAGAATTTCTTATGTGGAAAAAGTGATGATTTCCTAGAATAATGTAGCGTTCCATTCCTCTCACTCCACTCGGCTGGTTAAATGTTGAATGTAATTGGCAGCAAATACTAATGTTGACGAAGCCTTGTGAATTGCTTGTCACTGTCAACTTTCCTTCTGTCTACAGAGCCGCGAGGTTTAATGCATGTAGAGTAGTATGTATAAAGCAGTGTCAAGCTTCATTAAATGTAAACGTTATTTTAATTATTTTTTTTTGGGGAGATCATTGGTACAAAGATCTAGAAAAGTCTATATGACTTGATAGGCCTGGTTTAGGTAAACTGCAGCAATGATTTTCTGGATGGGTGCTAAAGTGTTTAGGACTGAGTTCTTGAAGTGGCATTGGGGTTCTGAATGGAGTTCCCACCAAGGACAATATCTGCATGGAGATTTTATGCTCTACCTGTAGTTAAGTGTTTAAGACTGCTTTAGGGCCAAGCTCTGATATTAATGATTCCATGTGTAATCTAGGTATCATGTTTCATTGACCTGTAAGAACATAGTAGAACCAATGACACAACAAAGCTCTTAATTCACTCCCTGGTCATCTCTCGCCTCGACTATTGCAACTCCCTTCTCATTGGCTTACCTCTACATAGTCTATCACCTCTTCAATCCATCATGAATGCTGGTGCCAGACTTATCCACCTTACCAATCGCTCTCTGTCTACCAACCCTCTCTGTCAATCCCTCCACTGGCTTCCGCTCACCCAATGAATTAAATTCAAAATATTAACAACTACTTACAAAGCCACCCACAATTTAGCCCCCAGCTACATCACTAGCCTAGTCTCTAAATACCAACCTACTCGTTCGCTTCGTTCCTCTCAAGACCTTCTGCTCTCTTGCTCCCTCGTCACCTCCTCCCATGCTCGCCTCCAGGACTTTTCCAAAGCCTCTCCAATCCTATGGAATCCCTTACCCCAATCTGTCCACTTATCTCCTACTCTATTAGCTTTTAGACGATCTCTGAAAACCCTTCTCTTCAGAGAAGCTTACCCTACCCACACCTAACAACTGTATTTTCATTTTCTCTATCAGCTCACCCCCCTACAGCTATTACCTTTTGTTACAATTGACCCTTCCCTCTAGATTGTAAGCTCTAACGAGCAGGGCCCTCTGATCCCTCCTGCATTGATTTGTATTCTAAGTGTACTGTCTGCCCTCATGTTGTAAAGCGATGCGCAAACTATTGGCGCTATATAAATCCTGTATAATAATAATAATATGGAATTTGCACCTTTGACTTAAAGTGTTACTGAACCCACAAAAGTAAAATCAGTCTGTATATGCAGTAAAACATGCTTGTTATACTCACTGTGGAACCTAAGGGGTTAATCCTTTGCATTGTGTAAAAAGGCTGTTTGATCCTGTCTTCTCCAATCCTCCCCTTCTTCCACTGTCCCCAAACCATCTCCTTAGAGAACAGAGCCTTTGGAGTCACTTTGCACATGCTCAGTTTGGTGTGTATTGCTAGAGAGTTCTTTTTTTTCCTGGGAGTGTGCATGTGATCAGCACAGGGCCAATCAGCACTGTCCAGACAGAGGGTCAAGGGTCCTGTAATCTTATAGGACAGTCAGAGTACGATGAAAACTCCTCCTACAAGCTTTAATCAGACACTGATAGAAGTCACAAGACTGCTATATTCTGCTAATAAGAAAGGGTATTTTACATTTACTAAAACTATTGCATTTCCATGTTCTGTGTACTGTGGGAGACCAGATATAGTGAATGCAGGGTTCTGGGTTTAGTAACACTTTAAGGTGTATGTAAACCCTAACATTGAACGTCTCCTATTTGCCTCTTTTTGTTTGTGTATAATATCATTGGAAACATTTTTATATTTGTTTGATGTGTAAAAGACAGTCAGAGCTGTCCTGTGTCCTCTGTGCACTTCCTATGTTCTCCTTGTTCTCTTCCTTGTTCTTATCTTGGGCTATAGAATTATTAGCCTTTATGTTATTAAGATTTGAGAGTAGGAGTGGTTGAGTCCTTTAGCAAAAGACAATTGGGCAGGGCTGATACCACTCAGTCTACAAAAATATTGCATGTTAACAGCCCACAGCAGAGCTTAAGGCCCCTTTCACATGATCGGCCCGCTTGGATATGCCTGTCCGTTTTTCAGGCGGATCTGAGCGGGCCACCCATTGACTTCTATGGACAGACCGATATCAGCGGATATGTGTCCGCTGACACCCACCTGCCAAGCAATCAGACAAGATCCGCTCAAAACAGACAGACAGGCTGACTGTTTTTAGCCAATCTCCCCATAGAGAACAGCGGGGCTCTGACAGGTCTGTCTGCGCAGTGAGCGGAGATGGATCTGTCATCCGCCTGCTCAGTGGGCTGCTGAGCTAGCGGAGTCTGTCCAATGGATCCATCTCGTGTGAAAGGGGCCTAATGCCACGTACACACGGTCGGAATTCTCGTCAGAAAAAGCTCTGATGGTTTTCCCGTCAGAATTCCGACGGAATTTCGGTAAATTGTCTTGCCTACACACGGTCACACCAAATTCCGACGGTCAATAACACCGCGACATACAACACGTTCAACGGCACTATAAAAGGGAAGTTTAATGCTTCCGAGCATGCGTCGAATTGTTTCCGAGCATGCGTCGGAATTTTTGCGTGTCGGAATTGCATACACACGATCGGAAAATCCAATAGAAAGGTTTTCCGTCTGAAAAATGAAGAACAGGTTCTCAATCCAAAGTCCATCGGAAATTCCGACAGAAAAAGACCGATGAGCATACACACGGTCGGAAAATCCGATGAAAAGCTCCCATCGGACTGTTTTCATCGGAAATTCTGACCGTGTGTATGCGGCATAAGAGCTGAGTTCATTTCTGGCAGATTAACAGGTATTTTTCTATCCTTGGGATCTCCCTGGGTGCTCACGTTTTCCACCACTTTCCAAAAATTTATTTTTAGGTTTGATTTCCTCCAGAATTCCCTTGTCTGTTTATATTAACATAATAGGGAGTATATTAAGTTCCAGAATGTCTTCACAAAAGTCCAATTTTAGGATTAGTTCAATAAAGGGGGTCAGTAAAGCCAGGATGGGGATGATAGCAAACCTAGTGATTTCATTGCCTATTTAGCAGATTTCTCTCAAAGAAGTTATTTCTTTCATTTTCAAACGTGGATGCGGTCTGCTACAAATATCATCTCTCACCTTTATGGACACAAAAGGGTTTATTTACTAAAGCTGGAGAGTGCAAAATCAGGCTCACTTCTGCATTGAAACCAATCAGCTTCTAACCTCAGCTTGCTCAAATAAGCTTTGGCAATAAAACCTGGAAGCTGATTCGTTTCTATGCAGATGTGAGACTGATCTTACACTCTCCAGCTTTAGTAAATAAACCCCACGGCCTAGCTTCTAATGCAGCCTGAATATGTTTGGATATGTAACATCTTCTGTTGCCGTGGAAGAAGCTTTGTCTCTGAATATTTTAAAAAGGAAAGAAAAATAAAAAAAATATATATATATATATATATATATATATATATATACACACTGTATCTCACAAAAGTGAGTACACCCCTCACATTTTTGTAAATATTTTATTATATCTTTTCATGTGACAACACTGAAGAAATGACACTTTGCTACAATGTAAAGTAGTGAGTTTACAGCTTGTATAACAGTGTAAATTTTCTGTCCCCTCAAAATAACTCAACACACAGCTATTAATGTCTAAACCTCTGGCAACAAAAGTGAGTACACCCCTAAAAATGTCCAAATTGGGCCCAATTAGCTCCCCGGTGTCGTGTGACTCATAGTGTTGCAAGGTCTCAGGTGTGAATGGGGAGCAAGTGTGTTAAAATTGGTGTTATCGCTCTACTGATCACTGGAAGTTCAACATGGCACCTCATGGCAAAGAACTCTCTGAGGATCTGAAAAAAAGAATTGCTGCTCTACATAAAGATGGCCTAGGCTATAAGAGGATTGCCAAGACCCTAAAACTGAGCTGCAGCACAGTGGCCAAGACCATACAGCGGTTTAACAGGACAGGTTCCACTCAGAACAGGCCTCGCCATGGTCAACCAAAGAAGTTGAATGCAAGTGTTCAGGGTCATATCCAGAGGTTGTCTTTGGGAAATAGACTGGTGAGTGCTGCCAGCATTGCTTCAGAGGTTAAGCGGTGGGGGGTCAGCCTGTCAGTGCTCAGACCAAACACTGCATGGCTGTCATAATGTTTTTAGCATAATGGCGCTGCATATTTTCGGTGTTTCGATATTTCGTTGTTTCGGTGTTTTCGGTGTTTCCATATTCTAGAGCTGCGTACAGCCCTCTATAGACATGAAAGGTGCATTAATTCCGTTCCATTCGGTATATTTGTGTTTGCTGCTTTACACAAAAAGCTACGCACAGCCACTTTACCCATTCATGTCTACAAAGCTCTAGGATGACTTGGACACCAGAAATACACAGTGTCGTTGCTACATGGGCAAATGCACCTATGTGCACGTAGCCTTTATTCCCACAGCAACCAATCAACTCTTTTCAAAATACCAATGTATACTTACAGCATGAAAGGAAGTAGCTGATTGGTTGCTATATGCAAGACCCACAGGCTTTTCTTCAGGCAATTTAGAAAATTAGACTAAATCTTCTAGGTGTGACTGCTAACCAACATTTTTTTTTTCAAATAAATGTTTTGATTTGGGGCCAGATCTGCTACAAGCACATACTTTTCTTTCACTAGGGTTGGGAAGTGCTTTATTAAACTATTGTCCTCGATTAAAAACGTATGTGTTTGTTCAGTACAATATGGGTCATTGCTTTGAATGAAACATTCCCTTGACACGGCAGATACCCCAATTATATCAAGTGCATGCCAAGTATGCGTTAACCATATGCAGCTCCAGGTCTGTGCAGTATTTGAATTCCTCTCATAATCAGATATTGGACTGCATTATATTGTGTTGTGTCATAGCTTGCCAACCATATTTCACTTTGTTAACATGAAGCAATGAAATATATATATATATGTGTAAATGCAGGATGCCACTTTCTTGGATCATCACAAGCTCATATCCAAGAACAAATAATAATTTTTGCAAGTTTGGTAAAGAGCTGACCTTTTGAATCTTATTACCTTACTTGTTATTCTTCTCTGTTCTGTAGCAGTAGGTCTTTAAAGGCTATCTTCAAACTGTGGGAGCTCCTTCACTTCCTCTTGAGAAGACCAGTCACCCTTGCATGATGTTTGTGAGCTGCATGACCGGTCTCCTCAGCACCCACTTACAGTTTTAGTATCTTATTTCAGGCAGGACTGATGTCATCAACAGCGGGAGGTGCCAGGGTATAGTGCCAGTGGCTGTCCCCACCTAGCTCTGCCTATTTCCAATCCCCCTGGCTTTCTTCTAAGCAAAACTGTCCATCACATGTGGACAGGGCCTACTCGCCCTGCATGTGGGGTTACCTCTCACATGGAGAACACTCAACAAGGCCCGGGACTTGAAGTAGACTGTGGTTATGTAAAAAATCTAACATTAAGGCAGTTCCCTGACTTAGAGATGAGCCATCAATGTATGCAGTAATAAAACATACAGAGTTCCACTGGGAAGTGTATTGTCCCTTGTCACTACACACTGCAACCTGTTGTAGGTTGCATTAGGAGCGATGTGCTGAGCCTGCACCCACTCCATCAATCCAGTGTATCTGTTACGTCACTTCCAGTAACAGAATGGGGTCCCACTGTACCAGGACCTCATGCATGCTCTTGTTAACTCCTTAACGTCCGCACCCTGTGACCAGGTCATAGATCTCTGTATTGCGTGTTCAGTACTGGTTGCTATTTAAAACCGACCACTAGGGAGGGAGACAGATATTGACCACCTCACTACAGGAGGACCTATCACCTTTACCAGGTACCACACCTAATGACTTGTTGCTTTGTGTCTTGAACTTGTGCTTGGTTCTTCTTAACAAGTTATGCTTCTCCTGTTTACTTCCTTGCTGAGTAGACCTTTGGTAGTGGTGTTACTTCATACCCATTTTGTGCTTTACAGACCCTGGTTCTTTAGATATGCCAGAACCAACATGCACCCTTTTAATAACTTCAGACCAGGCTCAGAACAATTGATGCAACTTAACTTAACTCAACTTAAGAGTTTCCAACATTACAGTCCAATATGAATCCAATCCCTAACCCTTACAATAGCTGTGGGGCTGCCCAGGCATACCTCTGCAAAGTGGTAGTCCATGCTGGTGTTCTGCATGACTTGGATGTTTTCTGGAACCCCCTGTGCCTCTGACGGACTGGAAGCTGCAACAGTCCCTCTTCACAATACTCGCCAAATTGTGATCCGAGAGCCTTGGACCTTAGCCTTCTTCTTTTTATATCACAGGTGGGCTGCCTGGGACCAAAGAACCCGGGTCTGGATCAGCCTCTAAGTAAGGCAGAAATAGCACAGCCTGCCTACATACATACCATCCCAAGAGTCTGTTCATGGCCTTGCTTCTACTAGATAATTGACATATATTTTCCAAACCACTTAGTTGAGGTTTTAGCCCCTGGAGTGATCTTTTTGACACCATAAATTGGCAGATTCTTCCACAATAGTGCCAGATTCATCATCCAGCTTTTGGCCCTGTAGCTCATTTAAAAAGAAACATTCAGGAATAAGCATATTTAATAATCTGATTTGCTAGTCTCAAGTTGTTACAGTATTGCAGACTTACCTCTCAGGGATAGATGTGTGCTGTTATTCGCTTGTTTTCGTTTCTTGATGATGCAGATGTGTCAGCTCAGTGCTAGGCTGTAAGGTCCTCTTGGAAGTTGATCATCTCTTGCCTGAGATTTGGGCTAATAATGAACACTGTTCACACTTCTGGAAAATGTTACAACAATCAATTAGCAAAGCCTTTGGTTTTCTTTGATGAAATCCGGACATAGTCAGGGATATATACATGACATTTCTGAGTTTCTGTTTTCAGCACTGAGCTCAGGCAGAACATAGAATGGCCTTACAACCTGACTGGGAGAAAATACAAGTAAATCATCAAAATTCAAGTAATCCTTGAATCACTGTATTATTACAATAAGTCAAGCATGAAGATTCAGCTTATTATAGGTGTCCATCAGCTTTTCTTGTGTTGCTTTTTCAAACCTACTACAACTGCTAGGAAGTTTGTAACCAACACAGCACAAAATTCATATAACATGAACTGAAGATCACTGTTCATTTTTACTCTGATTGAATTTCAGTTTTGTTAGGTTACCTGTTGCTGTGGCGGGGCTGGTTCTTCCTCCGTTTACATATTTTCAGATCTTATTCTGACATAAATCCCTATTCCTCTTCACTGCTCAGTACATAAGCTCCGCAGATGTTCAATCTCATCCAATTCTTGTTTTATGTCTGTTTACTTGCTGCATAAAAAATAAATATAGCCTCTTATTCCGTTTTACTCCTCATTTATAGTTAAATACAAAAAACATTTTTTCTTCTCTATAGAACATGAGAAGCAGGATCTACTTGATGAAATTATTACCAGACTTATGAAGACATTTTAGTAAGGCAGTTAAGCAGTTTAAAGTGGTATTTACAGAGTAAAACACATGTGGGAAGTGTTTGCTTTATATTACCATTCTTGATTACTAGTAAAAAGTTATTTTAAACTTGCCTTGAGATGCAGAAATTGGCTCTGAAATGTGTTTGACAAATGTAAGACCCCTAGATTCAACAGTGTTTTCAATTGATCTTCTTAAAGGAAAACTCTTGCCAATATACAAATTACTTCTTTATGTGAAAAGAAACACTTTGCAACATTCATGTACATAAAAAATTATGCATGTTTTGACAGAAATTTAAAGAACATTTACCATATTTCACAATTATTTGATTTTGTGGGATACTCATGATTTGTAGGCACAGATACACAATGCAGGTTTTTGTTTTTTGTGATAGAGATTGAAAATGGACTCAAGTTAGGTATGCTTTAGTAGTTGAGTCTGTTAGGCAGGGTAAGGGCAGTCATTTCAAGGAAAACTAACCTTTCATCTGAAAAGCAGGGGGTGTGCCACTCAAGTTTCAGGCTATGCGACCTGGAGTCAGTGTATTAGGTCAAGTGACTGTCAGCACATTGGGAAATCTGTCCAATGACATTGCAGATGGCAGTAAGAACCTGACAGAATCCCTATTCTTTTGGCTGGTGATAGGCTTAAAAAAATTACCGTATATACTCAAGTATAGGCCGACCCAAATATAAGCCGAGGCACCTAATTTTACCACAAAAAATTGGGAAAACATATTTACTCGAGTATAAGCCTAGGGTGGGAAAATGCAGCAGCTACTGGGTAAACAATTCCCATCTGCAGCCTCACTGTGCCCATTTGCAGCTCACTGTGCCCATCTGCAGCCTCACTGTGCCCATTTGCAGCCTCATGTGCCCATCATTTGCAGCCTCATTGTGCCCATCTGCAGCCGTACCTTTGAATACTAAAACAGCGGGTGTCTCCTGCTGTGTTATGCAGTCTGTTCGGCGGCCGTCCATTGTAACAGAGCCCCGCCTCCATCTTGTCCGTGATAGACGGAACACTGATACAGTTTCCCAGCATTGTATCAGTGTTCGACCTATCACGGACGAGGAGGAGGTGGGGCTTTGTTACAATGGACGGCCGCCGAATAGATTGCAAAACACAGCGGGAGACACCCGCTGTTTTAGTAATCAAAGATACGGCTGCAGATGGGCACAGTGAGGCTGCACCCTCACCTGAGACCCTCACTCGAGTATAAGCAGAGGGGGGGGGGGGGGTTCAGCCTAAAAAATGGGCTGAAAAACACAGCTTATACTCGAGTATATACGGTAAATTGACAATTATCAGGTTACAAAATGATAACACGTTGGCATAAGACTACCTCTGTGCCTGCATTCCATTCTCCCAAACTCCTGAACTGATGCTGGAGGTGCGATTCTTCTCCTGGTAACTTGCAGCACATATTCTGGTTATGCCCCAGGCTGAGACACTTTTGGCATCAGTTACACTGTATTATTCAAAACTTTATAGCCCTCTACCCAAAAATATTTTAAATTTTTTTGCTGTTGCCTCATAATAACCTCTTTACTAAAAAATTTTTTTAAATGTGTGCTGATTCACATGGTGACTGCTCCCTGCGCCTGTGTTTCAGCACTGTGAATTTTTTTTTTCCATTCTACCATGAATAAATAACATTAAACTCATGGAGGACCTTACTTGCTCTTAGGCTGGCCATAGATGATACGATTTTCTTTCCTTTCACCACGGGTGAGAGAAAAGAAAATTGCTTGATTCCCCCATTATTACAGTCAGTGTTGATGGGGGAATCCCTCCTGCTGTGCTATTGTATTCTGTCAGAAGGGGGTTCGGGGAGCATTCCCGTTTGGCAGAATACAATGGTTACTGCTAGCGCTATAACCACTAGCAGTACTGTAACGTATGTAGAAAAATCGGACATGCTGGTTGTACCTAAGTTGATTGATTAATCAACTTGGGTACAGTCAGCTTGCCCAAGCATGGTTCGAATCTTGGCTGGTCCCTGCTGAACTGGCCGAGATTAGAACCATCTATGACTGGCTCTAAAAGGGACTAACTTAAAATTTTGCATTACACGGTTCTGTTGGATATAACTACTGATGAACATAAACAGTACTGGGACCTGCAATGATTGATCGTTATCTTCCTCATTCCAGTGTACCACAACATGACTATAAGTCCTGGTGACTTTCTGCCCTCCCCATCCTCCTTCCCTTAGTACACGTTCTTTCCTCATGAACTCCCTCCCATTCTCCTTCTCTTTGTCCATGTCCTTTCCCCATTAATTCTCTCTCATCCCCCCTTCCTCTTCTCTTATGCCGCGTACACACGGTCGGAATTTCCGATGCAAACAGTCCGATGGGAGCTTTTCATCGGATTTTCCGACCGTGTGTATGCCCATCAGTCTTTTTCTGTCGGAATTTCCGACGGATTTTGGATTGAGAATTTTAATTTTTCAGACGGAAAACCTTTCTATCGGATTTTCCAATCGTGTGTATGCAATTTCGACACGCAAAATTCCGACGCATGCTCGGAAACAATTCGACGCATGCTCAGAAGCATTAAACTTCCCTTTTATAGTACAGTCGAACGTATTGTATGCCGGGGTGTTATTGATTGTCGGAATTTGGTGTGACCGTGTGTAGGCAAGACAGTTTGAGCGAAATTCCGTCGAATTCCGACGGGAAAACCATCAGAGCTTTTTCCGATGAGAATTCCGACTGTGTCTACGCGGCATAAGACTGCCCTATTCCTTTGCTCCTTTCTAAAATATATAAAAAATCTAAATGGGTAGCTATGTCCTATGATTTCAGAGGAATGCTCATTATTTGGACTTCCATTACCCCTTTGCCATCAGCATAAAAGTTGCCAAAATTGTGAAAACCCATAGCAGTGAAATAGCTCCATAGCTGGCCATACACCTTGCAGTTTTCCGAAAATGTCCATCCACTAGAAATCAAACAAACGGACAATAAATTGAAATCTTCAATGCAGTTCATTGAAAGATCAAGTTGAAAATTCTATGGCTATTTTATCAAAAGCAACCCATCAATTCCTGCTGTGTTCAGTCAGGACAGTTATGATTACATTACCTTGCAGTTGATCAAAACCACCATTGCTCTATCAAACTTACAAGTGTGTGGTCAGCCTACTGTGATCTCATCACTGCCATAGTATGTTGGCCAGCCTCCTCCTGTTACGTATCCAGATGTTCTTATTAAGATAAGGCAGGTCAATTTAGGAACTCCGCAAGGGTGAAGTTAGTTTGTACTGAGGCAGGACTTAAGAGATCACGACTATTTTTTTAAATATGGAAGTTATGTTAGTTCCAACTAAAAGTAAAATAGCTATCTGAGGTCTGGTTGATGGCTATAATAACTTTTCATCTCTTCCCGAGTGTTTTAAAAAAAATAAATTAGACCCGCCGTATTATCGTTTTAGTTAAACCATGCCATTTTAATTGGTTTGTCGTGAGTGTGGAGGAGATAAAACAAGAATTTACAGTTCATCTGATCTGTCTCAATGGTAAACAACTGCATGAGAAAAGTAAATAGTTTAGTACTAGCACTTAGTATGGAATGAGCGGATCTAGGATTCTGCTCCGGTAATGAGAACACTCTAGCTTTAGCGAAAGGCTCCAGCAGTGGCCAGCTCTGCTACAGTTGCTTAATGTCTGTCATCATCTCCTCTCATGTATTTACTGCCAGCTGCACCCCTAGTCTGAGTGAAAAGGAAATCCACAAATAGGAACCTCTAATCGTAAATGCAATTCTAACTGTGCATGCCCAGTGTCAGACTCTGACACAGCTGGTGTAAAAGGTGTGAATGGCAAAAATATTTCACTCCTGACATTCTTCAGTACTCGTATAAGCTCAATGCTTTTGCTGAAGGTGCCTCTGACAGCTGAGTAATGTTAACAACAATTAGAAATGCTCACATTTGAATTTCTATGTACTGAGACAAATGGTTTGAATTACAAAACCAAATAAACATATAAAAAAATAAAACATGATGCAATAGCAATAACACAACTGAGATTGGGGATGCTTGTAGCCTAAACCAGGGGTATTGAATCATAATTCACAAAGGTCCAGTCATATTTTCTTACAGCAGAGGTCCCAATTGCACTGAATGAATGAATGACTTGTATAGCGCTACCTATGCGAACTGAATTGCCTCAGGGCGCTTTTGCTGCTGGTGTCCATCTCTGGTATAGTGCGGTCCTTTGCCCCATGGGGTCCCAACACGCTTACAAACACATACACATACAACATACACATATTTGGCCAATTTTAACGACAGGATCGAATTAACCTACCAGCATGTCTTTGGAGTGTGGGAGGAAACCAGAGTACCCGGAGGAAACCCACGCAGGCACAGGGAGAGCATGCAGACTCCAGGCAGATGGTGTCGGGATTTGAACCAGCGACCCTATTGCTGCTAGGTGAAAGTGCTAACCACTATACCACTGTGCTGCCCCAATGACTCGGATCCTTCTTATCACAGCCCCCTCTTATATATCAATCCCATTCTTACAACCTGGTCCTCTGTTCCCCCTGCATATCACAATCCCCCCCTTTACATCAGACTCCCACTTCACATTACAGTTCCCCCTCTACAGTAGTGTTCTCAGCCCCCCTTCACATCAACCCCTCATCCCCTTCACAGTA
Source organism: Lithobates sylvaticus (assembly GCA_028564925.1). Taxonomy (NCBI): domain Eukaryota; kingdom Metazoa; phylum Chordata; class Amphibia; order Anura; family Ranidae; genus Lithobates; species Lithobates sylvaticus. Next base: position 52,534,841 of record CM053032.1, read on the forward strand.
GTCTTCTGAACCCCCCCCAACAGTAGTGTCCCCCAACAGTAGTGTCCCCCATCCCTTTCACATCACCCCCCCCCCCCCCCTACTGTAGTGTCCTCCTCTGCCCCCGTTTACCCCACTCACAGTAGTGTCATCTGCTTCTTTCATCCCCCCCAGAGTAGTTTCCTCCTCTGCCCCCCTTTTACCTACCAGGGTGGTGGCCTCTGCACCCCTGCACCCCCCCAACAGTAGTGTATTCCTTTGCCCACCTTCTCCCCCCACCCCCTGTCACCCCTTCATCTTTCACAGCCGCGTCCTAGCTTCTAACTCTCTTACCTCCCAGGCACAAGCAGCAGAGCAGGAAGCACAGCAGCACTGGACAGAGCAGCTCCTGCTCCTGGCGCTAACTTTCCATATTAACAAGCTGGTAAATGGTTGCTAGGACTGTCCTGTGTCCTAGCAACTAACACCCTACTGGTCAATTTGAAAATACGTCTTTTCAGGGCTGCTGTGCCTCCCACCCTCCACTCTGCTGTGAAAATGACAGTGGCAGAGGGTGGGGGAATTAGTCGACTCCTAACTGGCGATCACCACAGACCTAGATGGGACAGTGACTTGGTTCAGATCTAGACTGCGGTCATTTAGTGATGACTGAGCTAAACTGTAGACATCCATCTATATACATAGTTAAAATACAGTTTGTTTCTGCCAATGGGTTTGCATTTTTTGTCCCAGGTCCAATATATGGACAGCCCTGCCAGACAGCAAATCCAGGTCTGTGATTTCACTTTTTTGTATGGTGCTTTAGCAGCACAGCTGGGTCATCTCCCTGCTGTCAGCTTATGATTAGACAGTGAAGGAACAGTTGCAGCACTCTGATGAGTTATCACTCTGCTCTTTTCTCCTGTGAGACTGTTCCTTGCCAGCTCATGTGAACGGATTGGCTGCTAGTGCTGCCCTGTCCTGTTCCAGGCTGAGTGTTGCTGTAAAAAAGGTTACTAAAGGCTGATACAAAACAGATACAAGTACTTTCACAAGCGGCACTAAAAAAACGTATAAAACGTTTTAATGAACCAGCAACTGCATTGATTGGTGTGTTTTTTAAGTCTGCCCGAGGTTTGGCTTTAATGAGGCAAAATAAACCTGCATTAATGACAATCACTCAATCGGGTTTAGTAGAAATTTCTGTTCTCTTATTGTTACCCTCATCAAATATTTGAAAATGATCGATTTTATTTGGCTTTACTGTAGCAAATCAGTCCTGTTGTGTTTTGTAAATTTAAAGGATGACTATGCTGAAAAGACTCATAATATGTGTTTCTTTTATATTAATCATTCATATAATTCGTTTTAGGCCTCATGCACACAAGATGCTGTTAAACGCGCTTTCAGAGGCAGTTGGACACTTTTTTCAACTGCACCTGAACGCATGCAATGTTATCCTATGTGTCCATGTACACAGTCTCTTTTTTTCCCGTTTTTATGCAGTTGCGTTTAACCTCGTTTTTACAGAAGAAAAAAAATGCGTTCAGACACTTTGCTTTTCCACGTTTCAGACGCAAAACACAGCTAAACGCGGCTAAACGCAGGCACCTGCGTTTAGCCGCGTTTGCGTTTATAAGCCTTTTTAAAGGAACCCAATTTTTTGGACCAGAAAACTCAGAAATATGATGGTAAATCATAAAAAATACTAGAAAAATTGGTTTAAAATGTCGTAATTAGTTTAGATAGTTGATAGAGCATATATACTCACTAATGCATACATGTTTGTGAAATAAATATCCAACGGACATTCGCTGTGCCATCAACAGATGGGTCCAATATCGACGAGCTCTGATTCTGGACCTCTCATGCAAATTTGCGACGACGTTGCTGCCACATCAAGAGCAACATCAGGAGCATTTCCTGACATACATTCAATATGGGATCCATTTCCAAAAAAAACACAGAAAGAGAGGCAAATGCAAGTGTACAACTGCTCTCTCTGCTGCTGCTGCTCACTCTGATCAAAATGGCAGAAATAGTTAATAATACATGCTTTCTGAGCTTGGGGAGGGTCTATATGATGTTATCTTTACAAATGTTTATAGACGGCTAAACGTAGCTAAACGTAGCTAAACGCGGCTAAACGCGGCTAAACGCGGCATAAAAACACAGCAAAACGCACGTTTTTAAACGCAGGTTTCTGCTTTTAAAAACATGCATTCAGCAGAGTTTGCATCTGCGTCTCGTGTGCATGGGGCCTTTTACTCCTTTTCCATCTTCGTTACCAACTCAATACAGGGCACTTTCGCACCTTCCTGCCCAGGCCAATTTTCAGCTTTCAGTGCTGTCACTTTTTAAATGACAATTGCGCGGTCATGCTACACTGTACCCAAACTAAATTTTTATAATTTTGTTCCCACAAATAGAGATTTCTTTTGGTGGTATTTGATCACCTCTGTGGGTTTTATTTTTTGCTAAACGAATAAAAAAAAAGACCGAAAATTAAAAAAAAAAATTAACTTTTTCTTTGTTTTTGTTATAAAATTTTATGAATAAATAAGTTTTCTCCTTCACTGATGGGCACTGATAAGCTGCACTGATGGGCACTGATAAGGCGGCACCGATGAGGCAGCACCAATGAGATGGCACCGATGAGGTGGCACTGATGAGCACTGACGATGGGCACTGATATGCAGCACTGATGGGCATTGATAGGCGTCACTGATGGGCACTCATAGGTGGCACTGGTGGGCACTGATGGGCACTGATAGGTGACTGATGGGCACTGAAAGGCGGCACTGATGGGTACTTATGGGTGGCACTGCTAGATGGCACTGATAGGCACTGAAAGGCGGCACTGATGGGCATTGATGGGCCCTGATGGCTGGCACTGGCACTGGATTTAACTGATAGGCATCGCTGGCAGGCATTTTTTAATGGCACTGATTGGCAGCTGCCTGGGCACTGATTGGCATGTCCCTGGTGGTCTAGGGTGGCATACCTGGTGGTCCAGTGTGGTGGCATCCCTGGTGGTCCTGGCGGCATGCTCTCCTGACAGACCCCCCCCCCCCCTGTCAGGAGAGCAGCTGATCGGCTCTCCTCTACTCGCGTCAGAGACTCTTTACCTAGATCGGAGTTGCGGTTACCGCAACAACGATCGCCGCAAAGCGTGCCCCCGGGGGCGCGCAGCGGCTTGATATCCTGGCATCGTCCGGTCAGGATATCGCAACCACTTTGCCGACGTCATATTGCTATATGGCGGGTGGCAAGTGGTTAAAGTGATCCTGTCACCTCTGAAAAATAAACACTGAAATAAAAAGCATCCTGTTAAAGAAAAAAACTTAATACTTACCTATCCAACAGGTGTGTTAAAACTTTGTTCTGTTGCAAAAGAGTTGCAAGTAAAAGCACAGAAAGATAAAGTATTTCAAATGCTTACTTGCAGTGTTTTTTCCTTTCCATAAACAACTTTTATTGACTTGCAATGTGTTCCTGAGCTTGATAGAAACTTTGAGTCAGTAAGAGTCAGTTCCTTAGCACAGCCCTGTCCTTCTTTGCACATCATAGCCCTCCGCTCATGTGGGAGTATCTAATTAATGCCTGTTCTGGCCAAGCGCCTCTTCCCCTCTCCTCGCCATTCTACAAAACCTATTATGTAGCAGCCAGGTAAGGAGCGAAAGGGAATACTATAATGTGTGACTTGAGTGACAGCTTTGATTCTGCAGGGGCTGTTGACATCACATCCAAGAATGCTGTGCCCAGCAGCAGTTTAGGGGCTTTTGGATGTCTGCAAATGTGTGCCTTTTACAGGTAAATAAGGTGCCTTAAAAAGTAAAATGCACTTGTAATCTAATGGGAAGTTTGTTACCGAAATGAATAATTTTGTGACGGGGTCTCTTTAACATCATGCATTGCTATGAATAACCTGGCTACCATTAGAGGACACTGTTGGGGTACAGCAGACCTGCTATGCACAGGGCTGAAAGAGCGACCTTTTTCCCAGGCCCAGCTTGTACAATGTAAGTACATAGTTAGGAAACTGCTGGCAGAATTTCCGGTAACAGGAGTTATCTTCAGTAAGGGTTAATTTACACTGGGGGGGGGGGGGGGGGGTAAAAACAGGTTTCACCTTCCCTTGGCCACCCACAAAGATTCTAACATTACAGCCTGACAGGGTTGCACACATGTCAAGTTCAACATTTTTTTGTCTTGGGCTGCAGAGTTGGACAGGTGGCACCGCCTGTCAAACTTGGCCCAAGACATTAACCACTTAAGGACCGTAAGGATTTGCCCCTTTAACTCCTTCAGACCTACTTTGCCGGGAGTACGTCAATAGACATCCTCCCATGCCCGAGTCGATCCTGACCCCTTACCACGTGATCAGCTAATGACAGCTGATCATGTGATGTAAACAGATAGCGGATCAAGGAGAGCTGCCGCCAGCTCATCTGTGTCCACCTGTGCCACCTGCCAGTGCCACCTACCAGTGCCCACAGTGCCACCTATCAGTGCCCACAGTGCCACCTATCAGTGTCACCAATCAGTACCTCATCAACAATGCTGCCCATCAGTGTCACCTACCAGTGCCCATCAGTGTCACCTGTCAGTGCCCACAGTGCCACCTATCAGTGTCACCAATCAGTGCCTTATCAACAATGCTGCCCATCAGTGTCACCTACCAGTGCCCATCAGTGTCACCTATCAGTGGTACCTATCAGTAACACCTATTAGTGCCCTTCAGTGCCACCCATCAGGGCCCATCAGTGCCATATTATCATCGCCCATCAGTACTGCCTTATCTGTCCCCATCAGGGCCGCCTTAACTGTGCCTATCAGTGCTGCCTTATCTGTGCCTATCAGTGCCCATCAGTGCAGCCTATCAGTGCCTACCAGTGCTGACTCATCAGCGCATATCAATGAAGGAGAAAAATTACCTGTTTGCAAAATTGTATAACAAACTATGAAACATGATTTTATTTTTTTTCAAAATTTTCCACCTTTTTTTGTTTGTTTAGCAAAAAATAAAAACCCCAGCTGTGCTTAAATACCACCAAAAGAAAGCTCTATTTGTGGGAAAAAATTATAAAAATGTCATTTGGGTACAGTGTTGTATAACCGCGCAATTGTCATTTAAAGTGCGTCAGCGCTGCAAGCTGAAAATTGGTCTGGGCAGGAGGGGGGGGGGGGGGGGGGGGGGGGGTTGGTGCCCAGTAAGCAAGTGGTTATTGTGATTTTTTGCGATACGGCACTGTGTTGCTTTAACTGACAAATAAGCAGTCGTGCCCCGTTGTACACAAGCAAAATATATGTCCTTTTTTTCCCACCAATAGAGCTTTCTTTTGGTGGTATTTGATCACCTCTGCGTTTTTTATTTTTTGTGCTATAAACAAAAAAAGAGCGACAATTTTGAAAAAAATAAAAAACAATATTTTTTACTTTTTGTTAAAATAAATATCCAAAAAAAAACTAATTTCTTCATCAGTTTAGGCCAATATAAATTCTACATATTTTTGGAAAAAAAAAAATTACATTAATTGGTTTGCGCAAAAGTTATATCGTCTACCAGATAGGGGATATATTTTTGGCATTTTTATTATTAATTTTTTTTTTAAACTAGTAATGGTGGTGATCAGCGGGACTCTTTTCACACTTTTTTGGGACCATTGACAATTATACAGCGATCAGAGCTAAAAATAGCCACTGATTACTGTATAAATGTCACTGGCAGGGAAGGGGTTAACACTAGGGGGGCGATCAAGGGGTTAAGTGTTCCGTAGGGAGGTGTGTCTAACTGTGGGGGCAGTGTACTGACAGTAAGTAGAGAGAGATCGTTGTTCCCGATCACTATATACAGCAGATCTCTCTCTACTTCCCTGACAGAACAGGGATCTGTCTGTTTACATAGACAGATCCCCATTCTGGCTCTCTAAGGAGCGATCGCGGGTTGCTGGCTTACATTACGGCCGCAAGTCATGCACATCGGCTCCGGAGACGTGCCGCGGGTGCGTGCTCACACCCCCTAGAGCTCTTAAAGCAACCAACGTACACCTATTTGCGCAGCCGTGCCAACCTGCTGCAGTATAATGATGGCGGCTGGTCGGCAAGTGGTTAATGGGGCCACAAACGCTAGACTTGCAGTTGTAGTGAGGTCCTGCAATGTAAAATTGCTGTTCAGCCATTTAAAAAGAAAAAAAAACTTGCTCCTGGACACCTGCCAGCTGCTGCTGTACCCCACTCTGAAAGCAGTCCACCGTGGATTGCTTTTCAGATGCCCGTAAGCTTACCGCCTGGCTCAAAGAGCACTTAAGGTAACTCCTCAGTTTGGAATGTTTTCAATGCCCTCTGGAACAGGTACATATGTGTAATTCAAAGTAGTGGGTGACCTAATTTTTCTCTGCCACATATGGAAAAATACAACTGGGTTACCTCCCCAACCTCTAATTGGATGTTGACTCAGTGATCTGTATCTACAGTGACAAATCTAAAGGGCAGGTCCGGCGGGGGGGGTTAATAGATTATATTAAGATAGTATGGTGGCCATTTCATTGCTTAATAATACAATACAAATAAAATTAACATCATATAGAGATCATGCCAGCTTTTCTTGTCCTGAAAACTTTACGCAAGTTTCCTTTCCATGGCACTTTGAAAACCCTTTGTCCACACACACGCAGTGCTTACAATGGGCCACTTATTGCATCTAAGGATGTGCTGAAATCTAGTGAAGTATACATTTTTAGCTGTAATTTTTGTGGGATCAAGAACTTGGCCAGCAGTCCTCGCAGCTGCTAAGCTGTCAAAAGAGGCTTTTCTAAAATACTGATGCCAACCGACTTGTATGAATGATCAGGCAAAGTCTTTATCCCCTGCTTGAGTTGATAGATGAATGGACTCTTGTTTAGCCACCGAAGATTACATGGTGATGTACGGAATATCACTCACAAAAGGTCTCAATAAGGTAGCCTTCTGGGGTATTCGGCTTAGTTCAAAAAGAAGGACTTTGTAAGGCACAGTAAATTGTTTCACTCCTCGCCCCCACCCTTTGAGTATCACAATAAAGAGATGGCTTTAACTTGCAGAACTGAACAAAAGGAAATATTTCAAGGCAAGTCTTCTATGTGCATGTATTGTTTGTGGTACGGGCAGTGAATTTTCAATCAATTTATGGCGTTCTTATACTCTTTTCTTAGAACACAGAGATTGTTTATTCAGAATTACATCAAAGGAGAACCCTGCCAGCTCTGGTGATTGGGAAATTAAAGGTGTATTCCGTCCTAGTTACTAATAGTGGGATTCTATATTGACAATGTTAAATAAGACGTACGTTGAACCGTGTACTCAGGGCAGATTAGGAGCCCACAAGAACATCACTATTTCAATACTGATTCTGTGATCAAGGTTCTAGATTGGGTTGGCCGGCAGGAGAAGCTAAGGAAGCCATGGAGAGGTTAGTCCGCAGGGGAACCGTCACCATGGAGGGGTCAATGGGGGGTCCGTCACCGTGGAGTGGTGAGTCGAGGTGTGTCCGTCACCGTGAAGGGTTAAGTGCGGGCAGACCAGGGGGGGTCTTACTATGTTTGTGTTTTTTTTTTACTTTTGTACATTTTTTTTTGTTTTTTTTTTTTTTGGGGGGGGGGGGAGGGGTCCGTCACCATGGAGGGGTGCGTGGGGGGGTCCATCACCATGAAGGGATGAGTGCGGGTGTACCTGGGGGATCTTACTATGTTTGTGTTTTTGTACAGGGTGGTTGGTAAACACATGTTTATCAAGCCCCCCCAAGCCCCAACTTTACCCCCCACCCGCACCGCCCCCCCCCCCCCCCGTTTCTTCCACCGCGATCTCCAGCCTGACAGCTCAGTGCAGGGAGAAGATACAAGCGGCGGGAGGGAAAGAGAGATGCGGTCGGAGCAGGGATGGATCGGGGGTGCAGGAGCAGTACGGGGGGCTATATGACCGGCAGGGGAGACACATCTGGGTCCCTCCAGGCCCCCAACAGCACCTGAAGCCGGCGGGAGACAGAGGAGGGATGCTGGCTAATGATGGTGGCTGCGGGGGTCCAGTTTTGTGGGGTCGGATAGGGTGTGGGGGGGGGGGGGGCCAGTGCTGGGGGGAAGAAGGGGGGATAGGAAATGAGAGTGGGGGCAGTTTTAGGTGGAAAAGAGCGGCAGAGGTGGAGAAGCAGGGAGCAGGGAAGCATAGTCTGCTGAACAATTCTGATATAAGCTTATGGTCACCAAAAGCTTATAGGAGAGGAGGAAATGAGGTCCGTACGTTGTACTGACTTGGCACATCTGTAGGACCGTACGGTTCACTTCATGTGGCATAACACAGTTTATTTTGTTTGTCTGTTTATTATATTTTTCCTTATTTTGATGTTTGGAGCGCTGTAATTAGAAGCAAAAAAAATTGATTGGCATACACTTTGAAATAATGCACGCTACAGGTATTCTGTTGGCATCGTATGCACGACAGAGGATATCCAAGATAAAAACAGTCTGGGACACCAAGGACACATGCCTTGGGTCACCAGCAACCATTCCCCCCAATGTTCAGCTATCAACACCTACACAGGTCAGTTATGGTAAAGAGTATTCAATTTAGTCACATCTATACAAAAAATACTTTGGATGATGTTTGACACTCTAGCAAACCAGATGATCATTCTAATGCCCCGTACACACGATCGGAAATTCCGACGGAAAAAGTCAGAACGAATTATGTTGTCGGAAAATCCGATCGTGTGTGGACTCTAGCGGACTTTTTCCATCGGAATTTCCGCCGGAAAAAGTTTGAGAGCAGGACCTAAAATTTTCCAACAACAAAATCCGATCTGACTTTTTCGATCGTGTGTATAGAATTCCGACACAAAAAGTGCCACGCATGCTCAGAATAAATTTGGGGACGCAAGCTATTGGCTACTGGCTTCTTCGTAGTCCCGTCGTACTTGTTTTACGTCACCGTGTGTGACCGTGTGTATGCAAGACAAGTTTCGGCCAAAATCCATCGGAAAAAATCTGATGGATTGTGTGGTCCGAATGTTTGACCGTGTGTATGGGGCATAAGGAGAACTGAGAAATAGCAAAATTCAAGAGACTTATGTAGAGACACAATCACAATGTAGTAGTATACTGATAGTTTGTTATGCGTTAACAGCAAATCTGGTATCTGAAAAATATTACATTTAAATAAAGTATATTCCTCAAAAGTATCACCCTGCACAAGGAGAACAACAATGACCATTCTTTATTACAGGAAACTCATGCACAGAGGCAAAGTTCAAGATTTGTTTCATGTTGGATTACTGCACATATCATAATTAAATACACAAAGCACACCATGGTTGCACTAAGAATAAATATGCCTCTTGTATTAGACAGTATTTGTTTAGCCCGACATTTGACTTTAAAAGCTAAAGCATAATTTTAACCACACCTGTGTTTTTGACCATGCCTTCCATTCAGTTAATAAACAAGCAGGGTGCCCCGGGCCTGTTGAGACACTCTGATAATGGGCACCCTTGACAATAACTATTACTTATATTGTGTGAACACTTCAAATACCAAATGCATTTTTGCTACCATCCACCCAGATCTTTTGGATTTAGATGTAAGCATGGGTGACTGGAGCTGCTGATGAAAAGAATTAGTAAAATGTCACCATGACACACGCATATGGGCTTTTGGGTTCATGGAACAATGGCACACTAACGCTTGGATATCTAACCATAGTGACATATTATGCTGCAAGAACAAAGGCATGCAGAAAGTCTGGCTACTATAAAGTTTATACTTACTACAAATCATTTTGGGGGTTTTAATCATTCCATACATCTGTGTTTGTCTAGACATAAAAATCTTAAAGCGTTAAAGAGTTCCGCCAAATTTTTTTTTTTTAAAGTCGTGTTGCCCCTGTGTGAATGGACTGTTTTAATGATAACGACGTGCGCTATTATCAATGGCATATTATTATGGCGGTGCGCCGGCATATTATGTGTTGCGCTTACACGTGCGCCGGTTCATACGCTCAATTAATAATTTATCTGGCGCACCAATTAACCTGTTCCCAACCGGCGCACGACGATAAACGTCGGCAGAATGGCACGGACAGGCAGGAGGGCGTATATATGTGTCCCTCCTTAATGCCGTCCGTGCCATCTGTAGCACGCCGGGAGCGCGCCGGGAGCGATCGTCTCACGGGAAGGCTGAACGGGGAGATGCGGAAATACACAGCATCTCCCCGTTCTGCCTAGCAACTAGTGACGCCGATCTCTGCTCCCTGTGATTGGAGCAGAGATCAGCATTCACTAGCTGACAGCCACGCCCCCCCACAGTAAGAAACACACCCCTAGGTATACTTAACCCCTACACTGCCCCCTTGTGGTTAACCCCTTCACTGCCAGTGTCATTTATACAGGAATCAATGCATTTAAATAGCATTGATTGCTGTATAAATGACAATGGTCCCAAAAATGTGTCAAAAATGTCCGATGTGTCCGCCATAATGTTGCAGTCACAATAAAAATCGCTGATCGCCGCCATTACTAATAAAAAAAAAAAATATTAATAAAAATGCTATAAAACTATCCCCTATCTTGTAAACACTATAACTTCTGCGCAAACCAATCAATAATCGCTTAATGCGTTTTTTTTTACCAAAAATATGTAGAAGAATACGTATCGGCCTAAACTGAGGAAAAAATATGTTTTTTTATATATTTTTGGGGGATATTTATTATAGCAAAAAATAAAAAATAATGCGTTTTTTTTCAAAATTGTCGCACTTTTTTGTTTATAGTGCAAAAAATTAAAACCGCAGGGGCGATCAAATACCACCAAAAGAAAGCTTATTGCGTTTTTTTTTTTTTTACCAAAAATATGTAGAAGAATACGTATCGGCCTAAACTGAGGAAAAAAAAATGTTTTTTTATATATTTTTGGGGGATATTTATTATAGCAAAAAATAAAAAATAATGCGTTTTTTTTCAAAATTGTCGCACTTTTTTGTTTATAGCGCAAAAAATAAAAACCGCAGGGGCGATCAAATACCACCAAAAGAAAGCTCTATTTGTGGGAAAAAAAGGACGTCAATTTTGTTTGGGAGCCACGTCATACGACCGCGCAATTGTCAGTTAAAGTGACGCAGTGCCAAATCGCAAAAAGGGGCCTGGTCCTTTGGCTGCAAATTGGTCCGGTCTGAAAGTGGTTAAGGTCTGAACCGGCGCAGCGCATTCATCTTGGTAAATCAGCCCCATTGCATCATTCCTCTTCGTTCACAGAGAGAGAGAAAAACACAGGGGCAGGCTTCGCAGTGACTGATCACTGTGGTAGCCAATCAGAGGCTACCACGGCGATCAGGTGACCCAGAATCGGGACTTCTGGGTCTCAATCGTTAGTAAGAGGCCCGGGGCTTTCGGTGAGCCCCCAGGTCTCTGTGCTGGAAGCGCACTGTGCAGCACACTCCCAGCACAAAGTGAGATACGCATATATGTGGCCCCACGGAAAAAAGGGGGGGCTGCATATACTGTATGTGTTACGTCGGCGTCAAGGGGTTATTATAATTGAAATCGTCATTTTCAATCTGTAAATTAGCAGACCTATTGATCCTGCCATTAAGGCCCTTGTTCAGGCATTTATATATCTCAAAATTGCTCTCCTCCTGCATTGTTGCCTTATGACATGCACCCTGATAGAGATTGCAACTATCCATGTCAACACATATTGCAAAAGCTAATAGTGTACCATTGTCATTATCAGGGATCCAATCCAGAACAATAATGTGGAGCTGATAGCAAGTTCAAGTAAACATTAAGTGGACGTAAGAGGATGGAGGAGATCAGCAATGCTAAGATGCAAAAAAAGGATGATAAAAAGTAAAAGGTGCATTATATGGAATTAAAAAATGGCAATAGTTTATAATACACAGTCCAATTTACTTTAAAGCCAACCTTGCAGTAAAATGTAAGGTCTACTTATTAGATTAGAGCAGGGCTTCTCAACTAGGGTTTCCCCAGAGGTTGCTAAGTGTAAGCAGTGGCGGGTGGTGCCTAATATACATTTTTTTTTTTTGGGGGGGGGGGGGGCCTTGGCTAATAAACCTGCCTCGTTAGTGAGTGAGGGGGGCAGCCTTCCCCCGGAGGTTGTTTGGGGTTCCTTGAGCAATGAGCAATGAGCAATGAGCAATTTCTGCCTCTTAGATAAGTTCCCACTGACACCATTGATCTTTTTAGCTATCTGTATAGGGGGTAATTCTTCCAAATGACCACAAGTGTAAGCAGTTGTGGCTGGTGCTTAATATTTGGGGTGGGGGGGCAAACAAACCCTCCCCCGTCACTCGCACATAACGCCCCGAGCCCACCCTTTTTGAAGCTATTTAAAGCCTCAGGCTCTAATCATGTGCTTCATTGAAATCCATGCTTCCGACGCCCTTCATGTAGATTAGGGCCGGGCACATGTATTAGGGGGGCGGCGCCCCTGTGCCCCTAATGGAGCAGCCACCACTGAGTGTAAGGAATATTCTTCCCAATGACCATCACATTAATGTATCATGAGTTGTACATACAGTAACTTTTATCATGGGTTCCCTGACACTGGAAAGATTTTTCAAGGGTTCCTCTGTGTTAAAAAAAAAAGTTGCAAGGGAAAAGGAAAGCCTGCAAATATGGCCTGGTGGGGAGTAATGAGGACTGAGGTTAAGAACCACTGGATTAGAGCCTCCTCGCTGTATATTGGTAGTTGAAATTGAATCTATACAAAAAAAAAGTTAGATATACTTTCCTTACCTCTGTCTTCGGCCCATGGCACCTAGGTGAAAATGATGCCACACCACAGGATCAATGAGGTTCCCCAATCTAAAAGTAGATACCGGAGTGTCTTACAAGATTTGGGGTACTTATGGATCCCGAGGAATCTTGACGAAAGTATAATTATTTTTAATGAAATAAATCTTGTTTTTGACATAAAAGTGAGACTGTGGGCTAGTGCCTGAGCATGTTTAAAACAACCAAATAGTGAAATCTGCCTATTGAAGATCTTGTCCACAGCTGGATGTTCAGTGTAAATAATTACCAGTGTTATTCTATAATGTGTGACTGAGAATTTAAAGGCATTGTTAGGGGTTATAGTGATGTGAAACATAAAAAATAGCAAATACCAACATTTCCTTTGATCTCCACTACATCCAAACACGTAAAAATTAACAGAGATTGATACAGCATGCCCTACCATTTAGATCTTTGTTTTACAATACGTTTTATGACTAGATACCGAAATGTCTCTGTATATACTTCATTAAGTTAAATACTTTTAATCTTTACTGACATTCCAAACAGTAAACATCCCACACCAGTGCAGAGGATTTATGCCCGCTCTACATGTTTCAGCCATGTGAACATTTTTATGGTTTCTCTGCAAACACAGTAAGTTTCATTAAGTGATTACTGATATCTGCATGGCCAACTGCAGCTAGACCAGAGAGATGCTGTGCTCCATATGCTGTTAGAAAGCACAGCAGTAAATGCACTTCCTACGGCTAATGCAAACTGCCACGCAAAAAAAGAAAAAAACTTTTCATCACTACAATCCTCCCCTTTGCAATCTAAAAAATTTTTTTTTATAATTTTTTTTTACGTTCCAGCTTGCCTTTGCCTCCAATCTTGCCTAGGTGAGAATGATGAATAATGTTGTGTCACTGGCGCAAATATTAATCCAAAATGAAAATTTTAAACTTAAATTTAAATTGTGATCTTCTGCAGTTAAAAAATCCTATATTGTAATAGGGAAATTTGTATATGCAAGTGTAACTGCACTGATGTCAAAAAGTGTTAGTGCAATGTAACCACTAAAACGGTGTCTATACTAGAGATGTAAAATTTCCGGAAAGCTCGGAAAAAAAAACTTTTTTTTTTCCGTTTTTTTGGGGGGGAAACCGAAGTTTTCATAAAAAATGAAATAAAAATGCTACATTAGCACTTTTTTTTCTTTTTAAAATTGAAAGTCATTCTGTTACGAGGACATTGAGAAAAACTATGTGCATTGTCATCATTGTTGTCCTCTTCACTTCGATCCATGAAGGATTTTTTAATTTCAACAGGACGCTTGTTACATACAAGAATGTGTTTTGTCATCCTGGTAGCATTTGGAAATGCATATTTCATTTGACAATATTTGCAAATCACATTTTTCTTTTCAGAAGAACTTGTAAAGTGAAAATGCCTCCATATGCTAGATGTTGGTCTCACTATTTTTATGAGGGGAGTAGGAAATAAAAACAAGAAAAAATGACTACTTTGCAAGAAGACACTAATCTATGGTTGTGTGTGGGGGTGGGGGAAGAACCAGATTACTGGTAATTAAATTATTATTTACACAAAAGTTTATAAAGATAAACTAATGTAGCCAAATGATTCAGTTTTCTGGATTCAGAATCAGATAAATGTAAACTCTTACCTTTTTTAATGAAGTATATACTTTCAGGTCCTTTTTGTTGCTCTGTATTTTCTTCCAATGCTTTTGAGGCCTAGTGAAGAGGACAGAACAAACCAAACACACCCACTAACATGCAAAAGCAAAACTGAAACTTTTTTCTTGTTACAATAGCAGCACAGCACCTCCTAAAGGAAGAAATGCATACTTTTCTTGCATTGGAGGGTTCAGTTTGTTACCTAGGACTTGCTTGTCCTCAGTGCACAGACATTTGAATAATCTGATATCATACAATTTTTTTTAGAAATGATTTGGAAAATATTTTAACACCCTGTCTTAAAATATTTTATTCATCATGTTAAAATAAAATATTCCACAATTTTTTTTTTCTTTTTTCAATTTTTGGGAAAAAAACAAAAAAGCCTGCCGGAAGAAAACGGAAAAAAAAATATTTTCAGAATTTTTCCAGTTTTTCCTCGGGCCTTCACATCTCTAGTCTATACTCTATGTATAGCTTATACAATAAAAAAATATTAACTACAAAGTGCAATGTGCCAATAAATCATTGTAAAGTGCAAATTATCATGTGCAAAATATCATGGGTTAAATATTGCAACCCCAGAACATTTCCATTTCCGTTTCTCATATACAGTATATTCAATGTGCAAAATATACTCCAATCCACATCCGTGCTCTAAACAAGGAACTTTTTCACCACTTCATGTGCCACCACCACCTTCTGAAATGGGCACTCACCAGACCCTAGAAAAAGTTTTGCCTTTGGTTCATATTGGGATAACCACTCCACTATCTTGGCATTCCTCCACCTGGGTTGCCACTAGATACTCCTCATATCTCCATGCCAGTCTTAGTATCTCATAAAAATCGAATTAAACATCCATCATCGCGCAATGTACTTAAAAAATCTATTTATTTTAGCCAATAAACAATATCCAGAATGTATGAATTTGCGTTCAAATTCATAGGGGAAGTTTTCATTAACAAAGTCAGCTATTCTAACAGCAAAGGACACAGAGCAGACAATTTCATTGTTCTGTATTCTGTAAACAGATAAGATGAAATCAAAATAAATGCTGTGGGTTGCTACACATCGCATCTCATTAAATTTTTTTATTTCAATTCTAAATAAGCTAAAACAAATATTGGAGGGGTATGGGAACAAACTGAACAAGGAAGGACAATGAACAAAGTCAAACAACATCATTCAAAATAGTTTGTTTTAATATGGCATCTCTGTTAGGTCTACTTTAGATATAAATTATGAGTTATGTGTAATTTGGGTGGTGGGCGTCTTTCCATGAAGAATCATTGCAAAGGTATGTCATTTCTGAAAGCCCACATTCTACAATTCTTATTTTCTCTGAGAAAAAGAAGCACATTCCAGATCATTTTATAGAGAATCTGTGTTTCATTACCGTCCTGTTCTCTGTCTTTTCCTGCAACATATTGCACAGTAGGGAATTGAAGACTTTCTGCCAGTGGAGCGTTTTACAGAGACTTAGAATTTGATGGTAGAGGAGATCTGTGCGGCCCACCTACTTGAGGACGAACTCATCCATCTTCAATAGAAAAAACTACATTAGCCCCAAATAAAACATAAATTTACTACATTTTTAATATTTTATGAAAGCATGCTTGACCTAGTGTAAGTTTCTGAAAGGAGGGCTGACTGTCACCATAGGCGCTAGCTGTTCCTTTTTTGGAGGAAAATGTTTTTCTTTTTATACTTTTTTTATTTGCACTAACATTTTTTTCATGGACGAGCTTTCGGGGTGTGTCCCCTTCTTCAAGGTCTAAGCAGTACTCTTTTTACATCCAAATTTCTCTTACTACAGTGTCCCATAAGTGATTCAGTTATTATATTATATATTTTTTAGGTTTACACTTTACAGAGTTACAAACTGAGGTTTTAAATCATTGATTTTATTTTACAGCGGGTAAAGTAAGTATTGAACATGCCACCATTTTTCTAGGTAAAGATATTTCTAAAGGTGCTATTAACATTACATTTTCACCAAATGTTGGTAACAACCCATGCAATCCATTTATACAAAGAAACCAAAACAAGTACATTCAGAAATCAAGTTATGTGTAATAAAATGAAAATGACACAGGGAAACAGTATTGAATACGCTAACTAATATTTATTTAATGCTTCATACAAAATCCTTTGTTGGTAATGACAGCTTCAAGATGCCTCCTGTATGGAGAAACTAGTGGCATGCATTGCTCAGGTGTGATTTTGGCCCATTCTTCCACACAGTCTTCAAATCGTGAAGGTTCCGTGGGCCTCTCCTATGAACTCTGATCTTTAGTTCTTTCCATAATCTTTCTATTGGATTCAAGTCAGGCGATTGACAGGTGATTTGAAATCAATTGAGAGTTTCCTTGGAATTGGGTTTGGAATCATTGTCTTGCTGAAATGTCCAGCCTCATTTTATCTTCATCATTCTGGTAGATGGCCACAGTTTTTAATCAAGAATGAATGTAAATGTTTCCATCCACCCTTCTTTCTTCAGTACCGTATGCTAAAAAACAGCTCCACACCATGACATGATGTTCCCACCTCCAAACTTCACTGTTGGTATGGGGGTGTTTTTAGGGGGAAGTTCGGTGCCATTTGACCTCCAAACATGGTGTTTATTATGGCATCCAAAGAGTTCAATTTGACTACTCTAGTCAAATTTCTAACCCCCTCCCTCCATGAATGTTACAGCCCCCTCCTTTTCTGGCAGTCTTTAATTATTCTATGTGGTGAACTAGCTTCTCCACCCTCCCCTTACCTCCCTACTTACCTTCTTATGTAGCTGTTGGGGGAGGAGCAAAAGGAATTACTCTATAGTGTCACTTGATTGACAGCTCTGAGAGTGCTGGGGCTGCTGACATTGCATCCAAGGTGAAGGCACCCAGCAGCAGTCGTATTGCTTTTGGGTGTCTATCCTAGGGGTTTTTCACAGTTAAATAACATGCATAAAATACACTAAATGCATACATGTATATAATGTTATGGAAAGATTATTTTGTTGAAATGAATGGTCTAACAACAGGCTCTCTCGCGTTTCATATATTTTTTGTACACATTATACAACAGAGAGAGAGCAAAACACCAACCAACTGGGTTGTGAAAGGTAAAAAAGATCAATCATGCACACATACAACCATGGATTTTTTCCCCCTCTCCCTGCCCTCACAAACAAGCAGAGTATCTCAAAAATCAAATGGGTATTAATGTTTTATGACCAAAGCTATTGGCTGCTAGCCTCTACATAGTTCCGTTGTACGCAACGAACGTCACCACGTTCAGAATGATCGGATTTTCCGACAACTTTGTCCGACCGTGTGTATGCAACACCAGTGTCAGACAAAATACGTCGGAAAAAATCCGACCGTGTGTACGGGGCATTAGGGGTGTCAAGCATGAACATACTGATCTGGTTCAATCATAATCTCCAAATTTTTAAGAATTTAGAGGGGAAAGCTCTGGCTTCATATCATTTTAACTTTGGTTGAGCACCATTAACCAGCTTAAAGCGGAACTTCACTCTTCCAATGAACATTGACTCTTTTTAATCATTATGCTACTATGATTAGTAAATAGATAGGAAAGTATAGCATCTTTACTTGTTAAAATGTTTACTTTTGGTTTCCAGAACTAGGCAAAGGATGTCATACATCCCAGGAGTCTTCAGGTGGGGAGAAAGGGAGAAGGGGTTTTCTCACCTGTATGCCTGTGCTAGGAGCAGATGCATTCCAGGAAGTAAATGCCACATAATCATCTGCCCTTATTCAACATGGCCACGGCCAAAAATGCTAGGAGGGTGTTTTTCAAAGTGATTTCCCAGCAAAATAAAGCTTGGAGACATGGATGGATGGGTGAGTTTGCATTGAATATTTAAAGTGGTTGTACAACCACTTTTACCTACAGGTAAGCCTATATTAAGGCTTACCTGCAGGTGCTTGAAATATCTCCTAAACCTCCACAGTTTAGGAGATCTTTGCGAAAGACCCGAGCACCGATGACTACGGCGTATGCACACTTAAGAAAGGGCACGTCGTGCCGTTTCTAATAGGGGTCATCCCGTGACTGGCAGCTCCCGTGCACATGAGCAGGAGTGACGTCGCCTGACTCCGGCCAGTCACAGAGCTGGAGTTTACGGCCCCGGAAGGAAGATGGGGAAGATGGGCGCTCCCTGCTAGTGGGGACAGCGGGGACATCGCATGCTTCGGTTTCAGGTAAGTGACACATAATGTCACTTACCTGATTCATAGTAGCCCATTATGCTTAACATTTGCAGGGAAATAAAGAGGAAGTAAAACTCATTTACTTCCTCTTTAAAATGAATTGCAATCACATTTTTGGGTTGCGATGCTCAGATGCAGTGTAGTTCCACTGTAAAGCAGGTGGTATGAAAACAGATTAAATGGAACATGGACTTGGCATAAGAACTAATTAAAAAAGTTGTTTATACTGTATAATAAGAAAGGCATATTTACCCTTCTCAAGTCTATCCCAAAAAAATTTTTTCACTGGAGTTGATGTTTAAAATCACAACTTGTCTTACGCTACAGATTTTGTTTCTCTTAAGGCCTTGTGCACACTGGAGTTTATGAAAACGCCAGTAGCATTAGCTGTAGAAAGCTGTAGCTGTAGAATGAGTTTTTCAGCATTTTTGCATTAGTGTTTGTCAGCGTTTTTTTTAGCTGTAGCGGTTTTTCGTTTTTTTTTTTTTTAGCACAACTATGCTCCTACAAAATATTATGGCTCAAAAAAGCTGATAAACGCAGAATATCTGTGTTTTTAGGCTGTTATCAGAGTTAGAGCGGTTTTACAGCTGAAAAACTCTTAAAACCTATTAGTTCTGGGTTTTTCCAGTCAGAAAATGCCCCTGCTAAAAACGCTGATAACAGCCTATTGCCCCGCACACACGGTCGGAAATTCTGACCACAAAATCCATCGGATTTTTTCCGACGGATTTTGTCCGACACTGGTATTGCATACACACGGTCGGACAAAGTTGTCGGAAAATGCGATCATTCTGACCGTGGTGACGTTCGTTGCGTACGACGTAACTATGTAGAGGCTATTAGCCAATAGCTTTGGTCTCGTAATTTGATCTGAGCATGCCTGGCACTTTGTTCGTCGGAATTCTCTACACACGATCGGAAAAAGTCTGATCGGATTTTGTTGTCGGAAAGTTTAAGAGCAGGATCTCTGATGGAGCCCACACTTGGGCGGATTTTCCGACAACATGGTCCAATCGGACATTTTTTGTCGGAATTTCGGACCGTGTGTACGGGGCAAAAGTTTGCATGGACACATAGGATAACATGCTGGGAGGTTTACTGGCTACAGAAAAAAAACCGCCTGAAGCCAAAAACAGCTGTAAAAAGTCCACTGTACATGAGGCCTTATCAGTCAAGGGAACGCAATGTAATAAACGTATGTAGAATGCATGGTTAACGCATTGCAAGTACATATGAAGCAATCCATCTATAATAGAAAGCACCTACAAGCAAACTTTTCTGTGGCCGCCTTTAACTTGCTTTTGAGTCAGATGTTCATTCACCCAAGCTGTTGCTGTTGGAGGCATGGTGGCCTCATAAAGAATATGTGATTTTGCGTTCCATAGAAAGGAATGTTGTTTTCCCAACGATGCTTTGGGGATATTTTCTGTGGCCACTTTAGCTGCAAGTAGTTTTTAGCATAGAGCTCTGTTTTAAATATTACTAGTGGTTTTAGAAAAGTTAAATAAGACTCTCTTGTAAATGGTTTTATGAGGAAAAGCCGTTTCTGCAGCCAGGCCGTTAGCAGGTTGTGTGTGACATCACCCACACTATTGAATGAAGCTGAACTGGACTAAAACTCAGTCATATAGAGTGGAAACATTTGGACGTCTCATTGATGGAAATGACGCTAGTTTCAGACATGCTTCTATTCCTTCTTTAAACATTGCCAGATAATGAATCCCTCATATACCAGTGCGATGCAAAGACAGACAAGTTATGTCTAAGTATATATCTCATCTATTACTATAAATAAAAATATGAATGATTACAATGACTAAGGAGAAATACATTTGGACCAACATCTTTTCAAAAGGCACTGGCATTGACTATAAAGAGTTCCTGGAATACATACATGTTAACCCCTTCAAAGCAGACCTAAAGTCAAAGACCTAAATGTTTTAAGACAGAACCACTGATTGGCAGCCATTGGCCTTACCAGATAATCAGTGGCTTTGTCTACAAACACTGATTGGCAGCCATTGGCCTTACAACAGATAATCAGTGGCTTTGTCTACAAACCCTTCATGGATGGTGACAGGTCCATCGGTGGGTAGGAAAAAACGTCCACAAAGTAGTTCATGCAAAGAGTGGTGTGATAAAAGTGACACCCATAAATAAAATTAAAATGGTCTCTACAACACAGATATATACACAGGTTCTTTCTTTCTTGAAAAGTGAGGGGTGCTGGGTAGTGAGGGCCTGCTCATCAATGGTGCTCTCTAGCCTCTCACCTCTCTTATGGTCAATATGGGCATCTGTAAGACCAAATGTGGCAGTTTCCAGCTCTCAATTCCCCCGGATGGTCCCCAGTATAATCTGTCTCCAGGCTATAAGGTCCGCCGTCTCAAACTCCACTTCCACACAGACGTGTCACAAAAGACAGCCCTCCACTAGGGATGAGCCGAACACCCCCGGGTTCGGTTCGAACCAGAACCTTCGAACGGACCGAAAGTTCGCGCGAATTTTCGAACCCTATACGTTATAATGGACGCGAACGTTCGAAATCAAAAGTGCTAATTACAACGGCCAATATGCATGTTAATGTCATAAAACAGGTTTGGGGACCCGGGTCCTGCCCCAGGGGACATATATCAATGCAAAAAGAACTTTTAAAAACTAACGTTTTTTCGGGAGCAGTCATTTTAATGATGCATAAAGTGAAAAAAAAAAAGTGAAATTTTCCTTTAAATATGGTACCTGGGGGGTGTCTAAAGTATGCCTGTGAAGTGGCATGTGTTTCCCGTGTTTAGAACTGTCCTTGCACAAAATGACATTTGTAAAGGAAAAAAAGAAGCCATTTAAAACCACTTGCGGCTTTAGGTTTGTTCTTAAGTAGAATCTGAACAGGTACATTATGAAGTGTAGCTCCATCCCAAAAAAATCTATTTTTAAGCTTTTTGGAGAACATAGGGAGGGGTTATCACCCCTGTAACATTTGCTGTCTTTGCACATCTGTTCAGAACATGTCACCTCACTTTCCGTCCCAATGACAAATGTTTTTGGAAAAGTGGGGTTTTAATTGAAACAAGGATTGGTGATAAAGTATCAGTAGAGAGGAGATACCTTTTTCCCAAATTAAATCTAACAGGATAGAATTTCCCTTCCTAGGGGTAGATTTCCTCCCACTTCCTGTTTTCTCTTTCCATTTGCAAGTAGGAGTCGTTTGTAAGTTGGATGTTTGAAAGTAGGGGCCTGGCGTATATACTCTGCAGAAATTTGCCCTATTAGATGTTGGTGTAGCCACAAGACTGGTGGGCACAGGCCCATTCCTGTGCCCACCAGTCTTGTGGCTACACCAACATCTACAGTTAATAGATCAAGATTTGTAATTGCATGCACCTGTTGAACAGGGCAGAAAAATTGGGGGTGGTGGTGGTGGTGGACGGTGTTGCCACAAGACTGTAAGCTCTCACAGTTACTCTTGGTGGGCGCAGGAATGGGCCCTGCTGTGAGTTATTAGATCAAGATTTGTAATTGCAAGCACCTGATGAACAGGGCAGAAAAATTGGGCCTTTGGCGGTGGTGGTGGACGGTGTTGCCACAAGACTGTAGGCCCTCATAGTTACTCTTGGTGGGCGCAGGAATGGGCCCTGCTGTGAGTTATTAGATCAAGATTTGTAATTGCAAGCACCTGATGAACAGGGCAGAAAAATTGGGCCTTTGGCGGTGGTGGTGGACGGTGTTGCCACAAGACTGCAGGCCCTCATAGTTACTCTTGGTGGGCGCAGGAATGGGCCCTGCTGTGAACTATTAGATCAAGATTTGTAATTACCCGCCCCTGTTAAACAGGGGCTGAAAAATTGTGCCTTAGGCACTGGTGCTGGTGCCACAACACTGCAACCCCTCACAGAGACTGTACTTGGAGCACAGCAGTCACACGTGTTGCGAAGCATTTTTTTTAAAAAATTGTAAGTACCCGCCCCTGTTAAACAGGGGCTGAAAAATTGTGCCTTAGGCACTGGTGCTGGTGCCACAACACTGCAACCCGGCCCTCACAGATACTGTACTTGGAGCACAGCAGTCACACGTGTTGCGAAGCATTTTTTTAAAAAATTGGAAGTACCCGCCCCTGTTAAACAGGGGCTGAAAAATTGTGCCTTAGGCACTGGTGCTGGTGCCACAACACTGCAACCCGGCCCTCACAGATACTGTACTTGGAGCACAGCAGTCACACGTGTTGCGAAGCATTTTTTTAAAAAAATTGTAAGTACCCCCCCTGTTAAACAGGGGCTGAAAAATTGTGCCTTAGGCACTGGTGCTGGTGCCACAACACTGCAACCCGGCCCTCACAGATACTGTACTTGGAGCACAGCAGTCACACGTGTTGCGAAGCATTTTTTTAAAAAAATTGGAAGTACCCGCCCCTGTTAAACAGGGGCTGAAAAATTGTGCCTTAGGCACTGGTGCTGGTGCCACAACACTGCAACCCGGCCCTCACAGATACTGTACTTGGAGCACAGCAGTCACACGTGTTGCGAAGCATTTTTTTAAAAAATTGTAAGTACCCGCCCCTGTTAAACAGGGGCTGAAAAATTGTGCCTTTGGCACTGGTGCTGGTGCCACAACACTGCAACCCCTCACAGAGACTGTACTTGGAGCACAGCAGTCACACGTGTTGCGAAGCATTTTTTTAAAAAATTGGAAGTACACGCCCCTGTTAAACAGGGGCTGAAAAATTGTGCCTTAGGCACTGGTGTGGTGGCATGGATCATTGAGGAGGAGGAAGAGGATAGTCAGTGAACATAAGAGGACAGTCACTCAGCATCAGCATAGGCAGTCTTGAAGGGATGTGACATTAAAAATTATTCGGTTATATCCGCCTCAGGTGCCTGGTAGCTGGTGGTGATCCAAGACTGATTCATTTTGATGAATGTCAGTCGATCAACCGAGGCGGTGGACAGGCGCACCCTATGATCAGTCACAAATCCTCCAGCAGCACTGAATGTGCGTTCGGAAAGAACGCTGGAGGCAGGACAGGCCAGTAGCTCAATTGCATACTGTGCAAGCTCTGGCCAGTGATCCATCCTCAGGACCCAGTAAGCCAGAGGATTTTCGGTGGGAAAGGTGTCCAAGTCTGACCTTGCCCCAAGGTATTCCTGCACCATGTATATCAGACGCTGGCGATGGTTGCTGGAACCGATCATACCTTGGGGCTGCGGACTAAAAAATTGTCTGAACGCATCGGTCAGACGTCCACCTTCCCCACCGCTCCTTCTGCCACTGACCGAAGCCTCAGCAACTCGTCGCCCAGGACCAGGAGTTTGTAGCCTCCCAGTTTCTGGGAACGCGTTGCACAGACCTTTCTGCAAGGCCTCCCTGAGATGTCTCATCCTCTGCTCCCTCTGCGACGGCAAGATAAGGTCCGCAACCTTACCCTTGTACCGCGGATCAAGGAGAGTGGCCAGCCAGTAATGGTCCCTCTCCTTGATCCGAAGAACACGAGGATCCTTCCGCAGGCTTTGCAGGATCAGGGAGGCCATGCAGCGTAGGTTAGCTGAGGCATTCGGTCCGGAGTCTTCTGGGTCACTGAGGATGACATGATCGCCAGCCACCTCCTCCCAGCCACGTACAAGTCCACTGGTTTGTTGGGACTGTACATCATCCCTAAAAGACTGCTGCTGCTGATGCTGAGTGTCAGGCTCCACCTCCATGCTCACACAATCCTCCTCCTCCTCCTCCTCCTCCTCCTCATCCTCTTCCTGTGTGATGGGTGGGACAGAAGGAACACTGTCCGGATAAAGGGGGCCTTGAGAGGCAAGGAAGTCCTCCTCTTCCTGCCTCTGTTCTGCCTCAAGTGCCCTGTCCATTATCCCACGCAGCGTATGCTCCAACAGGTGGACAAGAGGGACAGTGTCACTGATGCATGCACTGTCACTGCTCACCATCCTCGTGGCCTCCTCAAATGGTGAGAGGACAGTGCATGCATCCCTGATCATGCTCCACTGACGTGGGGAAAAAAAAAAAACCAAGCTCCCCTGACCCTGTCCTGGTGCCGTAGTCGCAAAGGTACTCATTGATGGCCCTCTGCTGCGTGTGCAGTCGCTGCAGCATGGCCAACGTTGAGTTCCACCTGGTGGGCATGTCACATATTAGGCGGTTCTTGGGCAGGTTCAGCTCCTTTTGCAGCTCAGTCAGCCGAGCACTGGCATTATAAGATCGGCGGAAATGCACACAGACTTTCCTGGCCTGCCTCAGGACATCCTGTAAGCCTGGGAACCTGCCCAAGAACCGCTGCACCACCAGGTTGAGGACGTGAGCCATGCAGGGCACATGGGTGAGCTGCCCCTGTCGCAGGGCGGAGAGGAGGTTGGTGCCATTGTCAGAAACGACCATTCCTGGCTTAAGCTGACGTGGCGTCAACCACCTCTCGGCCTGCCCCTGCAGAGCTGCCAGAACCTCTGGCCCAGTGTGGCTCCTGTCCCCCAAACACACCAGCGCAAGCACGGCATGGCATCTTTTTGCCTGCGTACTTGCGTAGCCCCTTGTACGCCTACGGAGCACCGCTGGTTCCAAGGACAGAGCACTGGAGGAAGAAGAAGAGGAGGGGGTGGAGGAGAGAGGTGTGTCACAACCAGTAGCAGTAGTAGCGTTTTGGAGGCGTGGTGGCGGAACAACCTCCAACACTACTGCACCTTGTCCTGCATCCCTCCCAGCTGCCAATAGAGTGACCCAATGGGCCGTGAAAGAAAGGTACCGTCCCTGTCCATGCCTGCTGGACCATGAGTCAGCGGTAATATGCACCTTACCGCTGACCGCCCTGTCCAGCGAGGCATGGACATTGCCCTCCACACGCCGGTAGAGAGACGGAATCGCCTTCCGCGAGAAAAAGTGGCGTTTGGGAACCTGCCACTGAGGAACCGCACATTGAACAAACTCACGGAAGGGGGCCGAGTCTACCAACTGAAAAGGCAGCAGTTGAAGTGCTAGCAATTTAGCAAGGCTAGCATTCAACCGCTGGGCATGTGGATGGCTGGGAGTGTACTTCTTTCTACGGTCCAGCAGCTGGGGCAGGGAAATTTGCCTGCTGCAATCGGACGTCGGTGTACTGCAAGTACTTGGTTGTGACACACCTAATTCTACACCTTCAGTCCTCTCAGAGCAGCTTTCAGAGAGGACTGAAGGTGTAGTGGGGATGGAGATCCCAGCTGAGGAGGAGCAAGGAGAGGTCCGCTTAGTTCTTTGGTGTGGGTCTTTTATGTGTGCCTGCCAACGAGCTGCATGGCAGGTCGCCATATGTCTGGTCATGCTTGTCGTGCCCAAGCGGCTGATGTTTTGGCCACGCGAGATACGCTTGAGACAAATATTGCAAATAGCAGTGGTGCGATCTGCTGCACTCGTCTCAAAAAAGGCCCACACCAAAGAACTTTTCTGATAACGTGCAGAGGCAGCGCCCTGCACAGGCGGAGCTCTGCGGTGTTGTACAGTTGCTGTGCTGGCCTCTACCTGGCCTCCAGGGGGCATCCTGCCTCGTTGGACATGTGACGCCGCATCCTCCTCCTCCTCGTCCTCCTCCTCATCCTCTCTCCCTTGAGGCACCCACGTGGAGTCAGTGACCTCATCATCCCCTCCCTCTTCACCACTAGAGCAAACCTGGCAGTAAGCTGCAGCTGGTGGAACAGTACTGCCAGATTCCTCAAGCTGGGTATCGTCATCCGAGCCTTCGAATCGTTGGGCATCCTCCTGGAGCATGTACCCAACACTGTGCTCAAAGAGTTCGGGGGACTCCTCAGGAGGACATGGTGGGTCTAGGGAAGGGGTGGCTGATGATGCTCTGTCAGTACCCTGAGCCTGGGTGAGAGAGGATGAGGAGGATGAGGAGGGCTTGGTCATCCATTCTACCAAGCCTTCAGCATGATGCGGCTCCACATGTCCAGCTGCCGAAAACAAAGACGCGCGTGTCCCATGGCCACGTGCTGATGACGATGCACGACCACGTCCACGTCCACGGCCACGTCCACTAGAAACAGAGCCTGCCTGCCCTGTGTTCTTGGCTCTGCACGCTCTGCCTCCCCTTGGCGGTCTTCCAGCCATTGTAGTCGGTAGTCCTGTGGGTGCTGCTGAGAAGAATATATAGGAGCTCTGTGTGATGCCACTAACACACTAGAAGTCCTATGGGTGCTTCTGCAAAGAAAATAGAGGAGCTCTGTGTGATGCCACTAACACACTAGAAGTCCTGTGGGTGCTGCTGAGAAGAATATATAGGAGCTCTGTGTGATGCCACTAACACACTAGAAGTCCTATGGGTGCTTCTGCAAAGAAAATAGAGGAGCTCTGTGTGATGCCACTAACACACTAGAAGTCCTGTGGATGCTTCTGCAAAAAAAATAGAGGAGCTCTGTGTGATGCCACTAACACACTAGAAGTCCTGTGGGTGCTTATGCAAAGAAAATAGAGGAGCTCTGTGTGATGCCACTAACACACTAGAAGTCCTGTGGGTGCTTATGCAAAGGAAATAGAGGAGCTCTGTGTGATGCCACTAACACACTAGAAGTCCTGTGGGTGCTTCTGCAAAGAAAATAGAGGAGCTCTGTGTGATGCCACTAACACACTAGAAGTCCTGTGGGTGCTTCTGCAAAGAAAATAGAGGAGCTCTGTGTGATGCCACTAACACACTAGAAGTCCTGTGGGTGCTGCTGAGAAGAATATATAGGAGCTCTGTGTGATGCCACTAACACACTAGAAGTCCTATGGGTGCTTCTGCAAAGAAAATAGAGGAGCTCTGTGTGATGCCACTAACACACTAGAAGTCCTGTGGGTGCTTCTGCAAAGAAAATAGAGGAGCTCTGTGTGATGCCACTAACACACTAGAAGTCCTGTGGGTGCTGCTGAGAAGAATATATAGGAGCTCTGTGTGATGCCACTAACACACTAGAAGTCCTATGGGTGCTTCTGCAAAGAAAATAGAGGAGCTCTGTGTGATGGGACTAACACACTTCAAGTCCTATAGGTGCTTCTGGGAACAAAATATAGCTCTGTGTGTGTGATGGGACTAACACACTTCAAGTCCTATAGGTGCTTCTGGGAACAAAATATAGCTCTGTGTGTGTGATGGGACTAACACACTTCAAGTCCTATAGGTGCTTCTGGGAAGAAAATATAGCTCTGTGTGTGTAATGGGACTAACACACTTCAAGTCCTATAGGTGCTTCTGGGAACAAAATATAGCTCTGTGTGTGTGATGGGACTAACACACTTCAAGTCCTATAGGTGCTTCTGGGAAGAAAATATAGCTCTGTGTGTGTGATGGGACTAACACACTTCAAGTCCTATAGGTGCTTCTGGGAACAAAATATAGCTCTGTGTGTGTGATGGGACTAACACACTTCAAGTCCTATAGGTGCTTCTGGGAACAAAATATAGCTCTGTGTGTGTAATGGGACTAACACACTTCAAGTCCTATAGGTGCTTCTGGGAACAAAATATAGCTCTGTGTGTGTGATGGGACTAACACACTTCAAGTCCTATAGGTGCTTCTGGGAAGAAAATATAGCTCTGTGTGTGTGATGGGACTAACACACTTCAAGTCCTATAGGTGCTTCTGGGAAGAAAATATAGCTCTGTGTGTGTAATGGGACTAACACACTTCAAGTCCTATAGGTGCTTCTGGGAACAAAATATAGCTCTGTGTGTGTGATGGGACTAACACACTTCAAGTCCTATAGGTGCTTCTGGGAACAAAATATAGCTCTGTGTGTGTGATGGGACTAACACACTTCAAGTCCTATAGGTGCTTCTGGGAACAAAATATAGCTCTGTGTGTGTAATGGGACTAACACACTTCAAGTCCTATAGGTGCTTCTGGGAACAAAATATAGCTCTGTGTGTGTGATGGGACTAACACACTTCAAGTCCTATAGGTGCTTCTGGGAACAAAATATAGCTCTGTGTGTGTGATGGGACTAACACACTTCAAGTCCTATAGGTGCTTCTGGGAACAAAATATAGCTCTGTGTGTGTGATGGGACTAACACACTTCAAGTCCTATAGGTGCTTCTGGGAACAAAATATAGCTCTGTGTGTGTAATGGGACTAACACACTTCAAGTCCTATAGGTGCTTCTGGGAACAAAATATAGCTCTGTGTGTGTGATGGGACTAACACACTTCAAGTCCTATAGGTGCTTCTGGGAAGAAAATATAGCTCTGTGTGTGTGATGGGACTAACACACTTCAAGTCCTATAGGTGCTTCTGGGAACAAAATATAGCTCTGTGTGTGTGATGGGACTAACACACTTCAAGTCCTATAGGTGCTTCTGGGAACAAAATATAGCTCTGTGTGTGTAATGGGACTAACACACTTCAAGTCCTATAGGTGCTTCTGGGAACAAAATATAGCTCTGTGTGTGTGATGGGACTAACACACTTCAAGTCCTATAGGTGCTTCTGGGAAGAAAATATAGCTCTGTGTGTGTGATGGGACTAACACACTTCAAGTCCTATAGGTGCTTCTGGGAAGAAAATATAGCTCTGTGTGTGTAATGGGACTAACACACTTCAAGTCCTATAGGTGCTTCTGGGAACAAAATATAGCTCTGTGTGTGTGATGGGACTAACACACTTCAAGTCCTATAGGTGCTTCTGGGAAGAAAATATAGCTCTGTGTGTGTGATGGGACTAACACACTTCAAGTCCTATAGGTGCTTCTGGGAAGAAAATATAGCTCTGTGTGTGTGATGGGACTAACACACTTCAAGTCCTATAGGTGCCTCTGGGAACAAAATATAGCTCTGTGTGTGTGATGGGACTAACACACTTCAAGTCCTATAGGTGCTTCTGGGAAGAAAATATAGCTCTGTGTGTGTGATGGGACTAACACACTTCAAGTCCTATAGGTGCTTCTGGGAAGAAAATATAGCTCTGTGTGTGTAATGGGACTAACACACTTCAAGTCCTATAGGTGCCTCTGGGAACAAAATATAGCTCTGTGTGTGTGATGGGACTAACACACTTCAAGTCCTATAGGTGCTTCTGGGAAGAAAATATAGCTCTGTGTGTGTGATGGGACTAACACACTTCAAGTCCTATAGGTGCTTCTGGGAACAAAATATAGCTCTGTGTGTGTGATGGGACTAACACACTTCAAGTCCTATAGGTGCTTCTGGGAACAAAATATAGCTCTGTGTGTGTGATGGGACTAACACACTTCAAGTCCTATAGGTGCTTCTGGGAACAAAATATAGCTCTGTGTGTGTGATGGGACTAACACACTA
This sequence comes from Lithobates sylvaticus, assembly GCA_028564925.1. NCBI lineage: Eukaryota > Metazoa > Chordata > Amphibia > Anura > Ranidae > Lithobates > Lithobates sylvaticus. The sequence continues at coordinate 52,564,740 of CM053032.1, forward strand.
CAAGTCCTATAGGTGCTTCTGGGAACAAAATATAGGAGCTCTGCCTGCCTGCCACGAACACACTACAAGTCCTATAGGTGCTTCTGGGAACAAAATATAGGAGCTCTGCCTGCCTGCCACGAACACACTACAAGTCCTATAGGTGCTTCTGGTAACAAAATATAGGAGCTCTGCCTGCCTGCCACGAACACACTACAAGTCCTATAGGTGCTTCTGGTAACAAAATATAGGAGCTCTGCCTGCCTGCCACGAACACACTACAAGTCCTATAGGTGCTTCTGGTAACAAAATATAGGAGCTCTGCCTGCCTGCCACGAACACACTACAAGTCCTATAGGTGCTTCTGGTAACAAAATATAGGAGCTCTGCCTGCCTGCCACGAACACACTACAAGCCCCTCTTTCTCAATCAATCTTTGTAACTGAATCTATCTAACTCAATTTCTGTAAGTGAATCTCTCTACCTAACTAAATCGAGCAGAGTGTCACAGAATCAGCCTGCTCAATCTGCGCCGGAACAGCATGTGACCGGCGCAGACGGCGTGGCGGCCTTTTATAGGGGGGGGCGTGTACTACAGCCCCTGAGCTGTAATTGGCTACAGGCGTCCTGCCTGTAGCCAATTATGGCTCTTCGAGTTTCCGGGGCTGTGATTGGCCAAGCATGCGGGGTCACAGTGCATGCTTGGCCAATCATCAGCCAGCAATGCACTGCGCCGGCCGCGCTGGCCGCAATGCATTGCGGGGCCGCGCGCAACACACGAACCTGATGCGAGCGGCCCAAAAAGTTCTGGGCGCGCCGAGCGAGCGAACGCCCGGTGCTCGATGCGAACGTGGGTTCGCATCGAGCACCGGGCCCATCCCTACCCTCCACTTATAAATGTAAGGAGTGTACCGCAATCCTGCAGTGATGGCTCACCCTCCGTGGGTGGTGCGGGGTTTGCCAATGAGGGGATCCCCTGATGAAGTCACGAGGTCACGTGACGTAACGCGTAGGGATTGGTCAGGATACCGGAAGTGTTGGACACGGAACCGCGCGTACATTCATCTTGCTGTTTTATTCATGTAAGCATTTACTTTTATTTCTAATAAATTGGTTTGATATACTTCACGATCGGGTCCCTCTCTCCACTTTTTCTCATTGGCAAACCCCGCACCACCCACGGAGGGTGAGCCATCACTGCAGGATTGCGATGGTTTTAGATTGAATTGGAGATCTAGTGTGTTTATCTATATATTTTTATTCACTATCAATTGTTATTTATGAAGTGTTGATATTTATATTTTTGATCGTATTTATTATTGTGACAGATCACATATAACTCTCCAGCTGTGGCTGAAGCTGAGATCTTAGGTCAGATTGAGTCTGTTGGGGGCAACAAGTCTGAGGACAGTGCTCAGACACTACACGTTTTACATTTTAAAGGATATGTTACACTTTAGTCTAAGGCCCCTTTCACACTTGTGCGACTACAAAGTCGCGCGATTTTGCTGCGATTTCACCACAATTTCAATGAATGCCTGTGTAAGTGGCATCAAAATCGACCAAAGTAGTGCAGGGACTACTTTGAAGTCGTAACGGCTTGAAGTCGTACTAATATGAATGGCTGTGATTGGAAATCATGGGGAACGACTTGTCATGCTACTTTGCAGTCCCAAATCGTGGGACAAGTCGTATAAGTGTGAAAGGGGCCTAAGTAAAATAAATAACATCTGTTTCATGCTGAAATAAATTGGTCAGTTTGTTTTCATTTTATGCCAGGTCTGTATGCCGTATGGACCTACAGAAGTGCCTGCAGGTGGCCAGGTCTGGGCAGCGTATGGACCTCTTTTCTCCCTCTCCTATAAGCTCATAATCACTTCAATGACCATAAACGTATAACAGAACTGTTCAGCAGACTTTGATTAGACTTATTAACCCTAAATGTATCCAAATGCGGACGCTTCACTGTCCCAAGCCTCTCCACCCCCCGCCGCTTCCTTCCACTTAAAACGACTCCCCCTACTCTGGTCTCCTATCCCCTTCACCCCCAGCACTGATTACACCCTCCACACCCGATCTGATCCCCCCCTGCAAATTGATTCCCCGCAGCTACCATCATAAGCCGGCATCCCTCCTCTGCTTTAAAAACACATAAAGATGACCCCAGGGGCACAAACAAGATTAAAATGCATGCATCATTTAACCACAAATGTGTGTATACAGAGCTGGCTGTGGAGAAGGATATTATCTCTTGCTTGACTTGGCAATGGCCTGTAGGGGACTGGAGCCAAACACAGAGGAAGGGAGATCTCAACATTAGCATGACTTAGATATGTCAGCTTTAGATGAACTATGAGATATAGTGAAAACCAGAGAGAAGATAAAACTGTGAATCCTCTTAGTATAAAAAGCCAAAAAAGGTTCAATGTATAATATTAAATATTTTTAATACAGATGTACTTTTCATTAACGCTTTTGGCACCCTGTATGAGCGAGGCCTATTTTTTTCTAATCTCTTGTCATTTTTATTAATGTGAGAGCAGAAATAATAAGTGAACTAGGTGAGGATGTCACCGTTTTATGATGATTAATGCTTCTGCTAGTAGAGGTTCTCCCCAGACTGTCGGCTCACATGTGTATTTCTTATGTAAACACGCATATGGAAGATATAATATATATGTCAAACAAAACAAAGCTAGTTATAAAGTAGAAGTAACCTTTAAATCTCAGCAGGAGTCAACATATAAACATGCTAAATCAGTGTACCGGGGCTTAATAAACAAAACATATGTCATTGCCCCCTATAGCTGAAGAACTATTTAAAAGTGAAGCGTTTATCGCAATTTATCTATATATCAATGTGTGTTTCAGTGCCATAATCATGTACACAGTTATGCACAATATGGATGTATACAGGTCTTGGGTCATGGTGGGATAAATGGGTCATGGGAAACGGTTGACTCACCCATGTGATCTTTCCTGGAGCTTCACTTATCTCTAAATACATTTTTACCTAAATTGGAACTCCAGATAAGAGTTTTATTCCAGTTTTGGGTAGAGTTTGGAATAGTTATAACCTTGGTTGGGTCTATTACTGTCTATGTCATTGGTGGGGAGGTTTACTTCCTGCTCTTGAGGGGAAATCTTATCAGGAACACAGAATTAAAAACATGATTAAGGTTGAAATCTTCCCAATTAATTTTTTGTCTGCACTGGACTGGAGAACGTTGTACGTTGTACGTTACCGCGTTGTCTGCACTGGAGATATGATAAATTTATCCTGGTTATGATGTCATATGCAGAATGCTACAACTAGCAGGCAGCATAATAGACAATAGTATGTAACATATCATCAGCACACCATATTCTTCATCCATTGTGTCATCTTTATTGAAGTATAGTGAAAGTCACAAGAAAATGCAATGTTTTAGCGCTATGTTATCATCATCATTTACGTAACATTGTGTGAAATGGCTTTAAAAACAGCTTCATATTCACCCGCCCCTTGGCCAGTTTGAAGAAACTTTTCTCTGTAGCAGAGCACACCATGGCAATCCTATTTGACGCCTTGCGCTGGGTGACGCCTTGCACTGGTCCCCCCACTGGTTGTGGTTTCCTCTGCTGACCCTTAGTCACTGTAGGTCACAATAGTGACATATAAGTCTTCAAAAGGAACCACAGCAGCCAGCGGGGAACACATGATTCTAACAGACTTACAGAAAACATGGTTGAAGATATGGATTATGTGCTATTATCCATTTTTTCTGTATTAGTAATTGTGAGCTTTACGAGCATCTGACTGTGGCAGGAAAGCTTGGACCAAACTGGAGTGACACCATGGTTTATGAATGCACTGATATAAACATCCAAAAGCACGGAGTAAGATTGGTACTGGAAGCTATGTTAAACAGTAATGGGCCGTACACATGATAGGATGTTCGACAACAAATGTTCAATGTGAGCTTGTTGTCGGAAATTCGGACCATGTGTATGCTCCATCAGGCATTTGCTGTCGGAATTTCCAACAACTTTTTGAGAGCAGGTTCTCAAAAGAAGTCTTCTTGTCGGAAATTCCGAGCGTGTGTACACAATTCCAACGCACAAAAGTCCATGCATGCTCGGAATCAAGCAGAAGAGCCACACTGGCTATTGAACTTAATTTTTCTCGGCTCGTCGTACGCGTTGTACGTCACCGCATTGTTGACGTTTGGAATTTCCGACAACATTTGTGTGACCGTGTGTATGCAACACAAGTTTGAGCCAACATCCATCGGAAAAAAAATTCATGGTTTTGTTGTTTCGGAATGTCCGATCGTGTGTACATAGCATAACATTTCTGACCAGCCAACTGATGTACCGTATATACTCGAGTATAAGCCGAGTTTTTCAGCACATTTTTTTGTGCTGAAAGTGTCCCCCGTATACTCGAGTCAAGCATTTTTCTGCAGCAGGAAATTACATTTTCCGACCCGACTTTGGGGCCCCGCATCTTGGGGCCACTTGGTGCTAGGAACCCCAAATTTGGTGTGCAAGTGGAACTAGCAATATATCCAACATATCAAAATTTGGGGTTCCTAGCACCAAGTGGCCCCAAGATACAATGTCATTTCGGGACCCCTTTGGTCCAGAGACCCCAATTTTGGCTGCAGCTAGGGGGCATCTAGGAACCCTTAACTACCAAGTATGTAGTTTGGGGGACCTATGGCTGCAAATGGGCACAGTGAGGCATGCAAATGGCCATTGTTGACCCTCTTTTACACTTACAGTAGCTGCGCATTTCTCACCCTAGGCTTATACTCGAGTCAATAAGTTTTCCCATTTTTTTGTGGTAAAATTAGGTGCCTCGGCTTATATTTGGGTCGGCTTATACTCGAGTATATCCGATAAGTATGAAGCTTTTTTTAATGAGTACTGTTTTTAGACTTTTTCTAAACCCCCCGATCATTTTAACTGCAGCAGAGAGAACGTAGGTGTCCTTTCCTACTAGACTGTGCTCTGTGCAAGGACTGTCTAAATCCCAGAACTGGATGGATAGAAATAAAAAATCATCTGCCAGGTATACAGCTCCCATATATATGTATGTAGTGGTTTGCCTGAAGTTAAGCTATAAAGGTAACTTTTCAAGAGTTCTGCTTCGTTGGCACAGCTGAGTCTCTCATCCAGTTTTGGAGGCAGACATTGCTCAGCTTACAGAACTATAACTTTTTGCAGAACAAAGATGTTATTTTGTAATGTTATATGTAATGCTGCAGAGATGTGCTCTGCCTCAGAATTAGTACCATTTCTATGAGTTGGCCTGTTTTTAGATGGCTTTTCTGGTGGTTATATTGGCTCATCATTGATTTACCCCAAACCATGGCACACCAGGAGCAGAACAACACATCTTTTCCTCCTCTAAAACCATATTATGTAAGAATCACTAGGCTTCAGTTTGTGTCTTCAGGCCTATAAAAATAGGACGAACATCAGATACCTGGAAGGCTGTTCCCCTTGTCGATGTTCTTTCAAACAGCACATTAACACATCACTGAGCATGTAGCTGGTAATGCTAATCATATTCATAATATCACTAGATCAGATGTAGCCTGTAGGCACTAGACATTCTTGGACTGTGTTAGCTAACGCAGGAACTCATTATTCCTGAAAAGGGCATTTTTTATTCCAAATATTGTTTTAATGCAGCGGTATATAAAAGTAAGAAGGATTGTCTAGGCGAGTATTTCCAGCTGGCCGGGAGCCAAGCACCTGCGATATACTTGTAAATAACGGGATAGACATTGCGTGATATATTACAGTGGGTATTTGTGTACGCCTGCAAGGTCAGCCTGATATTGTAACAAGGCAGATACCCTCCATCTCTGGTCAGCTCTAATTAGAGCAAATTAAAACAGTAAGGGAACAATTAAACTAAGGGTCTTATTTTCCTCTTTTCTGGCCTACTTACATGTTAGCCATACTTACGTGTTAGTAATTTTCTGCATTAAATACATAAAAGGTAAAGTAGAACTAAAGCTAATAGCTAAAATCTGATATAATTTCCAAAATCAATCTAAACCCTCAAAATGTGTATGTGTGTATATACAGTATCTCACAAAAGTGAGTACACCCCTCATATTTTTGTAAATATTTTATTATATCTTTTTCATGTGACCACACTGAAGAAGTGACACTTTGCTACAATGTAAAGTAGTGAGTGTACAGCTTGTATAACAGTGTAAATTTGCTGTCCCCCTCAAAATAACTCAACACACAGCCATTAATGTCTAAACTGCTGGCACCAAAAGTGAGTACACCCCTAAGTGAAAATGTCCAAATTTGGCCCAATTAGCTATTTTCCCTCCCTGGTGTCATGTGATTTGTTAGTGTTACAAAGTATCAGGTGTGAATGGGAAGCAGGTGTGTTCAATTTGGTGTTATCGCTCTCATTCTCTCATATTGGTCACTGAAAGTTCAAAACGGTACCTCATGGCAAAGAACTCTCTGAGGATCTGAAAAAAAGAATTGTTGCTCCACATAAAGATGGCCAAGCTATAAGAAGATTGTCAAGACCCTGAAACTGAGTTGCAGCACGGTGGCCAAGACCATACAGCGGTTTAACAGGACAGGTTCCACTCAGAACAGGCCTCGCCATGGTCGAACAAAGAGGTTGAGTGTACACGCTCAGCATCATATCCAGATTTTGTCTTTTTGAAATAGACATATGAGTGCTGCCAGCATTGCTTAAGAGGTTGAAGGGGTGGAGGTCAGCCTGTCAGTGCTCAGACCATACACCGCATGCTGCATCAAATGGCTGTCATCCCAGAAGGAAGCCTCTTCTAAAGATAATGCACAAGAAAGCCCACAAACAGTTTGCTGAAGACAAGCAGACTAAGGACATGGATTACTGGAACCATGTCCTGTGGTCTGATGAGACCAAGATAAACGTATTTGGTTCAGATGGTGTCAAGTGTTTGTTGCGGCAATCAGGTGAGTAGTACAAAGACAAGTGTGTGTTGCTTACAGTCAAGCATGGTGGTGGGAGTGTCATGGTCTGGGGCTTTATGAGTTTTGCCGGCACTAGGGAGCTACAGTTCATTGAGGGAACCATGAATGCCAACATGTACTGTGAAATACTGAAGCAGAGCATGATCCCCTCCCTTCTGAGACTGGGTTGCAGGGCAGAATTTCAACATGCTAACGACCCCAAACACATCTCCAAGATGACCACTGCCTTGCTAAAGAGACTGAGGGTAAAGGTGATGGACTGGCCAAGCATGTCTCCAGACCTAAACCCTATTAAGCATCTGTGGGGCATCCTCAAACGTAAGGCGGAGGAGCGCAAGGTCTCTAACATCCACCAGCTCTGTGATGTTGTCATGGAGGAGTGGAAGAGGACTCCAGTGGCAATCTGTGAAGCTCTGGTGAACTCCATGCCCAAGAGGGTTAAGGCAGTGCTGTAAAATAATTGTGTCCACACAAAATATTGACACTTTGGGCACAGTTTGGACATTTTCACAGGGGTGTACTCACTTTTGTTGCCACCCCTTGGGCTCCTTCTGCTAATTTTGTGTTAGTAGAAGTTTGGTGAGTGTTGATTTGCGCTTTTCATTTTGCACTTTTTATTTTGCGCTTTTCATTTTGCGCTTTTCATTTCGTGATTTTCAGTTCGTTCCTGAATTGGAGGAGAAAACGTGTTATTTATTATTGGCCTTGGAGTTATTGCTTTGACATAATTTTTTTGGTTGAATAATGATTTGATTTGGTATATTTTCTAGATTTGTGAATGCATAGAATGCACTTTTTGCTTAAGTTCTATTGGCAGATGTCTAATTTTATTTGTTTTCTTTTTTTAATGCACAATAAAAAAATTGTGTAGAATAAGAGCCGGTTCACACAGGGGCAACACGACTTCCAGCGTGACTTTTGGAGGCAACTTGGACACGACTTGAGTATGAATAACAACGCGACTTGGGGTGACTTTAACACGACTTGAGGCGATTTAAAACACGATTTTAAGTCGCCCCAGGCCATGGGCCGTGGCCAGTCAGAGAATAATCAGCTCTCGGAGGGGGACTCCACGCCAAATTTTAAATAAAAAAACGGTATTGATTTTAAGGGGAAGAGCAGGAAGAGGTGGAAGAAGAGCTGCAGATGGGTGCAGAGCTAGATTAATGTAGGACTCAAGTAAGTGTTTGGGTGTGTGTGTGGAAGGGGGGGGGGGCAGCTAGTAGAAGGTTTTTTATCTTGATGCAAAGAATGCATTAGAGTAAAAAAACTTTTGAATTTAGAACCACTTCAAGTGTGGTAACGAGGCACATGACACCGGGGAGGAAAAATGGCTAATTGGGCCCGTACACACGATCAGACTTTTTGACAACAAAACCGTGGATTTTTGTTCGAAGGATGTTGGCTCCAACTTGTCTTGCATACACACGGCCACACAAATGTTGGCCAACAATTACGAACGTGGGAACGTGGTGACGTACGACAAGCCAAGAAAAAGGAATTTCCATAGCCAGTGCGGCTCCTTCTGCTTGATTCCGAGCATGCGTGAACTTTTGTGCGTCGGACTTGTGTACACACGATCGGAAATTCCAACAAAAAAGTTTTGTCGGTGGAAAATTTGATAACCTGCTAGCCAACATTTGTTGGCGGAAAGTCCGACAACAAATGTCCGATGGAGCATACACATGGTTGGACTTTAAGCCAACAAGCTCACATCCAACATCATGTGTACGGGGCATAAGAGTGGTTAATATTACATTTTGAATGTGGAAAATATGGAGCACTCTCTAGGTGGATTGTTCTGTCAATGATTTTTCAGAGCAATGGTCCAGTAAGGATGGTAATGGCAATCCTGGCAGAATGGTCACCCCTCTACTGGCTAGAAATTGCAAACAATATCTAAAATGATGACACAACATATAAAATATGAAAACCATATGAAAAGTGTTTGAGATAAATATAACATTAGCAACAGGATTACTGCTTGGAAAATATATGGTTGCTCATTGCAATCTGAGTCATGGCCAAAAAGGTTAAGTACCCCAGCTGTATGCGATGGCAAGTTATCTTCAGCGCCTTTACCGGCAGCCAAACACTGCCAGCCAGTACCTGCTTGTTACACTCCAATTCCAAAAAGCAGACACCTCGTCTCCTGGCATTGTCCATCTTATCTGTATGATAAATATGTATTTGTTCTGATTCAGACATTGCAAACCAGACGTGTTCTATGATAATAAAATACTTGCCATAGCCTTAAGCCTTCCTGTCATATGAGTTATAGTGCAATTAAACACACATCTGCATGTAACAAATTTATTAATACCAATACAATATTCTTTCAAGTGCTTAGTAAATATTTGGGAAATACAACACCAAGCGTTCCTAAGGCTTCGCATCTTCAGGAATTGCACTTGCTATTAAAGCATGTTCTAAAATTGTTCTGGTGTTCCCTTGTGTGCGAGGGCTTGTATTTTCGCACAGTGCCTTAATTTCCCCACAGAGGCTGTTAGGTTTGCTGTTAAGTTAAAGTCACTAGTATAACATAATTGCATTTTACAACAATGGCAGAAATCGGGATATAAAAAAAAATAAAACCAATAAATTGCATAGCAGAGGATTTAAATCAGATATATTTTGGAAACAAAGAAAATATTTGTTGTCAGGGCTTGACTTGTACATTTATAAAATGTTTAACGTGTACCTTTGGGCTTTTGATATGTAGTAATCTGGCAGCAGTATAGTATTAAAATATGTGCTCTTCTTTTATTTCTATCATCAAACCTGCCAAGGGGTGACGTTTCTCAGTCTCAATGTTACAAATAATTTCTGGTATGGAATATCTATAATGTTCAGCTTAATGTTCAGAGTGAAGTAGTTTGGAGTATGTAACGTACTGCACCCCCCCTTTTTTTTTGTTTTTTTTTGGGGGTTTTTTGCGGGGAAGACTATCTGGAGGTTTTGTAATTGGATGTGGCGCCCCCCCCCCCCCCCCCCCCCCCCCCCCCACCTTTCGCAGTATCTCTTGCCTCCTCCATGGGGAAGAAACTCGATACATATTGCTATTTTGATAGTAACTACTAAGAGATTCACCTTCTATAAATGTTTGTTAGTGTATTTATGTTGTGTCATGTTTGAGATGTTAGTTTACTGGAAGAATACTGTATTGGCTTTTTTTATGTTTGATTATAGTTTTTTCTTAAATTGAATAAAAAGAATTTAAACAAAACAGGACAGTGTAAAGGCTCGTACACACAATCAGACTTTAAACAAACTTTTCCGTGGATTTCTGTCCAAAGGGCGTTGGCTGTGAACTTGTATTGCATACACACAGCAGGACTTTTTCATCCAACTTTCACCAAATCACGTGTTTTTTCTGCTCTTTACCGCCACCCTTTGGTCAACTTCTTTATTGTCTGATCTTTTCCATTGGTTCTGAGCATGCATGTTTGTACATTGGAGTTAAGTCCGATGGTTTTCTGTACACACGATCAGACTTTGCTCCATCAGACATTTGTTGCCGAAAAGTTTGTCTGTTTGCAGAGCGAACTTTTGTCCAAAGAAAGCCGAAAAAGTTTGTCCAAAGGAGCATACACACGGTCGGATGTTGCCTTAAAACAGCTAATTTGCATGTTTGTTTTTAAAAAGTCCGATCGTGTGTATGGGCCTTTAAGCAGCCTTTTCAACCAAGGTTTTGTGAAATCCTTGGATTTTCCTTGCGCTCTGGTTAGTTTGATTCCTGCCTACACTGACCACCAATACAAGGGGACATTTTTTTACTGACTACCAATGTAATGCCCCGTAGACACGATTGGACTTTCTGGCAACAAAACCGTGGATTTTTGTTCGAAGGTTGTTGGCTCAAACTTGTCTTTCATACACGCGGTCACACAAATGTTGGTCAACAATTCCGAGCATGGGAACGCGGTGACGTACAAGATGTACAACGAGCCGAGAAAAAGGAAGTTCAATAGCCAGTGCGGCTCCTTCTGCTTGATTCCGAGCATGCGTGAACTTTTGTGCGACAGACTTGTGTACACACGATCAGACTTTCTGACAACAAAGTTTTGTTGGCGGAAAATTTGAGAACCTGCTAGAAAACATTTGTTCGATGGAGCATACACATGGTCAGACTTTCCGACAACAAGCTCACATCCAATATTTCCAGTCGGGAAATCCGACCGTGTGTATGCGGCATAAGAGGACACTCCAACACTAACCACATGTTAACAGACCATACATTTTTCACTGTTTTCTTTTCTGCTGTTATTATTATTTATTTAATTTGAATATTAATTAAAATAACCTTGTTCCTTGCAACAGGTGGGTGTTAAATACAAATGATCTACCCTGTGTATCAAACACTCTAAAGCCTTATATGCACTACTCGTTTTTTTTTTCCGTCCAGCCCAGCGTGTTGAAAAGAAAAAATCTGACAGCTTAGGTTGGAGCCACTGTACTAACATACTGATGTTAGTACAGTGATCTCCCCTGCTGTGCTATTGTATTCTGACAAGGGGTTGACAGGGGGATGCTCCCCCCTCTTCCCCCCACCAGAACACTCCGGTAAGTGCTCTGAGCTATCAGGAGTCGGTCGACCGGTAGACTGCTGGTCATGACCATTCAGAAGAAGCCAGCTTCTGTTGGACCAGCCGCCATACACAGGGCCCGAATTTCGGCCTGTTTCTATTGAACCAGCCGATGCTGCCTGACATTTGGCCCACGTGTACTAGGCTTAAGGCACCACATTCCTTATTCCCAATGATCAACTTATTGAACATGCGGTACATGAGCTGCTGGCATAGTAGTTTTTTAGCCAGAGTTTCCCAAGACCTACATTTTTTTTAAGGGTTTCTTAAAAATGTTAAAAATGACTGGTCTAAAGTATTGACCTTAATATACTTGGCACACCATGTGCCACTATGCACTCAGCAAAAGAACCATAACATCTGATTTCCAACTCAGAGCTCCCAATAGCGGATCAGCAGGCTATCAGTTGTCAAGCTGCAGGCAGATCTGCTGATCCTGAGCAACAGTCTTCATGTCATGAATCCTCATCCACTTTCTGACCATCCCTTCTCTACACCTTGTAATGCTGGCCTTGTTCACAATAAACTCTGTCATGTGAGAAGGCGTGGGCGAGGCTGCCTATCAATCACACTTCCTGAGTTTTCAATTTTTAAAATAACCATGGGATAGAATTCTGGGACTTTTTTCCAGGAAAAAAAAGTGCATCTTTTTTTTTCTTAAGAGTCTGCAGAGCATTACAACCATGATCAGCAGGTCTCAGATACGTCTGGCTCCTGCTGGCACGCAGTACAGCTGTTTGCACATACCTCCTATATGGAAGAGCAGGAGGAATGAATGAACTGTGAGAGTGCTCATCAGTGCCCTCACAGTTCACTGAGAACTACAAGCTGTCTGCTATGGTGGCAGAGGGGACTTGTTGTTCATTCATTAACCACCTCAATACAGGGCACTTACACCCCCTTCCTGCCCAAGCCATTTTTGAGCTTTCAGCGCTGTCACACTTTGAATGACAATTGCGCGGTCATGGTACACTGTAATGTGAAATTTCTATCATTTTCTTCACACAAATAAAACTTTATTTTAGTGGTATATAATCACTTCTGTTTTTTTTTATTTTTTCCTAAAAAATTAAAAAAAGACCAAAAGTTTTGGAAAAAATAAAGTTTTTTTTTAGTTTCTGTCAGTAAATTTTGTAAATAAGTAATTTTTCTCCTTCACTGATGGGCGCTGATGAGGCGGCACTAATGGGCACTGATAGGCTGCACTCATGGGCACTGATGAGGTGGCACTTATGGGCACTGATTAGGTGGCATTGATGAGAAGGCACGAATATGCCACACTTATGGGCACTGATAGGTGGCACTGATATGTGGCACTAATGAGCACTGATAGGCGGCACTGGTGGGCACAGATAGGCAGCACTGGTGGGCACAGATAGGTAGCACTGATGGGCATTGATGGGCAGTATTGATGGGCAGCGCTGATGGCCAGCACTGACTGGCATCACAAATGGGCACTGATTGCTGACACTTGTGGGTACTGATTGCTGGCACTTGTGGGCACTGATTGCTGGCACTGGTGGGCACCTAATTGTAATTGATGATCAGTGCCCTGATTACATACCTAGATGTCCTCTGTGAGGAGATTCCACTAATTGGCTCTCCTCTCCTCACACTCTGTTAGTGTGAGGCGAAGAGCACAGATTACCGGCTTCTCCGTGTTTACATGTGACCGGCTGTGATTGGACACAGCCGATCACATGGTTAAAGAGCCGCGGCTCTTTACAGAGATCGGGGTCGCGCCGTGTCCTAGCAGAGATCGTTGCGCTGCCTGCCACCGCAGGTGCGCGAAAGCGGACGTTCTGGGAAGCCGCCATATGACGTCCACCCAAAACGAGAGCCGCACTGCCCAGCCTTCATTTGACGGCGGGCGGCAAATGGTTACCAGGGCTCTATGAATGAATGATGTGGCTGTGTGGGTGGAGCCCCACACAGCCAAGCTGTTTTAAAATTGCATAAACCAAAGTAAAAAAAAAAAAAAAAGTTTCTGATTCAATAGTCAATTGGTGGATTATTTTATATGGAGTTGTAACTGGGGCCATAAATGGTTTATGCATGCATATTGATGGAAACTCTCTGCAAAAGATATATACAGTAGATACAATCTAATTTTTATTTTATTAACATAAGATTCTAAGCTCCTCTGGAGTTAATGTGAATGATTCAGCAACCTTCATAAGTCTCTGTGGAATATGTTGGCACTATTTAAGTGAGTAAAATAATAGTACTAACCACCATAATAAAGGCATCTAAATAAATTGAGCTAGGAAAGGATTATCAAACAGTTTTAAAATAAATTCAGGTCTAGATTGTTCTCTCTCTCTATACTTTTTTGATAAACAAAAGTCTTTTTTTGTAGTCCCAAGAATTTAAAATGGACTTCAGTACAATATAAAACAAAGCTTCTAAAGTAATCTACTAACATGTTGGTCAGCCCTGGGATTACGAGCTGTCAGTAGAACATGTCTGTGGATACAATGGAGAGTTGAAAATGTTCTTACCTCTCAGTACAATACACTGATGCACCGAGGCCGTAAACTGCAATCACATACTATCCGAAGAATACAACCAGAGAGGGACTAAGGTTTAATCCGGGCCAGCTGCATTCATCCTCAGGTGTTTGTAGCAGGTGTGGATAGAGGCTCCTCACAGCTCCTCACATCTGCAGGATGATATATGATATTCGCAGAGGATATATGAGTAGGTTCTTCTCTCTTTAAAGGTACATACAATTGATGTTTTCACCTGAGGTGAATTCCCTTTGATTTTCCGACATCTCATTATTTCGCAGTTGCTAAACAACGGCAAGTACGACACCTAGTTTTGATGGCAACTATTTTTTACGTAAGTACACCTGTCCCTTGGCAGTAGACAAATTTGATAGAGCATATACAATGTCTTGAAAAAGTATTAAATATTCAAGGAAAATGATGTGGTTTTCAAATTTTTTTACAAATAAATATCTGAAGTGTGGCGTGCATTTGTGTTCAGCCCCCCTGAGTCAATACTTTGCAGAACCACCTTCTGCTGCAATTACAGCTGTAAATCTTTTTGGGGACGTCTCTATCAGCTTTGCACATCTAGAGAGTGGCATTCTTGCCCATTCTTCTTTGCAAAATAGCTCAAGTTCTGTTGGAGATGGAGATGGAGAGTGTCTGTACACAGCAATTTTCAAGTCTTGCCACAGATTCTCAATTGGATTTAGGTCTTGACTTTGACTGGGCCATTCTAACACATATGGCTTTGATCTAAAACAGGGGTCTCAAACTGGCGGCCCTCCAGCTGTTGCAAAACTACAAGTCCCATCATGCCTCTCCCTGTGGGAGTCATGCTTGTAACTGTCAGCCTTGCAATGCTTCATGGAACTTGTAGTTTCACAACAGCTGGAGGGCCGCCAGTTTGAGACCCTTGATCTAAAACATTCTATTGTAGCTCTGGCTGTATGTTTAGGGTCGTTGCAAACCCAGTCTCAAGTCTTTTGCAGACTCTAAGCCCCCGTACACACGGTCGGAATTTCTGAACCACAAAATCCGTCTGATTTTTTCAGACGGATTTTGTTCGACACTGGTGTTGCATACACACGGTCGGACAAAGTTGTCGGAAAATCCGATCGTTCCGAACGTGGTGACGTTCGCTGCATACTACGGAACTACGTAGAGGCTAGTAGCCAATAGCTTTGGTCTCGTAATTTGATCTGAGCATGCGTGGCACTTTGTCCGTCGGAATTCCCTACACACGATCGGAAGAAGTCAGATCGAATTTTGTTGTCGGAAAATTTGAGATCCTGTTCTCAAATTTTTTCCGTCGGAAATTCCGACGGAAAAAGCTTGCTAGAGCCCACACACGATCGGATTTTCCGACAGAATAATACGATCAGACTTTTTCCATCGGAATATTCGACCGTGTGTACGGGGCATAACACATGAATATGGCTTTGATCTAAACCATTCTATTGTAGCTCTGACTGTATGTTTAGAGTCGTTGCCCTTCTGGAAGCTCCAGTCTCAAGTCTTTTGCAGACTCTAACAGGTTTTCTTCTAAGATTGTCCTGTGTTTGGTTCCAACTATCTTCCCATCAACTCTGAACAGCTTCCCTGTCTCTGTTGAAGAAAAGCATCCCCACAACATGATGCTGCCACCACTATGTTTAACGGTGGTATGATGGTGTTTTCTGGGTGATTTGCAGTGTTAGTTTTCCACCACACAGCATTTTGCTTTTAGGCCAAAAAGTTTCCTTTTGGTCTCATCTGACCAGAGCACCTTCTTCCACATGTTTGCTGTGTCCCCCACATGGCTTTCTTTCAACAAAGGCTTTCTTCTTGCCAATCTTCCATAAAGCCAAGATTTGTGAAGTGCACAACTCATAGTTTTCCTGTGGACAAATTCTCCCCCTTGATCTGTGGATCTCTGAAACACCTCCAGAGTTACCATTTGCCTCTTGGTTGCTTCTCTGATTAATGCTCTCCTTGCCCAAAATGTCAGTTTAGGTGGACAGCCATGTCTTGGTAGATTTGAAGTTTTGAGATGATGGATTGAACAATGCTTCGTGAGATGTTCAAAGCTTGGGATATTTTTTTGTAACCTAACCCTGCTTTAAACTTCTCCACAACTTTATCCCTGACCTGTCTGGTGTGTTCCTTGGCCTTCACGACTGTTTGGTCACTAAGGTTCTCTGTCAAACCTCTGAAGGCTTCGCAAAACAGCTATATTTATACTAAGATCAAATCACACACAGGTGGACTCTATTTACGAATTAGGTGACTTCTGAAGGCAATTGGTTCCACTAGATTTTAGGGCGATCAGAGTAAAGCCCCATACACACGGTCGGACCGTGGACCAACTTTCCCTTGGACTTTTGTCCAAAGGGCGTTGGCCCTCAAGTTGGTACTGCATACACACGGTCGGACTTTTGAGACAACCAACACGAACGTAGTGACGTTTCAACGTACTGACGACACTTCAAAAGAGGACGTTCGAATACTCCAGCGCCACCTTTGGTCAACTTCTATATTGTTGTCTGATCTTTTGCATTGGTTCTGAGCATGCGTGTTTGTACTGTGGACAAAAGTCAGTTGGTACTGCATACACACGTTCGGACTTTTGTCCTTCGGACTTTTGTTGGCAGAAAGTTGGTCCGTTCGCACAGCCAACAAAAGTCCGATGCAACCTGGAAAAAGTTGGTCCGATGGAGCGTACACACGGTCGGATGTTGGTCCAAACCACCTAATTTGCATGTTGGTTGTTAAAAAGTCCGACCGTGTGTACGGGCCTTAAAGGGGGCTGAATACAAATGCATGCCACGCTTTTCAGATATTTATTTGTGGAAAAAAATTAAAACCATTTATCATTTTCCTTCCACTTCAAAATTATGTGCTGCTTTGTGTTGGTCTATCTCATAAAATTCCAATAAAATACATTTAAGGTTTTGGTTGTAACATGATAAAATGTGGAAAATTTCAAGTGGTATGAATACTTTTTCAAGGCACTGTAAAATCAGTACAGAAACTATTTGATAACTTAGAACCCATTTGCACTTGAAGTGGTATTAAAGTCTTGTTTTGTTTGCTTAAAAATACCAAACATGTTATACTTACCTGCGTTGTGCAGTGGTTTTGCACAGAGCAGCCCAGATCCTCCTCTTCTCAGGTCCCTCACTGGTGGTCCTGGCCCCTCCCTCCTGCTGAGTGCCCCCACAGCAAGCAGCTATGGGGGCACCTGAGCCAAGCCTCTGCTCTGTGTGTCCATTCATACACTGAGCCACGGCTCAGCCCCATCCGCTCTCTCTCCTTATTGGCCCGCTGACTTTGATTGACAGCAGCGGGAGCCAATGCAGTCAGTTCCAGTGCAATCAACAATAGTTCTGTATAGAACGGATCTGGAATTCAGCAAAATACATATAAACACAGCAGATTGCATGTAAACACATTGGAACACACATCGTCTTGAGATTTTTCAAGTGTCAAAATAAAAAATAAAACATTGCACAGGAACACATTGAAAACGCATTAAAAATGTGTGTAAACACATATGCAAAAACACATCAGGAACATGTTCCATGTTTATCCCATATTCAGGGTGTAACACGCAGGGCAGCCATCAGAAGTTTTGGGGCCCTTTACTTAGATTTAGGCCGGGGTCTCCCAGGCCTAACCACTAACATTCCCCAGGGTCTGTCCACTGGCCATCCCACTGAATCTGCCCACTGGCCATCCCACCGCGTCCTTTAGTACACCCACTTTTATTTTAACACTCTTACTACTTATGAAAATAAAAAGTGTATCCCAAGTCACCAATGCTTTCAAGATTTGACAGTAAGGAATAATATTTTGGCCAAAAAATATGAAGTCTGCCACCACGACAAGGTAAACTCTTTTGAGCAGGACCCTATACTAACAGTAACTGCACTACATTTTTAATGCCCCCCCCCCCCCCCCCCCCATCTATCCTCCCCTAGCAGACCTAAAAAAACAAATATATTCAGCAAAGAGAC
The DNA here is from genome assembly GCA_028564925.1 of Lithobates sylvaticus. NCBI lineage: Eukaryota > Metazoa > Chordata > Amphibia > Anura > Ranidae > Lithobates > Lithobates sylvaticus. The sequence continues at coordinate 52,582,779 of CM053032.1, forward strand.
ATCCCAATCCAGGAAAGAGACATGCCCATATGTTCTGCAAAGAGACTTCCCAATCCAGCAAAGAGACGGCCAAATCCAGCACTTGTACACGCTCAGCCCCCCACACCTGTACGCACTCAGCCCCCCCTTACACCTGTACACACTCAGCTTCCCTTCACATCTGTACACACTTAGCCCCCCCTCACACCTGTATGCATTCAGCCCCCCTAATACATGTACACACTCACCCCCCCCCCCACATCTGTACATACTCATCCCCTCCTTACATCTGAATATATGCCACCCCCCCCCACACACAGCAATGAGACGCCCAATCCAGCACCTGTACACACTCAGCCCCCCACACCTGTACACACTCAGCCAAACACACACCTGTACACACTTAGCCCCCCACACCTGTACACACTCAGCTTCCCCTCACACCTGTACACATTCAGCCCCCTCACACCTGTATGTACCCAGCCCCCCTCACACCTGTACGCACTTAGCCCCCTCTCACGCCTGTACGCACTCAGCCCCCTCTCACAAATGTATGCACTCAGTCCCCCTACACCTGTAAACACTCATCCCCCCTCACATCTGCATATATGGCAGACACCCCCCCCCCCCCCCCATGGAGAGGAGCTGCAGCCAAGTCCAGAATTCAGTACAAGCAGCACACACAAAAAGTGCACATGCAGGAAGTAGCCAGAGGTGGCAGTAATGAGCCGGTTGTGAGCTCAGTGACAAAGAGCAGCAGTAGCTGCTGACTCCCAAGCCCCTGAGCGATGCTGGGGATGCCCGGCCCCTCTACATGTATATGGACTCTATCCCTGATGGCAGACCTGGTAATATGTAGCCCCCCCCCCATCTTCTCCCCCTACTAGCTGTCACAATCTGAAAAAATTGCACATCATCTATTCACAGTATTCTGTGAATGGGAAAATGACAAGGTCTGACAGGCTTTTCAGCTGTCAGCTTGTAGTTCTCAATTGGCTGCGCATATTTCGAGGTGTGGGCAGACAGATACACAGTCAGTCTGCAGGGCATTATACCCACGATCTGGTGATTGGCAGTCACATGATCAGAATGGCTTCCTCCCGGCATTTAGAACCTCTTACAGGACCTTTTAATCACAGTATTCCACATTACATGGCATGTATACATGCCATAAGAACTAACCAAACACAATTATTATGTTATTTGTGTGAGTATGGTATAGCACACACGTTCCAGCTTACATGAGATTTTAGTGATTAATGTTTGAGCAATGTCAGATTTGAGTATGGAGGACCTGCCAGTAATTTCAGTTTCAAGGGCCTATCATAAAACCAAAAATTATATTTTTATAGTCAAAGACTATATTACCAAAACTATTGGAACACCTGCCTTTACACGCACATGAACTGTAATGGCATCCCAGTCTTAGTCCGTAGGGTTCAATATTGAGTTGGCCCACCCTTTGCAGCTATATCAGCTTCAACTCTTCTGGGAAGGCTGTCCACAAGGTTTAGGAGTGTGTCTATGGGAATGTTTGACCATTCTTCCAGAAGCGCATTTGTAAAGGTCAGGCACTGATGTGGACAAGAAGGCCTGGCTTGTAGTTTCCACTCTAATTCATCCCAAAGGAGTTTTATTTGGTTATAGTCAGGACTCTGTGCAAGCCAGTCAAGTTCCTCCACCCCAAACTCTCTCATCCATGTCTTTAAGGACCTTGTTTGTGCACTGGTGCGCAGTCATGTTGGAACAGGAAAGGGCCATTCCCAAACTGTACCTACAAAGTTGGGAGCATGAAATTGTCCAAAATGTCTTGGTATGCTGACACCGTAAGAGCTCCCTTCACTGGAACTAAGGGGCCCAACCCCTGAAGAACAACCCCACACCATAATCCCCCCTCCACCAAATGATTTGGACCAGTGCACATAGCAAGGTCCATAAAGACATGGATGAGAAAGTTTGGGGTGGAGGAACTTGACTGGCCTGCACAGAGTCCTGACCTCATAGAACACCTTTGGGATGAATTCGAGCAGAGACTGCGAGCCAGGCTTTCTCGTCCACAGTGCCTGACCTCACAAATGCGCTTCTGGAAGAATGGTCAAACATTCCCATAGACACACTCCTAAACCTTGTGGACAGCCTTCCCAGAAGAGTTGAAGCTGTTATAGCTGCAAAGGGTGGGCCAACTCAATATTGAACCCTACGGACTAATGCCCCGTACACACGATCGGAAATTCTGACGGAAAATGTCCGATCGGATCATGTTGTCGGAAAATCCGCCCGTGTGTGGGCTCCATCTAACTTTTTCCGTTGGAATTTCCGACGGAAAAAATTTGAGATCCTGCTCTCAAATTTTCCGACAACAAAATCCGATCAGACTTTCTCCGATCGTGTGTAGAGAATTCCGACGGACAAAGTGCCACGCATGCTCAGATCAAATTATGAGACCAAAGCTATTGGCTACTAGCCTCTACGTAGTTCCGTCGTGTGCAACGAACATCACCACGTTCGGAATGATCGGATTTCCCGACAACTTTGTCTGACCGTGTGTATGCAACACCAGCGTCGGACAAACTCCGTCGGAAAAAATCTGATGGATTTTGTGGTCGATATTTCCGACCATGTGTACGGGGGCTAAGACGCCATTAAAGTTCATGTGCGCAATACTTTTGGAAATATAGTATATGTGTTTGGTTTGTTATTTTAAGGTGGAAGGAAATAAAATCCCATTTTTGATACTTTCAGACATGTTGTAAGCGGCCGACCAGATGACCTTGTTTTAAGTTTAATGACTAGTCCAGGAAAGGATTAAGATGAACTGAAAAAATAAAAGAGGAACAAAAGCATTTGGTCTTTCCTGAGATACTGTGAAGGGATACACAGTTTGACCCCCAAATATTTAGAGTACGTACTGTGTAGATGAATAAACCAGACTGCATAATCCCCATGTCTTCTCTTGGAAAACAGTCCTGTCAGAAAAGTCATTAAATACGGCCCTTCACGTTATTATTGCAGTTAGCAATTTGGTCCAGGAGGGAATAGGGCCTATCAACTGCACATCTCTTAGATAAGGCAGGTATTTATGGCTCTCATTCAATGATGCCTTGAGCAGATAAGGCTACTAATTCTACTTGGCTCTGTTTGTTTGAGCCAAGGACACAGCACAGCAGATTTCCCTATTAGCGGAGATATTGTGTGGCCGGGCCTTGGAGAGGCCCTAGCAAGTTCATTGTGAAGTCAGACTACTGTATAGGAGGGTTCCTTCACACCTTGGATCTAGTAGGTGCTAATTAGATATACTTCAGGCTCTATTATGAAAAGCCACCCAGGTGCTGTTGACACTGTTAATACATGCTACGGCTATGCATTCTCACAGTAAAGGAAAAATAATTTCAACTGAAGCTGCTACACGAATGGTATAAACAGCGCAGTTAGACCACTTTCACACTGGGGCATTTTCAGGTGCTTTTGGACTAAAAATATCGCCTGTAAAGCGCCTGTAAAGCGCCTGAAAAACGCCTCCCCTGCAGTCCCAGTGTGAAAGCCGGAGTGCTTTCACACTGGGGCGCTGCACTGGCAGGACGTTAAAAGAGTCCTGCAAGCAGCATCTTTGGGGCGGTGGTGGAGCGGTGTATACACCGTTCCTGCCCCACTCCTGCCCATTGAAATGAATGGGCAGGTGCTTTTGGACTAAAAATATTGGCTGTAAAGCACCTGAAAAACGCCCCCCCCCCCCCCCTGCAGTCCCAGTGTGAAAGCCAGAGTGCTTTCACACTGGGGCGCTGCGCTGGCAGGACGTTAAAAGAGTCCTGCAAGCAGCATCTTTGGGGCGGTGGTGGAGCGGTGCATACACCTCTCCTGCCCCGCTCCTGCCCATTGAAATGAATTGGCAGGTGATTTTGGACTAAAAATATCGCCTGTAAAGCGCCTGAAAAACGCCTCCCCTGCAGTCCCAGTGTGAAAGCCGGAGTGCTTTCACACTGGGGCGCTGCGCTGGCAGGACGTTAAAAGAGTCCTACAAGCAGCACCTTTGGGGCGGTGGTGGAGCGGTGTATACACCGCTCCTGCCCTGCTCCTGCCCATTGAAATGAATGGGCAGTGCTGCCGAAGCGCCTGCAAAGATATTTGGCAGCGGCGCTGCACGAGCGCGTTTAACACTTTATTTGGCGGCTAGCAACCGAATAGCACCGCTAAAACAACGGTAAAGCGTTGCTAAAACTCGCAGCGTTTTACCATCAACGCCCACCCGCCCCAGTGTGAAAGCAGCCTAAGTTGAAGGACAACTTCCCATTTTATTTTTAACATTTCCCCTACCCCCCATCAATGAAGTTAAGGTAGTAAAATACTGGAGAAGGCCATATTATTATTATCTAAGGTACCGTATATACTCGAGTATAAGCCGACCTGAATATAAGCCAAGGTTTTTGGCTTCAGACGCTTTTTTCTGCAGTCAATAAACTCTCCAGCATGTTATCTTATGGGTCCATGCACACATGGGCTGTTATCAGCAGTTTTTCACAGGGGCATTTTTTAGCTGGAAAACCCCCCCAGAACTAATGGGTTTTGAGATGAGCTTTTCAGCTGTAAAAACGCTCTAATGCCGCGTCCATCAGAAAAATCTTGGCTTGCATACACACAGTCACACAAAAGTTTGCTGAACTTTCGATCGTCAAGAGCACGGTGACGTACAACACGACGACAAGCCGAGAAAATTAAGTTCAATGCTTCTGAGCATACGTCAAATTGTTTCCGAGTATGCGTAGGAATTTTGCGCGTTTTGCGCTACAGACGATCGGAATTTCCGATCAGAACTTTTTCTGACCGAAAAATAGAGAACCTGCTCTCAATCTTTTGCTGGCGGGAATTTGGCCAGCAAAAGTCAGATGGAGCATACACACGGTCACATTTTCCAACCAAAAGCTCTCATCAGGTCTTTTGCTGGCCGAATTTCCAATCTGGTGTACGCGGCATTACTCTGAAAAAAGCTGAAAACAGCGTAAAAATGATGAAAAGCACAGCTATTCTGAGTTTATCAGTGCTTTTGAGCCATAAGCTTTTATGGGAGTATAGTTTTGCTAAAAAAAAAAGCTAAAAAACACTACAGCTAAACAATAAAAAAAAGGAGCTCATTGATCATTGTAAGCCCCCCTCTCAGTGGTAAATGGTTTGTCATATATGGGTCCTTGCGCCAGCATCTTTACTGAACATGTGCGAGCCATGCTGAGCTTTGTAAATGGTCCCACTGTCTTCTGAGACCTGTGATGTGTCCTAGAAGATTGCGGGTGGGGAGGTTGAGGAGAACTTCTGGTGTATCATCACAGCAAACCGATCAAAACTAGATACCCACCCCCCCCCCCCCACCACAAAGAGCACCAAAAACAGAAGGGGGGAGGAGGGCATCAAGTGGAACTACCCCTTCAGGGTGAGGTTCTGCTTTAACCCCTTCACACCGAGTGTAAGCAAATATTTTGGCGAGGCCTCATATTGAAGGCTCTCACCAAGAGCCCCGGGCCCCGTGCTAACTATCAGGATCCGGAACCCCCGATTCTGGGTCACCCGATCGTCGTGATAGCCTCGGATTGGCTATCATAGGGATCAGTCACTATGAAGCCCACCTTCGTGCTTTCTCGCTCTGTAAATGGAAGAGAGAGATGCATTGGAGGTTATTTACGAAAGGCAAATCCACTTTGCACTGCGGGCAGTCGCTCTAAATCTAAGGGGTAGATCTATAATGAGGGGAAGCTCTGCTGATTTTATCATCCAATCATGTGCAAGCTAAAATGCTGCTTTTTTTATTTTCCTTGCATGTCCCCCTCGGATCTACAGTGACTTTACTTTCAAGTGCACTTGCAGTGCAAAGTGGATTTTCCTTTAGTAAATAACCCCCAAAGTATCTCTCTCTCATCAAGCGGAACGTGCCTTCAGGGTGAGGTTCTGGTTTAACCCCTTCACACTGAGTGTATGCAAATATACGGCCCCACTGGTCTGGACTTTTTTTGGTGGGGCCTCATATTGAAGGCTCTCACCAGGAGCCCCGTACTAATGATCGAGACCCGGAACCCCCGATTCCGGGTCACATGATAGCCTCTGATTGGCTATCATAAGGACCAGTCGCTATGAAGCCCACCCTGTGCTTTCTCTCTCTGTAAATGAAAGAGAGAGATACATTGTATCTCTCTCTCTCTCCTTGTAGAGAAAAAAATGTGTGTAAAAATAAATAAATAATTATCAAAAAAAAATACAAAAAATAAATAAAATACAAAAAAACCTAGATCAAGGTTTGATCTAGGTCAGTGGTGGGGGGTTAGTGTTTGGATCAAAGCACAGTCAGGGTCAGTATTTATTTTACACATGATTTTTTTTTCCTAAATTTGAATCAATGTCAGTGTGTCTGGGCTGTACTATGAGTACAGACAACTAACATAATCATATATGGTATCACTGCAATCGTCAGGTGCAGGAGAATGTATTCTGGGTTGTTCTTTGATGAAAGGTTATGGTAGTAGCAAGAAATATACAGCAAAATTAAAAATATTTTTTTTTTTACTATTTTGGGTTAGTTTTTCTTTGATAATAAAAAAAAAAAAATCAGGAGATACCCATTACCATTTTCCACCAAATGAAAGCCCAATTTGTCCTGAAAAAAAGTTGTATAATCCACCTCGATACACAAAGTAGTTGCGATGATATGTACAGTTTTACTAACATATCAAAAAGCTGCAAAATTGTGCTTAGGCATTAGGATTTGTTTTACCCATAGGCGTGAAGGGGTTAACTACCAAAACTAAGCAGCACAGAATCAAGAAAGGTGAGTATCAGCTGTTGGGTAGAAAGGGAAGTAAGTGCCCCTTTTACTTTGCTCTTTATGGGTAAATGAAGGAGTCACTTGTAGTCTGAAATAATGAAATAAACTCTGTTCCTATAATGAGATTTTTCCCTTCTCTGTTGTGTTTTTGCCATTCTTTGGTGTCAGCTTAATGTTTTGGAGGGCTGGGCACTGACACATTTGACAGGGTGTTGAGTACTGTAGAGCTTCTAATTTACTGTACATAAGAGCTGTTCCCCTCCGGCTAAGAAAGTAGATACAGGTAACAGTTGGGTAAATTTTGATTCTAACTTTAAAACAGCATTGTGCTTTGTAGACTGAAGTTCTTAAATGATTTAAAAGGAGGCTTTCTTTCATAGGTCAAACAAAAAAGGGGTAAATGAGACTACTCAATAGCTAGAATTCATAAAGAGTGTTGTAGACACTCATTATGCCCCGTACACACGATCGGACTTTCCAACAACAAAACCCTAAATTTTTGTTCTAAAGTTGTTGGCTCCAACTTATCTTGCATACACACGGTCACACAAATGTTGGCCAACAATTACGAACGTGGGAACGTGGTGACGTACAAGACATACGTCGAGCCGAGAAAAAGGAAGTTCAATATCCAGTGCGGCTCCTTCTGCTTGATTCCAAGCATGCGTGAACTTTTGTGCGTTGGACTTGTGTACACACGATCAGAAATTCCAACAACAACGTTTTGTTGGCGGAAAATTTGAGAACCTGCTAGCCAACATTTGTTGACGGAAAGTCCGCCAACAAATGTTCTATGGAGCGTACACACGGTCGGACTTTCCACCAACGAGCTCACATCCAACATTTGTTGTCGGGAGAATCCGATCAACCTGTGTTCCGTCTATGCAACAAATGGCGCAAATTGTGACAGATTTATATAACTGTTGGTGAGAGATGTATCTGCTGCAGAATTGCCCTAGACAGAATTTTGTAAAGCAGCCCATAACATAGAAGAAGTCTTATTTACCACCACTTTTGTTATCACTGATATGGCAGTATTTCCTAATAAATTTTGCGCAGCCATAGTGCCAGAATGTAAACGTGTCACACACAAGTACCATCTGAATTTGTCGCACAGCTTTCATGAATTTAGTCCGGGACTTTCTAATACGGCCATAACACCAGAAAAGTGTTGCTAACAATTTACTGAATTGCGCCCAATAATTTTATTTTTCTTACATTCACACACAATGCAACACCCACTAACCTCCCAGAATGTAACTTTTATTTTTGTAATTTTAATAGAAAATTTATAGATATTTTTTCAGAGCTATGACTTTATCAATCACTTTCGCTTTACTCTGGAACCATTGGCGCCAGTTTTGAAAAACCAAAAGCGTTCAAACACACAGATCTTGATGTTTTGAAGGCTTTTAAATACAGAGTAGGGATTTGGGGTCTTATAGAATCCAGATCTCTCTATAAAGAGTACCTGTCACAACATATTGCTGTCACAAGGATGTTTACCTTCCTTGTGACAGTAATAAAAGTGATTAAAAAAATAAATAAATAAAGCAACAGTGTAAAAATAAAAAATATAATAAAATAAATTAATTATTAAAAATAAAAATATGTAAATGCCCCCGTCCCTCCATGCTCGCACGCAAAGGCGAATGCGAGTGTCGGTCCCGCACGCACACAAATAGCGATCGCTCCACACATGTGAGGTATCACCGCAAACGTCAGATCATGAGCAGTAATTCTAGCACCAGACTTTCTCTGTAAAGCTAAAGTAGTAACCTGTAAAGGCTTCTAAAGCATCGCCTTTGGATAGTAAAATTTTATATAATTTTTCGCTGTTGCACGGGCGTGTGCAATTTTAAAGCGGCTGGGGTGGGACAAAATTAGACCGGGGGGGGCTCCTATTTTTAGTCTTGCCTAGGGCAGCACAAAACCAAAATACACCACTGTGCCCTGTAGTTTAGAGGACCAGGGGGTAGGTCGAGCTGCAAGGCAAAAGGGGCTGGACAACCATGGTGCCAGGCATAGAATTCAAAAGATCTTTTACTGCAGACAGTGTGTGGACATGGGGGGGGGCAGAAAATGATGGTATTAGCAACAGTGAGCCCAGCAATGGCAGGAAAAGTAAAGGTTACAAGATTGAATGATGTCAGTTTCATCTTTAACACACATTTATATATTTTTTTCTTGCTAGTTTATCTCTTTTAGTTCTATATCAATGAAAAAAAACATACCTTTGCATGTTCATTTTTATGGTGTAATAACCAACATAAAGTAAGCAAACACCTTCTGAAGACATGTCTCAACATCCTTTGCAGCACTGGCGTTTTCTAATATTTTTCATTACTTATGCTTCCTTGACACAGAAAAAAGATGAATGAGACTTTTGTAGCCAGAATCAAATACTAAGAATGTTTATTTCCAGCCTTAAATTATTACTATTTTTTTTTGGTCAGTCGGCATTGAATGCTTTCCGACTTATCTGTGCCCAAAGTCTACTTATACCCCTGGCTTTCCATGCCTGACAAATGAATAGTTCCTATTATCTGGCACAATGGTTGACATTCTAGATTCTGTTCAAATTGGGCTGATGATCTCCATTAAGGGGTCAAGTTTCTGCTCCAGGTATCTTTGTAGGGAAGATGGATGATTTAAAGGCTTTATTTTCCGTTGTAGATAGACTCTCCATGGCAGTAAGATCATCAGGCTCAGCACAAGATTAATTGTTTCTCTGTGGAATCTGACTTTAGACAAGACTGTCTCAGTATCTGCTCCCTTAAAAACATTTTTGTTGGGGTATTTTCTTACATGGAAAGTTACAGTAGCTTTTAAAATCAAAGGGGGCTTGACCCTTTGATTCACATTCAATACAGTACCTTGCTTCTTAACCTGTTCAAGACAGAAAAAGCTAAAGCATAACTCCACTTTTGAAAAAGAATGGTATATTTATAGAACAGGCTCACGGGGTCTTTGCAAAAAATGACCCTTTGGCAAAATATTTTTTGCTACATGTGCTCTCTAGTACAGCATGTATAGATCAGATTTCATTCAAGGTTCATGCCTGTAGTAATGCATAAAATATTACAAAAGAACAAATCTTAGGTTGGAGTCCAAATAAAGATACAAATCTATTTTCTTATTGGTTGCAAGCCAGCCATAGTTTTGTTGAACATCACATTGAAAAGGTGTATTCTTGCCCCTGCCAGTGACATATTTTAGTATAAATCACGTCATGGAAGGCGCGCACACCTAGTGCATTACCAGAGATAATTTAATAATAAAAATGTTTTATATAAAAGTGGGTGCTCACAAAATGCAACTGACAAAAAGCCATAAAAACAATGCATGGACATGCACAGAACAAGGGGGAAAGGCTAACACGTTTCGGGGGTGCACCCCCTTCCTCAGAACTAGGGCCTAGATCTGAGGAAGGGGGTGCGCCCCCGAAACGTGTTAGCTGTACCCCGTGTTCTGTGCATGTCCATGCCTTGTTTTTATGGCCTTTTGTCAGTTGCATTTTGTGAGTACCCTCTTTTATATAAAACATTTTTATTAATAAATTATCTTTGGTAATGCACTAGGTGTGTGCTCCTTCCATTTCAGTTTTTCTTGTAGTTCCTTTTGGATTAGCCCATTTGAGGAAGGCAGCATCCACCCAGTTTTGGATACCATATATACCTTTCACACCACCATTTTATTTGACATCTGTTACTCTACACCTTGGAAGACCTATTAGTGCTGGAAGTGACTATGTTTTTTTTGTATGAATCACATCATGTCAGTCACAGGGTTAAAACAGCTTCAGAGCAGCCATGAGCCAGTTTTAAAGCTGAACTGTAGGCAAATATAAAGGTCACAAACTGGTGCAGCTATATATTCATTGAAGTGGTTCTAAACCCTTAAAGAGGAAGTAAGGCGTAACTAAAAAATAAAATAAAAATAGACCCTGCAAGGCAAAGGCATAATCAGCTAGTATGCATAGCATTCTAGCTCATTATGAATAACTTACCTGAGATGGAAGCCCCCGAAGCGACCCTAGTTGTCCTCCTCCGACGCCGCCATGATACCCGGAGTGACTTCCGGGTATCGCGGCTCCAGCACTGTGACTGGCCGGAGCCATGATGACGTCACCCCCGCGCATGCGCGGGAGCCGCCACTAACGGCATGATTGCCGTTAGCAGTGGCATGCTCAGTGCGCCTGCGCGCTGCTGTCTACGGCGCATGCGCCGTAGACATCGGCACCTGTCTTTTGCAAATATCTCCTAAACCATGTAGGTTTAGGAGATATGCTTACCTGTAGGTCAAAGTGGTCTGTAAGGGTTTACAACCACTTTAAAGTTTTTTTTACTTTAATGCGTTCTATGTATTAATGTAAAAAAAACCTCTATTGCAGAGGATCCCCCTCCTTAAACCTACCTGAGCTCGATCCAGCACTGTGCATGAGAACAGAGGCTCTCCCAACTCTGTCCCTCCTAACTGGGCAGATTGATAGCAGTGGGAGCCATTGGCTCTTGCTCCTGTCAATCAAATCCAAAGATGAGGGAGCAGGGGGCGGGGCCAAGCACCACTGCATGTGTCAATAGACGTGAACATGGTGGCTTGGGAGTGAGCCCCATAGAAAGTGGCTTTTTTGGGGGGCACTCGGCGGGGGGGTCAGGAGCATCAGTGGGGGACCCCAGAAGAGGAGGATTGGGGTTGCTTTGTGCAAAACCATTGCACAGAGCAGGTAAGTATGACATGTTTGTTATTTTAACAAGAAAAAAAGGAAGCATTAATATGAATTTAATGCATCATGAAATAGATTTTTTTTTTTTAAATGCAAGCAGAGTAAATATGTGAATTTGACTTGGTATAAGTCATTGCAATCTACTATACAGCAGAGCCCAGAATGAGGGAGAAGCTGCACAAACAGCCAGTTGCTCCAGTGCTAATAAGGGACATGCTGATAGGAACAGTGAGCAGAATGAAACAGAGCTGGGCTCATTAGCCTCTCGCTTCTCTATTCACTGTCCAGTTGCAGGCTGGAGGAAGGGTCACTGAAGTTGTCACTGAGCACACTGGCTTCTGTTCAGCCACACTCCAAAAACAGGGACTGGCCGCAAAAACAGGGAAAGGACCCAGAGTTGAGAACCCGCATACATACAATTCAATTAGAGTGCCAATCAAACATCCAAGAGTCCAAGGTAACCTAATGATTAAATTGATTAATTCTATTGCGTTTCGGGGCCAAGCGCACTCCTTCTTCATTAAGGAATAAAGATTTTGACTGTGCTTAAATAGTTTCAGGGGAACAGATACCAAATAAATCTGCATCGGGGTCATTCTTCTGGTATTTGCTTGTATTTGCGTCCACTTGGCACAGTCAAAATCCTTAAGTCTTTATGAAAGGGGAGTGTGGCCCCCAGAATTTGTTGGCTTTATTTTGCTAATAATCAATAAAAAATTACACGCATTGGCCTTTGTTGTGTGGCAGAGCTGTGTAAGCCTCATAACTGAATGGACAGACATATAAATCCTTTGACAGGTAAAACAGTCCCGACATATACACATTTTATCTGTGTTTAGCTGTTTGCCTGGAGTTCAGTTTGGAATTTAATGCTTGTGAGCTGGCATTTTATGTCCTCTAATCTCCTCTACTATAAGCACTTTCAGTTTTTTTTTCTCGGTGTCCCAGGATATACAAAGTTGTGTCTTTTATACTTTAGCAAGCATTTTGGAATGTTTTCTTGTTTGCGCAATAGTACATGTGAGTGCATTTTTGCATTAAAATCCACCTAATATCGGTAGTAATTTTTGTTTATACTATACTTTTTTAATACTATAAATAATAATACTATTTGTGTAACTATATTGGGAGATACAATAGTAATACTACTAGTATTTCCTTATATATGTTCTGTACTTTCAGAGGTTTTGTTTAGTAAAATTTCAAAACTGGTTGTTATATCAGTATATGTAAAATTGGGAAAACATTTTCTCATGAGAGGCAGCCCACAGCATTAAAGAGATAATAGGAGATGCCAAGGAAACATGACATTTTTTCCTTTATATGATGTTAGTGGAGAAAGTCTACTGGTTAAATCAGTAGGAGAAAAACAAAATGACCAGCTGCTAGCAGTCAGTGGAATGAAAATGTCCGACATTATAGGATAATGGGAAAAAAATGCCCCGCGTCGTTGGTCAGTAGGAGAAAACTGCCCGGAGTCATTGGTCAGTAAGAGAAAAATTCCTAGCATTGTTAGTCAGTGGGAGGAAAGGAATGCCCTGATATTAGGGGGAGGATGCAGGGGTCAGTAGTAGGTATGTATAGGGGTCAACAGTTTGTAGGGCTGAGTACAATTTCCCCCCATATGCAAAGCAGGGAAATAGCAGTGAGACATAGTTACCTGCTCTGGCTTGCTGGTCCCCATCGATCTACCTCTGACATCCAACCTAGACATTTTTATGTAATGTCACTTACAAGCACATGGGATAGACTCAAGTGGTGGATTGGTGGGAACCAGTGTACCAAAACGTGTCTTGCCGCTTCTCTGCATGAGAGGGGGAATCCTGACTTTACATTTCAGCATAAAAGGCATTGGGTGCCACAATTAACCTAGAGTTCTGCTTTACATTGTAACGTGGCAGGCAAGTCAAAATCTAAATTTAAATGTATTTATTAAACATAAATGCTGTGATCACATTGTTTATGTGCCGTTACAGGAAGCCTTTTAAATGGAAGTGCTGTAATTATAAAATGTGTTTTATTGACATTCTTAAATTTTATTGTTACCCATCATTTTACGTGTTTCTTTACGTCTGTAGAGCAGGGATCAGTGGTAGCTACCCCATTACATTGTAAGATAAAGGGGTTGACAACATTTTTCCTACACTATAAATGTTTAGACCTAAACAGATCCCCAAATCTTTCCTAAATTCCAGTAAATCTACCCCATGCGTAATTACTTGAATCATCACAGCTATTGCAAACATCAAAATTTATGGCTGTATGAACTATTGTAAATGTCTGCGGTCTTTTATTTACACATTACAAAGTTCAACTACCAGGGATAGTTGTAAGGTCACTATACTTAAACTTTACTGATTAAAAATGAACTGTAGTTCTCTAAATTGGATGTTTAAGTTATGTTGTCTTGTCACTTTATTACCTTGCCTCTTCTTTACCTTCTGGACTGGGGGCACCATTGGGGTTAAAATCTTAAATAGGTTAACCTTATATCATAAACAGTGTTGATGTTCCCATTGGAAATACAAGCATAAGTAGGGATGCATAGGTTACCTTGCTTTCAATTGTTAATTAAGTAGGTATAGGTCATATCAATATTTTAAAAGAAAATATAGCATATGCAGTGGCGTAACTAGAACCCTCAGGGCCCCGATGCAAGAAACCATGGAGGGCCCCCCCCCCCCCCGACCTCCGGACAAAGCTCTTTACTCCGAGCCCGATGTTGGAACACCAGGGCCCGGTCACAAGTGGGTGGCTGCATATAAAGGAACCGATTTCTTCATTTTTATATAAAAACACACACATATATATATATATACACACATAAACCAGTGACAGCTGGTGCCCCAAATTTTTAGGGGGGCGCAAGCAAACTGAAAAATTCAGAAATAAAAACATCAATTGCAGCCACTGTGCCATCAAATGTCGCCACTGTGCCCTCAAATGTCGCCACTGCGCCCATCAAATGTCGCCACTGCGCCCATCAAATGTCGCCACTGCGCCCATCAAATGTCGCCACTGCGCCCATCAAATGCAGCCACTGTACCATCAAACGCCACCACTGTGCCCATCAAATGTCGCCACTGCACCCATCAAATGCAGCCACTGTACCATCAAACGCCACCACTGTGCCCATCAAATGCCGCCACTGTGCCATCAAATGCCGCCACTGTGCCATCAAATGCCGCCACTGTGCCATCAAATGCCGCCGCTGTGAATCCCCACCGCCCACTCGCACATCCACACACATGCATGCACACCCCCACACACACCCTCACACACACACATGCATGCACACCCCCACACACATGCATGCACACACATGCACACAGGGCTGGTGCAAGGATTTTTGACACCCTAGGCGAAACCTCATTTTGCCGCCCCCTTTGACTCCACCCCCTTTGCCCTGCCCATGTATACCCCACCTTTTTATAGATTGCTACCATTTTGGGGGGGCAGAGTCAGTCATTGAGCCTGGAGGTGGTGGGGGGGGCATTGGTACGGCGCCCCTGACTGATGTGTGCTCTAGGCCGGCCATGTACATAGGGATATGTACACAGATAATCAAGGCACCTATCAGTGCCCATGGGCACTGAGTGCCACCCCCATCAGTGCAACCTATCAATGGGAACCCCTCATAATGGGCACATCAGGTGTACAGACCCGGGAACTCAGCACAGGGATGGTGGGAACCCCTCATAATGGGCACAGCAGGGGTACAGACCTGGGAACTCAGAACAGGGATGGTGGGAACCCCTCATACTGGGCACAGCGGGTGTACAGACCCGGGAACTCAGCACAGGGATGGTGGGAAAGGGGGGGGGGGGCGCATTTACTAGAACTGATTGTCTGTATTTTCTTCCTGCAGCTGCTGACTGCTGGTGGAAGGGAGAGTTTTCCAGGGTGGTCACCAGCAGAAGAAACATAAAGAGAGCAGACACACTGCCCGCCCTGCACAGCACTGATATCAGTTATAGCATTGTGTAGCTGGACACTAATCACTCACCCACATCCTCTGCTTCCAACATGATGTACCCCCCCCCCCTCCCCCCACACACACACACACATGCACACACCCCCACACACACACATATAAACACACTTACAGTAGATAGTCTTTTTAAAAAAACGGCAGACATTTACCTTCTTCCTGCCGGGTACTGCACTGTAGGGGGAGACAAAGAGCACAGCACAGCACACGAGGTATGTGAGGAGCTCCCTGCACAGATTACAATTCGGCTGACGATCGGGGAGCTCCTCACATCCTCCCCTCCTATCAACGAGTACTTGGGGGCCTCAAAGGCCCCCCTGCAGCAAGGGGCCCGGTCGCCATGGCGATCTTGGCGACCCCTATAATTCCGCCACTGAGCATATGGTATTTCAATATAAAAAATTGCAAATTTGGCAGGCTGAAACTTTTAGCAGCAGGCGCTTGAAACATGTTTTACATGGAAGGAGACAAACCCACTTTTAGTTCATGGGCATAATAAGGATCATCCAATGGCAGTCTGTGGCATATAAAGTTAAGATACTGTGTTGTTTTAAAGCTGCCATGGAAAAAAAATGATTGTGGCTCCTACGCAGTTCAGATTTAGGATGCCCAAGAACTGGTAAGAGTGCAGAGGTAGACAATTAAATAAAAGGGGCATATGGGACTGCCTTCTCTTATTTTTCCTTTTTTTTTTTTTTTTTTTTAGGGGCCCCTCTTCTTAGTAGGAAAAAGTAACTTGGCTGAGTGTTAATGACATAGAAGTATAACTTCTCTGTCCAAAATCTGGACATCACACCACTCAAAAGTGTTCCTTGTTCTTTAGATGTAGGAAGACTACTGACCATTCTTGACCAGAGTATTTAGCACTTCTATGCTGGACCATGTGTTTGTTGATCAGTTGTTTTGTCTCCCGAACACAAAGCTCTGTGCCATTTTTACTGCATTTACTACATTGCTATACTGATGCCCTTATGCCTAATGTTTCTGGTTTGCAGGCTTCTAGCACATGTTGCTTTGATAGTTAAATACTGCTGAGTTTTTCTTGAGATAACTGTTATTTTGCTGTTCTTGTCTATTGTCAACTTATAATACCACCCTAACATCTTCACTTTGGCAGTTTCATGGTTCCAACACTTCCAGGATCCCTGCCAATACTTCCAATGATACTCGCCAAATCCCTGCCAGGACTTTCAGAGTCATTGCAATGATGCTGGCTGTTTAGCCTGAGCCAGAGGGTATTTACGCTCCAACCTTTGAACTAGCTAGTGCTGTGTCCTTCCAATGGTACTTACAGAAACTCTGCAAGGACTTCCAATGATTCTTGAAGAATTCTTGCCAGGACTTTCAGAATCCCTGCCAGGACTTCCAGAATCCCTGACAGTACTTCCAATACCAATCCAATCCCAATCCCTGACAGTACTCAAAGAATCCTAGCCAGGACTCCCAGAGTTCCCTGAAATGATGCTGTGGGTGACCTTTGACCCAAAGGGTATTTAAAAGAGAAATGTGGGAATGTAAAAAACAGACATACATACCCACTTAGATGGCTGTCCCCTGTCGGCTCTGCACCAAGAACTGAGTGATTAAAAACTGCTGATTATTTAGTTCTCAGGTCTGCTCTGAACACAGAAGAGTGACTGCCTCTCCAATGCTTACTAGGGCACTGGGCTGTAGAGGGGGGCAGGAGTGGCTGGCTCAGGCACTCAGTGGCACGTTAAGAGGCTGATCTAGCTGCCAATAAAGCAACTGGTTGAATCCTGTTGAATCCTGCCATTATTGTCTGGATTCCTGCAGAGCCTGGACTGGCTCTGTGACATCCACTGACAGCCTGCTGTCGGCTAAATCTGGGTCACAGGAGTGAAGAGCTAAGTGCACTCCTGTGACCCACAGGCGAAGTATGGCCAAAAGAGTTTTAGTCATACTTATCATTTAAGCTCCAGCTACTGTGAGCAAGATCTATAATACTGAATCCTGTTGCCTGTTGACCCTTATTGCTTGACTATTCTTTCATTTCTGCCTTGTCTACTGCCTTTTTTTATTGACTGTTTACCCTTCTCTTGCTGCCTGTTAAGGCCCCTGCCTGAACTTGACTAGTCTCTCATCTCCAGCCTAATTTACTACCTACTCATTCCTGACCTGGACTATCTGGCTTCTCTCTGTTTTCCGCCAGCCAGGGCCCCTGCTTGATCCCGAATGCGCTCTACTCTCCCGTCTCTGCACTGTAGCCCTCCTGTACCAGCTACTCCCTGGTAGGGCAGTCTCAGGGGCTGCAATCTAAAGCCAGTTGCTGTAAAGAATTTCAGGGAACACTAAGATTTCTAGCCTATAGCCACAATTGGGAGATCTGGTGTAGACTAAATGGTACTTATATTTTGCTGCTCCCCCCACCTTTGGTCCGAGCTTTGCTGTACAGGTACTGCAAAAGTCTGATACAAAGTCAAATTCAGGCTAACTGCTAACATAAAAATAATGTAGTTATAATTACAGATCTGCTTTTGTGTGTTTTATATCTGTCTGGAGTTAAGCATTAATAACTTGAGTTGTGTACATTGTATAGAATAGCCATGACGTTTCTGGAGCAAAGTCATGCTTGATGTTCAGTGGTCAGATTAAAAATGATTGTTTACCGCATGAAGTACCTTTACCCTTAGTATGAGTAAACATAACCGTGATAAGTTTAGGTTCCAGCATAATGACAGCTCTTAGTCTGTGTGTTCACAACCATATGTGATCTTGGCTACAGCTTGAGAAGGTTCTGTTCTTTATTCCCCCCTAAACTGTATATAACAAAGATGTGTAATTATCTGTTAATAAAGCCATGTTTGCACACAGTGCAAATAACTGGATGATTTCATCAGTCCGATGTTTTTTGCCAGAATTTCACTCCTGTCTAATTAAATAAAATCTGTTTAGGTTGGAGAATGTATTTCAAACAGAAAACTGTGAAACAATTTGTCAGTGTTTGTTGTTCAGAAAATGGGAGAGACACTGTGTGATCTTTGCTTGTAATCTGGATCAGAACCGTGACACAGAGTTGAATTTATGGTGACCTGTTATAATGCAAAGTTGGTAAGGTTAAAGAGGAACTTCCCTCAGCGATCCATAAAGTAAGCATCTACAAACACTATAACTGCCTTCTTCGAAAAAACCCACACTTACCAGCCCAAGGAGTCCAGTGCCGTCTTCCTAGAAACCAAATTTTACATAGCTGTTTTAGTTCCTGTGCTGCCATCTTGGATTTGGGGGTTGGCTGTGACTTCCTGACCACTCACAGCCAACGCCTCACTGCACATGCACCAGATCCACTGATTGTGTGTCACAATCCCAGGAGGCTGCAGTCAGGAAGGGGGAGGGGGTGTGCCAAGGGTCCTGTGTAGACAAGGAATGAGGAAGTGGGAACAAGTGCCTGCTAAAAGGGTACTTGCTTCTCCCTCGCCACCTATTTGTCCTCCTCCCTTTCTCTTTTCTCATCTATCCACCCTCTCTGGATCCACTCCCTATCACTTGCTACTTTCTTTCTTCTTTTCCCTGCTCTCTCTTCTTCTTTTATCCTATTTTTTTCTCTGGTGCTCACCGGTTGTGGGCGCCATGTAGGCCCCCTGAACCTCTATTGGGTTCATCTGTTTATCGCTATTCAAACAGATGAGGTTATCCACATCTTTAGCTTGCCTATATATATTTCCCTGGTATCATAGGAAATAGGCTATGCTTTATTTATTTTTTATTTCTATTTTGTCTCTTTCTCTACATCTTGCCGTAATTGCAAATGTGTTGTATACTTCATTACCTACCACACTTTATGCTGTGTATGGACATGTTTTTTATATTGTCTAATTCCGCTCAAGCTACGCTTGTATACACACGGTCACACTAAAGTTCGCTGAACTTTCGACCGTCAAGAACGCAGTGACGTACAACACTACGACGAGCCGAGGAAATTAAGTTCAATGCATCTGAGCATTCGTCGAATTGTTTCCAAGCATGCGTAGGAATTTTGCGCGTCGGAATTGGTACAGACAATTGGAATTTTCGATCTAAACTTTTTCCGACCGAAAAATAGAGAACCTGCTCTCAATCTTTTGCTGTCTGGAATTCCGCCAGCAAAAGTCCAAGGAGCATACACGCGGTCGCATTTTCCATCCAAAAGCTCTCATCTGACTTTTGCTGGCGGAATTTCTGATTGTGTGTACGTGGCATAAGTCTTTGTATATCAATAAAGAACATTATGGAAAAGGTACTTGCTACCCAAAAGCCATCAAAATCTGTAATAGGGAGGAGAGTTATGATTATGTAATGTCTTAAAGGCATGCTTTAACTAGACATTGGCAAATTGCTGTTTGATTTGTTGAGGCTGAAAAAAGAAGGGACAAATTAAATAGATGATTTTAGATATATTCATTTAGGCAATGAAAAGGGTAAAACTACAATGCAGAGTACATTAATTCAGCAAATACCAGTATACCACGGCAATAGATCTTTACAAAAAAACATCACTGACCTCTCCAGTTGTTTTTAATGTGAAGTTATTCATTCTCAAAGATCACAACAATGGCTCTAAAGCCTGGCTCCATTTTTAAACAGCTTAGAAAAACTTGGTGTGTGTTCATACCTAGGCATTTTTCCCCCTTGATGCACTTTCCATTAAGATCAATGGAAATTCATCAAACCACTTGTCACCACATTCCAACATTGCAATGCACCTTGTATTAAACATCAGTGTGTTTTAAAATGGACACCAATGTACATTCACATGCATTTGATGCATTTTTACTTTGATTTTAATGAAAAAACATATCAAACACAAAGGTGTGAATCCAACCATAGGAACAGCTAATGCCACGTACACACGGTTGGACTTTCCAACTGGAAATGTTGGATGTGAGCTTGTTGGTGGAAAGAATGTATGCTCCATCGAACATTTGTTGGCGGACTTTCTGCCAACAAATGTTTGCTAGCAGGTTCTCAAATTTTCCCCCAACAAAACTTTCTTGTCGGACTTTCCGATCGTGTGTACACAAGTCAGTCGCACAAAAGTTCACGCATGCTCGGAATCAAGTACGAGCTGGAAGCGCTCGGTCTTGTAAAACTAGCGTTCGTAATGGAGATATCACATGACTATTGAACTTCCTTTTTCTCGGCTCGTCGTACGTCTTGTACGTCACCATGCTACCATGTTTGTAATTGTTGGCCAACATTTGTGTGACCGTGAGTATGCAAGACAAGTTGGAGCCAACAACCTTCGAACAAAATTCCACGATTTTTTTGTCGGAAAGTCTGATTGTGTCTACGGGACATTAGATTTCAATGCCTGTGTTGTGGACTTTAAAATTAAATTTCCCCATGATGCTTATATATACAGACATGAATAAGGGCTTGTTTTAGGTTGGGTTCAGACTTTTCCACCTCCGTGTGACTTGGCAGTGTCCACTGAATTTGTGCAGAAATTTACACTTTTCAGAGTGTCAAGCTCCTGGTTACCCACTGCTCCTACCAACCTCTACATCACTAGAGGACATTCTAGTGATCTCTGATGATATAGAGATCAGCAGGAAGAACCACTGAGTTCAGCAGGGGACTAGAAGATCGAAACCGCGAGAAGTGTAAATTTCTCTAAAAATTCAGTAGATGACGCAAAGCATTTTCTTCAAGAGGCCAGCAAAGACTTCCCTTGTGACAGTGTCACTTTAAGTGTCAGTAGATATTTTTTTTTCTACGACTTCAAGTAATACGGTTTGCAAATGTAAATTTTTCAGTAGACTGAAACTACATAATTTTCAGCAGCCAAGTCCAACCAAGGTGCTTATTATAGGTGAAAAATGAATTGTGACATTCGTTTGGAAAACTTTCTCAGGGTGAACTACGTGCTGGATGAACTGTCAGCTACACTTTCCATTCTACACTCTATTTTCTGTTAAATCCCACACTTTCTGGTTAATTGAGTATTAAAACATAGCCATTAGTTTGGGCAGACATTTCAGAAATTAGGTTTCTATGCGAATAAGTTTCACTAAGTATGGAGGTAAAGTCATCTTAAATTATTTTGTTCCATACTGTACTGTAATAGACTCCAGTCATCTCAAACCAAACACATTTTTATATGCAAATGGATTAACTGTTAGTACTTTGCAATGTGCAATCAGTTATAAATTATTTTATAATTATCAATAATAACTGATCATTATTAAGGTCAACCCTTCAAGTATGATATGCGTTGGATTTGGAGGAAACACAGCTTACTTGCACTGGGATTTTATATTTCATTCTTGCATAGCTGAATTGCAATAGGCCATACCACTGAAATCAATACGTCTGTCAGAAATGAAAAATTAGTATGAAAATACATAATTATTTTGTTTTTCAGGCGACTCCACTGCATAAAATGCTCTGATCTTACCTGCGTTTTGGGAACATCTATTCCCAAGCTTGCTATTCTGCAGTCCAGGAATTCCGAACTCCTGCCATCAGCGTCTCTCTCTGTGGTGGAATTGTGCACATTCCCCATCAATATGACATACATTATTAGAGTATATCTAAAGCCCAAACTTTTTTTTTAGTTTTGGATAGAGCGTGGAATGGATAAAACCTCTCAGAATTTTTTATTACATTTTTTGCAGTCCATGTCCCATTGTGGTGATCCTGAACATAATAGGAAGTAAGGAGAAATCTCTTTCTAGACAATTGTCACAACAACATGTAAGGAAGGACCCAACTTTCCACATGGCCAACACATGCAACTGGACACCTCCTTTAAAAACAGGGTTGCAGGGTATCACACAGCTGTTCAGCCCAAACCCACATACTGTTCATGTGCACAGATGTTGGTCTTAAGACCTCTACTCCACATCCTCCTGGTCACCTCACACATTAACCCCTACATGCTTGGCGTATTCACATATAGGCCTCTGCTTGACTTGTGGTCCAGGGAGAATCTCCAGAAGTCCACCAATCACATGGGGCGCATGAAGCAAGGGGGGATTGGTGGGCCATCTGATGCGTACTGCATGAGGGGGTTCATACTCACCATCAGGCAGCAGACTCCTTTTCCTTCATCACCACCCACTCCACGCTTGCACCAGTAAAGTTCACAACTCTTCTCCCCAGGCATTGGCAATACTTAACAGAACATCACTCTGAGGCTTCTTGTTGCATATGTATTTCTTTGCTTTCAGTAACACAATAATCCAAATTCTGGGTACATAGCTTCCAGATGTGTTCTTCAGTATCAAAACATTGTCCCATTAGAACAAAGAAAGAGCTTAGTAGTAGTAGTACTCACATTTGCATTTCCATGCAGTCCCCAAATCAACACGTTCTTTAAAGCAGAGTTCCACCCATAAAATCAACTTTGTAGAAATCAACAGCATTATGCATCAGCAAAAACATTTGGAAATTCGTTTTTTTTTTACTCACCCCTTCAGCACTGTTGCTATGGTGTCCCTTGTATTCTGCCATTTCCTTTCTGTGGTGCCTGACGCCATTTCCCTCAGAGCCTGTGCACGCTAGTGCTCCTGGGAAATGCTTGTCATCATTTCCCAGGAGTCAGTGGGCAGCGCCAAGGGCTAGCATCGCGTTTCCAGCGCTACGTTGTGTCCATACTGCGCATGCGCAAGAACGGGCAGTGCATGCTGGTTATTTAGCAGCACCATATCCCAGAAGAATATCCTCGTGGGCTTCGCCTGCCCACAAGCAAGATGGGAACGTACAAGAAGAGGAAATATAAGGTACGTTTTTATATATAATCTAAACTATAGCGCTGAAAATTAGAAGACAAATGAGTGCCACATTAGAAGACTATGCTGCTAATGTAAGGATTTTTTTATAAAAAGTGCTATATGTCATTGGAACTCCGCTTTAAGGAATGCCTGCTGCAGGGGAGAGCACTCAAAGACACTCTCCGATGACCCCTCTCTCTCGCTAGCCAAACTCCAACCCAGAAACCCCTCTACCAGGCTCCTCTTATCTTACAAAGAAGCACCACATGTTACACTTTGCCCAGAAGGAGGGGCCAAAATGAAGGAAACCTAACACCTTCTTACAAACAGGTATCCCAACTGGAAGATTTCCCCTCTGTTATGGTTCCAGGAACAACTGTAATATTTTAAATTTTCCATCATTCTCTGTCCCGGTGTGTCAGGACAGGATAAATAAACGAGGATGCATATAATGATTAAACCTTACAACGGTTAAAACGAATCACATTAAAAACAGTAAAAATAAATTTTTGCTTTATAAATACTTTAATGTTCCTACTCCCATCTTTACTGTATTCTGCAGAAAGGATAGCATACACACAGATGTTCTTATCAGAAAGAAGGGGCATGCATCACAGATTGGCAAGTGAACACAGGGTCACTTTCCTGCTCAAAATATCTATATGCGTAATTTAAGTAAGAGATATTTACAGGCCCTGTGCACCATGACTCAAATTTGGAATACCTGCCCTCTTATAACTCCCTACTGGGACAATATACTCCGTCTGTATTATGATCTCATTGAAGACAGAATTACCAATTCTTCTCTTATTACTTTGCTCTTGATGTTGCCCGAGTCCTATAAACAGGACCAGAAGAGTCTCCTCCGACACTTCTTGACCTCTGCGTGTACTGTGATAGCCAGGACTTGGCGTAAATCAACTGCAGAGTCCTTTGTTGTATGGGCCTGTAAAATGGATTCTATTTGCCACATGGAAAATGTTATCTCCTGGTACACAGGTAAAACTGACAACTACACTCTCACATGGTCGGTTTGGAACAACTTTCTACACTCCCAAAAGTTTGCCTCTTATCTATGATTTCCTTGCTCTATTACCTGCAAGTCTCTACCTGACGCCCCAGTCTTGATATGCCATAGCGTTCAGGCCCTTTACCCCCCCCCCCCCTTTTTTCTTCCTCCCTCCCCACTCTGCTCCACTATCTAGCATTCCTTCTCTTTTCCATGTACGTTATTTGATAAATGGTTACCCTCTGAATCTTTATAGCATAACTATGTTGCTACTATTTGATGTTACATGTTCATCGAAGAGTAATGGCTGTATAGATGTTGATATTGTTCTTGTGACACCCTTGATACTTTTGGGTGTTCTTTATACACTTAGTTTAATGTTGTTTATGCAATACATTTTTCCAGATGTTCCTGTATAGCGATATTGCCTTATTATCTACCCATGTGGGTGGCTGATATTGCTCTGTGTACTCTCTTTACTCCTTCAGAGGTTTTTTTCATATATGTACCATTATTACTTTTGTATCTCTTTTGCTATGATGATGGTAGCATGTGTATATTTGCAGTGTATAGTTTTCTTATTTTTTCTCTTCATGTGGAAATTATTCATGTGGAAATTATTCAAACTTAATAAAAAACTTAATAAAAAACAGATTACACATAAAACCTAAAGTAAAGTTTAGAGTTTATTTTTTGACATCAGTGCACTTGCCATGTTTCCAGGATTGCATGGCCAAATAATCAGACTGTTGTTTGGGGTTGCACTTTAAGTGAACTATTAAATACGGTTAATGAGTCCATCGTGTAACATGTAAGTGATCATTGACGTTTGGCCATACACAAATTCTTATAGTGATATGAGTATTTTATTTGTAAGAGTTTGTGTTCCTAACACCTTTACAGTTTAGAGAATGGGTGTGTAGAAGCGCATTCCCAGTATCATTATTAGTTCAAAAGTTAGACAAAAATTTAAGCTATTTAGCAGAATGAAATAGCTTGATTTTTCGAATTTATTGTTTACAAGGCAGCTGGAATGAAAGGAATAAATGTCTTCCATTCAACACACTGAACACTCATCCTCACCTCCTTTAGTAACATGAATTTGTATTAAGAAATCAATGCTTGGCTCACCTGCTTACTACAATACTACTACTACTATGTACTACTCACCTACAATAAAGCAGGTAAAATGATTTTCTAAATATCACAAAAACCTAATAACTAAATAACCCAAAAACTTTGTAAAAAAGCATGTTTTTAGTGAATTGACTACTTTTGGGATAAATATTGCATGCATTACTTTAAGGCAAAAACAAATGCTGTATTTAACTCTTTGTGAATTGACCCATATCTGTCTCTTCTACATTCCGCACAAAAAAACCTTCCAAGTGCATTGTTCTAATAACACCTTTCTGCATAAAGTAAAAGACATTCTAGCAAGTGACCCTTTTATTATTTAAAGAATCTTAACTTTAGCATATAAGCACCTAATATTGTAATTTTATTAGAAGTAAAGCATATAATAATTATAATAAATTAAAGAGTGGCAACTTATGTTCTGTCCCATTGGGATTATGTTCCTTCACGCCCTCACTTTCTGCCCAGTGGACACATCAGAGAGTACATCTCTCCAAAGTGATGGAAATCCCCTTTTGGAGAGTTATCATGTCCAAATGCAACATTTCCCCTCTATTCTTGTTTTGGTGACAACTGAAAACTGTGGATTTTCCCATAATTTTTACCCCCAGTGATAATGATCAATGGGACAAATATGGAGGGTGAATCTCCCTGGGGTAGCCACTGATAACCCCCCCCCCCCCCATTTATCCCAAAAAAAAGTTTGGGCTTTAAATGTGCATTAAGGCTATGAAGAAAGTTAGGTTTAGGGATAGGACAGGGTTAGGTTTAGGGTAAGATTTATAGCTAATTATAGGTTAAGGGCTACATTTAGTGCATATGTGTGCGCAGCCTATTGCATTAGGGTGTGCACCCCAAATGTATTAAATACATGTACAGTGTTAGTAGGGCAGTAGACAGTGGCATTAGAGCAGAGGTTGGTGTTAGTAGGGCAATGGACAGCGTCAGTAGTTTTTTTTTTTTATTATACTTTTTTATTTTTTTACTTTTTTTTTAGGAGCCCCGTTCGGGGGCATTGGTGCAATATCAGCAGGGGGAATCAGCACCTCTCAAGGTGATTAGAGTGTGCCCGAGGCATACCTGGCACTCCTATGTTTAGTGTAAGGTTTATAGCTAGGTTTGGGCTAGGACAAGCGTAGGGTTTACTACTAGTGTTGGAATTTTTCAGGTAGTGTTAAGGTAAGTTTTATAGCTAGCAGCAGGGCTAGGGATATAAAAATTAAAGTGGCTGTAAAGGCATATGTTGTTATACCTTAACGTGATTGTAAACAATCACCTTGTAAAACAACCCATTCAGTTTAGAATATAAATAAAAGGCAAAACATTTGTGTATAGATATAAAAAAAAATTATAAATACATTTTTTTCACTTTCCCTCTGTTCTCAGCTGCATAAGAGCTGGGGGAGGGAAAACAGCAGCACACTGAGCTTCCCAATGAATGGCTGTGCAGCGGGGGCATGTCAGGAAAATTCTGATCATTGGAGGAGAGCATACTAAGTTCCCAGCATAGCTTGTGACCACAGTGTACTCTCCTGCTTAGTGTGGTCAGTTTTTAATAGGAAAGCAAGGGGACTAGCAGGAACACCAGGGATTTCACATTAAAGTGATACGAAAGTCTGTTTTTTTTTCTTTAAAAATAACAAACATGTTATTCTTACCTGCTCTGTGCAGTGGTTTTGCACAGAGCAGCCCCGATCCCCCTTTTTATCGAGTCCCTCATCAGCGTTCCTGGCCCCTCCCTCCTGTAGAGTGCCCCCATAGCAAGCAGCTTGCTATGAGGGCACCGACCCGAACTACGGCTTTGTGTGTCTATTCAGACACAGAGCCACGGTTCAGCCCCACCCGCCCTCTCTCCTGATTGGCTAACAGACTTTGATTGACAGCAGTGGGAGCCAATAGTGCCACTGCTGTGTCTCAGCCAATCAGGAGGGAGAGTCCCGGACGGCCGAGGCATTCGTGCACATCGCTGGATAGAGATGGGGCTCAGGTAAGTATTAGGGGGGCTGATGCATAGAATGCATTAAGATAAAAAACTGTCTGCCTTTACAACCACTTTAAGAAAGCAATACAAAGAGGACAGGATACTTTGTCATACAAGTTCATGGTACAGCAGGCACATATCAGAAATATGAAATGTTGGGGTAACAAACGCATTAATGCTTTCTCTGCATTAAGGTAAAAAAAAACTTCCCCTCAATCTCGATCCAGTGCTGTGCCAGAGAGCAGCAGTGCTGCTCTCTCACTCTCTGTCTCCTCACAGGATATGGAGGCAGCAGTGGGAAACAGTGGCCTGATCCTGTATGTGCCAATAGATGCATGCAGCCTGGTTCAGGATCAAGCCTGCATGAGTGCCGCTTACTTTTGGGGCACTTGGAACAGAGGAAGAGCCAAGAGGACCGACGGGGGACCCAAGAAGAGGAGGTTTGGGACCGCTCTGTGCAGCAGGTACATATAACGTGTTATTTTAATAAAAAAAAAATCTAACTTTACAATCACTAAAAGTATAAATTATTGATAGCTATGTAATAATTATTAAAGCGCCCCCCCCATGCTCCTTATCTGACACTGCCATCATTATTGTATTTAGTATATCAAAATAAACTCAATTCAGTTTTTGCCTCCTTGTTGTTTGCCGTAGCCTTATGTAAGATGTCATCAGTATCCAGACAACCAATGACAACCATTGACGTCAGCACTAGATCTCATGCATGTGCAGTATGAGATCTGGTGCTGCGTTCACTGTTTATGGGTTGCATGGCAGTGCAGTAATTTGCATGTACAGTATATGCGAGTACACATAACATACAAGCGTATACATGTAAATTGAAATACTGGCAGCTAGATAAGGATGGAGAAGAATTCTACATGTGTATACACTAAGCCCCCGTACACACGGTCGAAAATTCTGACCACAAAATCCGTCCGATTTTTTCCGAAACTGGTGTTGCATACACACGGTGGGACAAAGTTGTCGGAAAATCCGATCGTTCCAAACGTGGTGACGCTTGTTGCGTACTACTGAACTACGTAGAGGCTAGTAGCCAATAGCTCTGGTCTCATAATTTGATCTGAGCATGCGTGGCACTTTGTCCTTCGGAATTCCCTACACACGATCGGAAAAAGTCAGATCGGATTTTGTTGTCGGAAAATTTGAGATCCTGCTCTCCACTTTTTTCCGGTGGGAAATTCTGACGAAAAAATCCCGCTAGAGCCCACACACGATCGGAATTTCCAACAACATAATCCGATTGGACTTTTTCCATCGGAATATCTGTGTACGGGGGCTAAGTCTTTATGGAACATAACTTGCATTTTTTTATCTCATGATCTTTCTGCCATTAACATGGGTGAATTATTATGTCTGCGTGCAAGAGACCTAAAGGTAAATGTAAGGGCTGTGGTTACTCTTTAAGCTAAATGGCAGTGAGTGGTTGTAATATGGAGACCTGTTGGCACACATCTTTGTAAGTAATCACCACTGACGATGACCCTCGGTATCTGCAGTAGAAATTGCCTTGTACACTATTTATACGATCCTGAGCACATTAGTTCAATGTCTGGCAAGATTGTCTTCTGAACTGGAAGAGTTGTGCAATCTTTCCTGTATTTGACACAAAGTCCATGGAATGGAGACCACAGGACTTTTTCTTTCCCTGATTAATTTATATCATGTTTACCCTATGCTGGAGAATACAGACAGAAACATCTTTTTAGGGAAGATGTCTGCGTTGCAAGGTGACATCTGCTCTGCCTGGTTTATGAGCCTTGTGGCTTCACATGTAAACTGACTTTTATTGCTCCAGTGATTAAATAAGCCAGACGCCATGGCTTGGTTAAATAGCTGAGCTGGTTGCGGTGTGTCATGTCTGTGATATTTGTGAAGTTGTTTGTGTGTTTTACTTAGTCCTGTTTATCAATGCAAACTGAATAAGAACGGTCTCTGTAACCCGCAGCCTTTAAGAGGCTCTATTTTTTGCTTTCCACCTGTCACTTTCCATTGCAGTTTTGAGTCAGACTGATAGCCTAGATGCAACTCAGACAGTTCCTGATTAGCACAAGTTTTTTAGTGAGGTGTGTATTTACAAAAAAACAAATGTACAAGAAGGTGCACGCACCTAGTGCATTACCGAAAAATACATTTATTCGATATAAAACAGATAAAAGTGAATACTCACAAAGTAGCAACTAGAAAAAGCCACAGCCAAGCTCTGAGGAAGGGGTTATTTCCCCCGAAACGTGTCCACTGTAACCCCTTTTGATGTTGATGTCCATGGCAACTTTGTCCACACGGCATGGCATTATGTGGTTTTATGGCTTTTTCTAGTTGCTACCTCATTTTTCACTATTCACTTTTTTCTGTTTTTATATCGCATAAATGTTTTTCGGTAATGCACTAGGTGTGTACGCCTTCTTGTCCGTTTGCTTCTTGTAGTATCAATTGGATTATCCCGTCTGAGGAGGGCTTCGTCTGCCTAGCTTCCGGAATTGCTGCTGCCCTTTCTGCTTTCCACAATAGAGGACCTCATAGCGCTGGAAGGGATCGCTAGCTTGAGATGTGTATTTATCTAAATCAATTTTAATGATATTGGTAATGCAGGGGAGCTGTAATACAAAATATAAGAGTACCATTTGTAGTAAATTGTACACGTGTGGATGGTAAAAAATGTGCAAATGATCAACCTGCTTATTCATATTAGTGTGTGTATCTGTATAAGCGGGCTGGGGCACTTGCTACACAAAAGCCAAATGAGAAAAGATGGTTCTATTGTAATGCCCACAATTGGTAGACTCTTGAGCTATAGTGAAAGAGATTCATGATGGGTGGAAGCATAGTATGAAATGAAGAGGTGGTTACTTAATGATGCGCTATGATTATTTAATGAAAGTAACTATTGGTCATCTATAATGAAGAGGACGGGACTGGAGGGCTAACTAGGTGAAGCAGGGGAGTCGTCACACTGACCTACATCTTCCTTAGGCCACCTGACTAGTTCCCACCATTCAACCATATTTATTAGGTATTGTGACATCTTTATTGGCTAGGTTTACCTTGTCAGATGCCAAATAGGCTCCATAGTGGGCTATGGATAGTGTTGACATCTGTCCTTAATTTATGAGTAGGACAAGACTTTTGGCAATGAGAGTTTTGTGCTCACAATTCAACAGTGTGAAGAAAGGAAAAGGAAATTGATTTATGCACGCTGTTATACCTAAGCTTCTCATCAATCAGTAGAGGTTTCTGTACAATTACCATAAAACTAGGTCTTTTAGTGTGCAATTATAAAGCACAAGTGTTTTAATTAGGAAAGCAAAAATGGTAGCCACCCTGATCAGTTTAGAGCTAGCGCAGGCAAGAGGCACGTAGGTATTGTAGTACATTGTACAATAAAAAAATATTCTCCAGCACTCGATCCTGCCATTCAGCACATAAATTCTAAATAAACTTTTTCTACATTTAGCTGAAAATCAGAGGATTTTGTAGCATTTGAAAATATAGTACATGCAAAGCCATATCGCTACGTTGAGGCACTTCTACAGAGTGTGATCCCTAACTTTAAACTAACTGCACTCACAATCTGAGATGTATGCTGTATAGCAGGGGTGCCCAACCTTTTTAAGAGCGAGGGCCACTTTAGTGAATTGGTAACTGGTCGCAGGCCACAATGAGCAGAGCCGAAGGATGACAGGTCCATGTCCACGGACACAGACCACTCTAATCTATGAGCCATCTGATCCAAACCGATTTGCCCAGACGGAAGGGGCAGATCCCTTTCTATTTTTTTTAGGTAGGCGGATGTAAACAGACACAAGTCCGTTTAGATCTGCTGCTCCATAGAGGTGAATAGTAAGTCCGATTGGGTCGGACCAATCATGTGAAAGGGGCCTAAGGCTGCTTTCACACTGATGCACTGCGATTTGCCCAAACCGCGGGTGCAGCGCAGTGAACCTGTGGATTTTCTGCAGGTTAGCTGCACTTTGCCGTAAACTTCTATTATATCCTGCTACTTTCTGAAGGCGCAACAAACCCGCAGGTAATAACAGACGTCTATGGCTCAATGCAGGTAACCCGCAGCTGCTCTGCACCTGCGGATCAGTTTGAAAGCAGCCCAGTAACCACTGCAAAACAGATATATCCATATATACGGTGAATTTAGTAGTAAACTTACCTTTAATAACCGTCTTCCATTCTGGTATCGCTGGCTGTTGCTGTCCCAGGCGGAGTGCATTTGGTATCACTCCGCCTGGGACAGGAGCGGGCTCTATACAGGAAGCATTGGCTTATGTGGCTCTGCTCCACAGCCACTTGCTTCCACTACCAGTGGCTTCATTCACAAAACTGCTGCTCTGGGATGGCGGGTCGGCAACCCGTGATCTAGGCTTGCCAACCTGCCATCTTAGAGAAGGAGGTCGAGGGCCACATCAGAAGGCTCCGCAGGCCACTGGTTGGGCACCCCTGCTGTATAGCAAATAATAATTAAAGAAAAGGCATGGCTTGGGAGGGTACCTGAAGCCTAGGCTTGCTGAAGGCACCTTAAAAAACCTAGAGTGTGTCTTCACAAAATCCAACCAGCAAATGGCTGCCTTGAGCGAGTATATAAATATATGTCAGAGGGAGATAGTTAAGAGTTAGGGACCACACACCCTAGAAGTTCCTTTATGTGGCATTTTGGCTTCACATCTATCTTCATGTGTACGCAACAAAAATGGCCGTTTTTAACCTAAATGCTAAACCCAGAGTGTGTCTTCACAAAATCCAACCAGAAAATGGCTGCCTTGAGCAAGTATATAAATACTGCATTCATCTTGCAATCAATTTTGACCAAATTTCCTGTGCCTTTGTAGCTCACACATCCCCAAAACATCAGCAATCCACCTCCGTGTTTCACAGTAGGAATGGTGTACCTTTCATCATAGGCTTTTTGACTCCTCTCCAAATGTAGGGTTTACGGTTGTGGCCAAAAAGCTCAATTTTGGTCTCATCACCCAAAATGACTTTGTGCCAGAAGGTTTGAGGCTGGTCTCTGTGCTGTTTGGCGTATTGTAAGCGGGATACTTTGCGGCATTTGCGTAGTAATGGCTTTCTTATGGCGACTCAAGTGCCACCTTATTTTGTGCATCTTGAAACAGCCACACCACATGTTTTCAAAGAGTCCTGTATTTCACCTGAAGTGATTTGTGGGTTTTTCTTTGCATCCCAAACTATTTTCCTGGCAGAATCTTTAGCTGGTCTATCTGACCATGGTTTGGTTTCAACAGAACCCCTCATTTTTGACTTCATGATTAGAGTTTGAACACTGCTGATTCGCATTCTCAATTCCTTGGATATCTTTTTATATCCCTTTCCTGTTTTATACAGTTCAACTACCTTTTCCCACAGATCCTTTGACAATTCTTTTGCTTTCTCCATGACTCAAAATCCAGAAACGTCAGTTCAGCACTGGATGAAAGATGCAAGGGTCTGTCAGAAGTCCAGAAACTCATTGACCTTTTATACACACACACTAATTACAAGCAAACAGATCACAGGTGAGGATGGTTACCTTTAATAGCCATTCAAACCCCTTTGTGTCAACTTGTGTGCATGTTATCAGGCCAAAATAACCAGGGTATGTAAACTGTTGATCAGGGTCATTTGGGTAGTTTCTGTTGCCATTATTATTTAAAAATATTAAACACAGTTGATCGATAATAAATGGCTTCAGCCAAACACTAACCATGAGTGAAAGGAATGCTTTTGTGTTATTCATATTCTGTGCAAAATGGCCAAGAAATCATAAATTCTGCCAGGGTATGTAAACTTATGAGCACAACTGTGTATGTGTGTGTATATATATATATATATATATATATATATATATATATATACACATCCTGGTAATGACTATATATGACCAGACAGGGATGTTTCCCTCTTATGCCACGTACACACGACCGGACCTTCCGGGAAACTAGGTCCACCGGTCTTACCGATGGACTTTCGGCGGAGTTCCGATGGACTTTCGGAACTACTGGACTTGGCCACAAAAGAACGGACTAAGTCCGGTCAAAAGTCCATTCGTTCGAACGTGGTGACGTAAACAGGACAAAAAAATAGCCAGTAGCCAATAGCTGCCGTTGCGTTGTATTTGGTCCGTCGGACCAGCACACAGACGAACGTTTTTCCCGTTTTAAGTCCGTCGGAATTGAGTCCGTCGGATAGATTTTTTTTTTTTGAAAAATCTTTATTGGGTTTTGTAGATTACATAGGCAAGTAGCAAGTCAATTTTGAGGCGTAGATAGTCATGTAATTATAAAAAAAATTAAAAAAAGATAAAAAATAGGCAAAGATCAATCAAAATAAACAATTGGGAAGGGGGTTTAAGGGAGTTGGGGAGGAGGTGTATGGGGAAGGGGGGACCGATGGTATGAAAATACAAATTACCTTCATAACATTAATATAACATTTGGATGATGTGATAGTGTATACCTTAGTGCCTTTCAGGAGTGGAAGCAACGTTTGTAGTACTTAATTTGTAACTTTAAACAATGAACTAGCTACAATAGTGGTTGTTGCTGAGATTGAGGGATGTGGAGTCGAGAGAAACAGGAACGTCAATGAGCTTCAGGAGTTTGCTTACATAGTTCAGGGTGGAAAAAAAGCCAAAGGTTCAGACAGATCGGATAATTTAAGGTTCCGTCGGATAGATTTGAAACATTTTCTATTTTTAGGTCCTCTGGAATTTTTTCCCGAAAAACAAACAGATTAGCCCACACACGATCCGATTGTCCGACGGACTAATCCCATTGGACCTAGTTTGCTGGAAAGTCCGGTCGTGTGTATGCGGCATTAGAGTCCTGCACACATACTTTTGTAAGAGACATTGGAGATGGGTTCTAATTTCCAGGATAACACTATAGTACCCAATGCAGCATGCTAACCAGGGACAGGGCCTCCTCAGGAAATTGCCCTAATGTTGCCCTTATACTATTCCTTCAAGGACAAGGAATCATTAGAATACAGTCATAACCAATACTGCTGCGATCGATACATTTTTAGAATGACGTCATCACAACATTTCCTATTTCTCATATAGGGACATATAAAGGCAATGTTTATATTCCTTCAGGAGGCCAAACGATTTCTGATAGGCTCCAAGCCCCAATCTCACACTGTACGTGAGGTATCTGAACCCTCTTTCTCTCTTTTTCCTTCTTGCTGTGATATTCTCTTCACTTCATCCCTGTATTTCTTTAGAGAGGTACTCTTTCTAGTTAAGCAAGAGTTAAAGAGACCCACACAACTGGAGTAATAAAAATAAAAGTTGTTACTGGACTTCTTTTTCCTTCTCTTGAAGAAAACATAAGGGATCTTCTATATCTAGAGTACACTGAAATATTATATTTGGGTGGATTGAACCTTTTACAAGGAACAGCAGAACCATAAGAACAAGAGGATAAACATAACCCATAAAACTTGCAGCGCTACATGTTTATTCTACCTAGCAATGCAATCAAAATGTATAATTTCTGAAATATTGTTTTCAGACAGTTGGGGAAAAAGGAATTGGAGAAAAAGGAAATGTGATACAGAGGTGCACTGAAAATTTGCCTCTTATAAAACCATTAACAATTCTCTCCGGTTTTACGGTGCATGAATTCTCACTGTTGGCTGCTCCCAGCATCCTCTGCTAATGGATTTAACATTAGGTGTGCTTTGCTGGTGGAATGTATTTGTATCAAGGTTTATGAGCGGGTTAAGTAAAGACTACCTCTCATTCTTTTATGTTCTGTTATTCTGCTTCTCTGTGTATAGGAAGAATCTGGAAATTAAGGATTTCCCAGCAGAGCTCTGGTGTTGTTTAGTGTACCTATTAACGGGGGTGAGCAGTAGCTCATGGGATCTAATATGCATTGAGTAATATACTGTATATCTGATGCATTTTAGGACAAGGATTTAGCGTTGTCCTCAATACAGTATCAAACAGCATTACTGCATTATTTACATAAGGAAAAGCATTTCAGTGTATGGAAGTATGATCTGTTAACATTACTTATTATTTAGTAATTTCCAAAATGTATGTGTGTCTGACTTTTTGAACACAGTTTAAAGAGTGTATAAAGCCATTGAAAAGAGCCCTTGCCCAGAGGAGCTCATAATCTAAAGTAACTTGCAGTTTGTGAAAGTGTACACTTGGTGGACATTTTGTCAAATATCTGGATATCCTTCTACTGTGAGATGGGTTATGGGAAAAAAAGCAAGGTGCACAAATGAGCTTCATGAACATAAAAAAGGATATTTAGATTCTCATTCTTAATTTAACCAATGCTCCAGGGGACTCATTTAAGGGGCGGAAGGGTGGGCAGAGGGACCGATTGCCCTACCCCCCCAGGCCCATGCAAATTATTTAAGCTGGGCTGGTAACCCTGAATGGAGTTAATGCCCTTTTCAGACCTTAGTCGGAATGGGATCTGAAGTCAGTTACCTCTGCGAGTGTTATAGAAGCTATCTGCTCTCTGTTCAGACCTGTGATCACAGCAGATGGCAGAGGAAAATCTTCAATCATCCACTTTGTTTGTGGCTCTCATACATTATGCATCTGAATGTTAAGAGCTGCAAAGAAAGTCAATACTGGAAATATTTGGTATGCTTATTTGTTAAATGAAGTTGAATGATAAGGATTATTTCTGATGATGACATAGTATTTTCTTCAGAATTTAATGTAGGCAAATTAATAAGGTTAATTTAATAAAACGGGAGAGGTCAAATCTGGTGCAGTTGTGCATGGTAGCCAATCG
This sequence comes from Lithobates sylvaticus, assembly GCA_028564925.1. Lineage (NCBI taxonomy): Eukaryota > Metazoa > Chordata > Amphibia > Anura > Ranidae > Lithobates > Lithobates sylvaticus. The sequence continues at coordinate 52,618,911 of CM053032.1, forward strand.
GCTTTAATTAAGCTTTGACGATAAAAAAGAAAAAACCTGGAAGCCGATTTGTTTCTATGCACAGCTGCACCAGATTTTGCACTCTCCAGTTTTAGTAAAACAACCTCAATGTTTGCACATATGTGTAAAAAGATGTGTTACAATAGGTCATGTTCTTTAATACCCCTTTGTCTCTTTGGTGTGGGGGAGATCAACAATTTTTCTAATATTTACAGCCTGGAATATAGACTCTTCCCAACTCATCTGATACCAAATGAAATGGTAAGGACATAATGAAAAAGTGCAGCATTCACAATAGGGAGCAAATCCATGAATTACAGATGGAATCGAAAAACAGGTGCTCTGGCTCGTTATAGTGTCCTCAATACACCAGAATTCAGTATAAAGCAAAAGTAGTAGCCGGAAACTCCAATATCCTTATGAATATCCTTATTTCTTGGAAAGGAGTAGATAAAATGCCAGCTGTGAACAAGGCTGCTCTTGAAACATGTAAGCATTTTATCTACTCCTGTGCAAGATATAAAGATCTTCATACGGATGTTGGAGTTGCCGGCTACTACCAAAATGATATAGGCAACAGACTAAAAATCCTGGAACACACCTGTTGGTGATTCTGAAACACCCTCCTTCTCACCTTCATTTGTTATATCTGGTTCATAGCCTTAGGCCCCTTTCACACTTGTGCGACTTCAAAGTCGCGTGATTTTGCAACGATTTTTGCAGCGATTTTGCAGCGATTTCAAGGAATGCCTGTGTAAGTGGCATCAAAATCGGACCAAAGTAGTGCAGGGACTACTTTGAAGTCGGAAGGACTTGAAGTCATACTAATACGAATGGCTGTCATTGGAAATCATGGGAAACGACTTGTCATGCTACTTTGCAGTCCCAAATCGTGGGATAAATTGTATAAGTGTGAAAGGGGCCTTAGTAGCACATTGAACGTTTGCACTTTCTTGAACTGCTTTTCAATTATATTGTTTGCCCTTTTTTACATAATATAAAACTGCTTACGGGGAATAAAAAAGGCCTTTGAAGGTTATATCAAATACAGAATGTACCAAAACATAATTTATGAATACAGGACATTTGGTCGACACAAAACAATAACACATATCTCACAAACACTGTTGGGCTCTCTTTGTGTAAACTCAACATGTTCTTAATTTATTTGTATTATCCTTGTAATATGGCTTTTCACCAAGCCGTCATACATGGTAAACCGTTCAGCTGAAGTCCTTTATTATTGTTTAATGTGTTATAGTCATAAACATTAGTTCAAGGCTCCGTTCTTGGAGCCAAATTTTGTGTTATAAGATGTGTAGTTTGGCATAGTCTGAACTTCAGTTCTGCAAGTGAGTGTTCTCCGGCATATTCAAATCTGATTACACGTGTGCACACATATGATCATACACAGGTTTCAGCACAGATATATTGTTTTTGCTCATGAGAGCTCCTGTATATATTAAAGCGTAACTCCACTTTTGTTGAGAAAAAAACATTCTCCCCTGGGTGATCTATGTACATTGCAAGGGTTGTAACAAACTTTGTTGCAGATTCTTACCTTTTGTTATTCTGAAGAAGTCACTGTTTGTTTCTCTGTGCCTCTGTGCCCAGTGGGTCTAATGGGAGTGGTTTCATAATTATCAGTCAGCTGTGCACCTGCAGAGCACTAAAGGAAATCTGCAGGATCTGCATGCCTTTAGATGTGTTCCTGTTGGGCGTAACTGCAGGGGATGCCTGAAACATGACTTGTATCTTAGGCAGACTTCTGGGAAAATTGGTGAGCCAATCACACAAGCAGGAAATTATGTTTCCGGGGGTGGTCAGTACATAGTCTGTGCACAGAACAACTTCAGGTAGCCATATTGCATTGCATTTTCAGAAAATTACAGCAGCTTCAGATTGAAAAGGAAATGTTGTTTTTAACCACTTCGCATCCGGCCGTAGCCGAATGACGGCCACAGCGCGGATGCCAAATCCCGGGAGGCCGTCATATGACGGCCTCCCCTTTCCTCGTTCCCTGTGCGCGCTCACGAGCGCGCAGCAGGGAAATTCTGTGTTGGCCGTGTCCCTCGGACACGGCCAATCACAGATCGCTGTAAACGGCCAATAACAGCGGCCGTTTACAGTGCGATCGCCCTGGCCAATGAGAGATGATCTTATATGTAAACATATGAGATCATCTCTCAGCGCCGCTCCTCCTCCTCACACAGAGACAGCGTGTGAGGAGGGGGAGATGAACGGCTGCAGCGCCGTAAGTTTTTTTTTTTTTTTTTAAAAAAATAAATAAAGTGCCATCCCCAGTGCCATCCCCAGTGCCATCTGCCAGATCCATCCCCAGTGCCATCTGCCAGATCCATCCCCAGTGCCATCTGCCAGTGCCATCCCCAGTGCCATCTGCCAGTGCCATCCCCAGTGCCATCTGCCAGTGCCATCCCCAGTGCCATCTGCCAGTGCCATCTGCCAGTGCCATCTGCCAGTGCCATCCCCAGTGCCATCTGCCAGATCCATCCCCAGTGCCATCCCCAGTGCCATCTGCCAGTGCCATCCCCAGTGCCATCTGCCAGATCCATCCCCAGTGCCATCTGCCAGTGCCATCCCCAGTGCCATCCCCAGTGCCATCCCCAGTGCCATCTGCCAGTGCCAGTGCCATCCCCAGTGCCATCTGCCAGTGCCATCTGCCAGATCCATCCCCAGTGCCATCTGCCAGTGCCATCCCCAGTGCCATCTGTCATCAGTGCCATCTGTCATCAGTGCCACATATTAGTGCCATCTGTCATCAGTGCCACCTGTCAGTGTCACGTGCCATCTGTTATCAGTGTCACCTGTCATCAATGCCACGTATCAGTGCCATCTGTCATCAGTGTCATCAGTGCCACGTATTAGTGCCATCTCGCATCAGTGCCACGTATTAGTGCCATCTCGCATCAGTGCCACATATTAGTGCCACGTGATATCAGTGCCACGTATTAGTGCCATCTGTCATCAGTGTCACGTGTCATCAGTGCCCCGTATTAGTACCATCTGTCATCAGTGCCACGTCAGTGTCACGTGTCATCAGTGCCACGTCAGTGTCACGTGTCATCAGTGTCACGTGTCATCAGTGCCACGTCAGTGTCACGTGTCATTGTCCTGGTGCTCCAGGGCCTTCAAAAGTGTAATAGGTAGTCAACAATTTAGATGTGTAATTTATGCTCCCAGAACACGTGATGGCGCTCCCTGCATGTTGGGCCTCTCTATGTGGCCAGGCTGTGGAAAAGTCCCACATATGTGGTATCGTAATAATCAGGAGGAGTAGCAGAATTTATTTTGGGGTGTCATTTGTGGTATACACATGCCATGTGAGAGAAATAACCTATTACAATGACAATTTTGTAGAAAAAATAAAAAAAATAAAAAAATAATTCATTTTGCAAAGAATTGTGGGAAAAAATGACAACATCAAAAAGCTCACCACGCCTCTTACTAAATACCTTGGAATGTCTACTTTCAAAAAAGGGGTCATTTGGGGGGTATTTGTACTTTCCTGGCATGTTCGGGTCACAAGAAATGAGATAGGCCACCAGTACATCAGATGTGATCAATTTTGTATGATTCGCACCACAGCTTGTAGAGTCTGTAACTTTCACAAAGGCCAAATAATATCTGCTAATTTGGGTTATTTTTACCAAAGATATGTGGCAGTATAAATTGTGGCCAAAATTTATGAAGAAAAATTAATAATTTGCTAAATTTTATCACAGAAACAAAGAAAAATGCGTTTTTTTTCAAAATTTTCGGTCTTTTTTCAATTATAGCGCAAAAAATAAAAAACCCAGAGGTGATCAAATACCACCAAAAAAGAAAGCTCTATTTGTGTGAAAAAAAGGACAAAAAATTCATTTGGGTACAGTGTTGCATGACTGAGTAATTGTCAGTCAAAGCGTGAGAGCACCGAAAGCTGAAAATTGGTCTGGATGGGAGGGGGGTGTTGGTGCCTGGTAGGCAAGTGGTTAATAACATTCAATTACAATATGACTTGTGTCGCAATTGCATACGCTATATTATTATTTTTTCTTCATTTGCTATTTTATTTCCCCACGAAAGTGGAGTTACCCTTTAAGGAAAATCCTGCTATAGACTTTCAACAGCCTTATGTATTGCCCAACTCTAGCCAAAACTTGTTTTGTTTTGGATAGAGTGGGGGTGTGGTTAGAGTTTCTGCTAGGTTTGTATTGTTGCCTATGTTTTTAATGGGAAGATTTCCTATCACTTTCTGCCAGCACAGGAGATGATGTGAAATCTCTCCAACAGGGACACAAGCAAATACAAATACAATGTGTCCTCCTCCCTTGTGACATCTGTACCCTCTATACGCACAGGCATCACAGAAACAGGAAGTGAGAGAATTTTGATAGCTCTGAAAAGGTCAGTTAGACCCCTTTCACTCTGAGGCGCTTTACAGGCGCTATATCGCTGAAAATAGCACCTGTTAAGCACCTCTCCTTTCACTCCAAAGTGAAAGCCTGAGGGTTTGCAGACTGGAGCAGTGCGCTGGAAGGACGTCAAAAACAGTCTTGCAAGCAGCATCTTTGAGGCGTTTTAGGAGCAGTGTATTGAAATCAATGGGCGGCGCCGGCAAAGCATGGCTGCATAAAAGTTGAAAACTGACATTCTATGCAAAACAGGCTGAAAGATTTACAGCATTCTATCTCTTCAACAAAGAGGAGTTTGATGGCACGGGCAAGGGACAGGTGAGTGCTTGGTTTGCAGAGAATGGCATGTGTTCAACTTTTAAAAATGACAAGTCATTTTAAAGTGGCTCTGTTGCTAGACGAAAAAGTTTAAAATAAGACTGCCTGTAAGAAAAAGGGTTAGTATTTGTGTTTTCTGCCACCAATCTTTACTATGTTTTTTAAAAGCTAAGCTGACTGAAAAATCTTTAGCATCCAACACTCTGCTGCTATATAACAACTGAGTCCTGTTCAATAGTTAAAGCAGAGCTACAGCCAAAAGGGGAAACGCTTGTTTTCACCTTTCCCCCTTCCACTGCCACATTTGGCACTTTTTGGAGGGGAGCGGGTACCTGGTTTTGACAGGTACCCACTCCTACTCCTGGCTCAGATCGTGGCGCTCTAAGGCAGAAGTTTGGGCCCCCTCCTTTCCCCGCAGTCCTCTGGGACACAAACAGGTCCCGGAAGACTACGGGACCATTCACAAGGTGCAGCGTGGCTTGTGCATGCACAGGAGGAAACAGGCTGTGCAGCCGCAAGGCTTTGCTTCCTGCTTCCCCTACTAGAGATCCCAGCGCTTGCACCCAAAGCCGATTGAAGAATCGGTTCGGGTGAGGACATATCGCTGGATCTCTAGACAGGTAAGTGTCCTTATATTAAAAGTCAGCAGCTACAGTATTTGTACGAGATCACTCGTCTCCATACCAAGCCAGGGAGAGGACCCGATCGCCTCCGCCACTACGAGGGCTCAGGAGAGCGGCGGGAGGGTTGGCCCTCTCCTGCTGCCGATAAAAGTGATCTTGTGGAGAATCCGCCGCAGAGACCACTTTTATCTGAAACAGATCGTTCACTGAAGAAGAGGATACTGGGGTTATGGTAGCTAGCTGCTGCCATAACAACGATATCCCACTTCAACCTGTAGACGTATATCGGCGTGATCCGGTCCGGAAGTGGTTAAGTGCCATTAACTCAGGTCCGAGTACTAGCGAATTGATGAATGAGAGTTCTAAAAAGAAGCCGGCTTTGTGCTAGTCTGGCAAGAGGATTATTATTATTTATTATTGTTATACAGGATTTATATAGCGATGACAGTTTACGCAGCGCTTTACAACATGAGGGCAGACAGTACTATTACAATACAATTTAATACAGTACAAATCAGAGAGCCCTGCTCAATAGAGCTTATAATCTAATGCCACTTACACACAATCTCGTGTGATGGTTTTTCCGACGGAATTCCGATGGAATTCCGCTCAAGCTTGTGTTGCCTACACACGGTCACACCAAATTCCGACCGTCAATAACGCGGTGATGTACAACACTACGACGAGCCGCGAAAATGAAGTTCAATGCTTTGGATCATGCGTCGAATTGTTTCCGAGCATGCGTAGGTATTTTGCACGTCAGAATTACTACAGACGATTGGAATTTCCGATAGAAACTTTTTCCGTCTGAAAACTTGAGAACATGCTCTCAAAATTTTTCTGGCGGAAATTCGGCCAGCAAAAGTCCAATGGAGCATACACACGGTTGAATTTTCCGACGAAAAGCTCTCATCGGTCTTTTGCTGGCCGAAATTCCGATCGTGTGTACGCGGCATAAGAGGGAGGGTCAAGAGATACAAAAGGTAATAATTGTCGAGGATGAGCTGATGGAGAAAATAAATGTACAGTTGTTAGGTGGGGGTCAGATAGGCTTCTCTGCAGAGATGAGTTTTTGGGGATTGTCTGAAAGTGGACAGAGTAGGAGATAGTCAGACAGATTGGGGTAGAGAGTTCCAGAGGATGGGGGAGGCTCTGGAATATTGAAGAGAAAAGAAGATTTAAGGTGTTAGATTCACCAGTTCCGCATTTATTTAAGGGGTATACTCAGGGCCGGACTTACCATTGGGCTTGACTGGGCTCAAGCCCATGGGCCCCGTGGGCCCTGCCGAGATACATAGCCGAGTGTACTCGGCTCGGCTCCACTCACAGTCATGCCCATTCCCGCCCTATGATGGACATAACACGTGTTATACGCCGATAAATACTGTAAGTCCAGGGGCCCCCACCACCCTAAGTCCTGCCCTGGGTATACTGTATATATGGGTATTTATACAACTGTCATTTTACTGACAATATTCAGATTTGCTGCCAACATGGTGAAGAAGATATCAGTAAAAGTTAAAATTAGCAATTAGGTGCCTGCACTTTATATCTTTTTAACTTTATTTTTATTTTACTGAGTCCCTCTTAGTGCTGTACGTGTAACTTCCCATAATAAACCTTGCACACTAAGACCAAACCTATATTTGTGTATCCTCCAGCAAGAAGCATGTCTTAGAAAGGTTCTCTGCTGCTTCATTTTACAGAAATAAGTCGGGCTTATTCGGTCAGTTAGATTTAATATGCTCATCCACCTACACCTCGGTACATTAAATGCTAATGTTATACCTAATCTTACCCGTTTTTCATACAGGCTTCTCCGATTTTTTTCTATGCCTGTCATCACCTTTTTTCTTTGTAAAAATATAAGATGTGCAGAGTAACTATTTGTCTGGAAGGATAGATGTGTTTATGCTGTGTAACAAAATACAGAAGATTAGAAGTTATTGCACAGAGAGTTCTAGAAAATTAGGACGAGGCATTTAATATGGGAGCTGGTAAATCGGTTACAGGGCAGCCAGACCCGGAGAGATCTCAGCAGTATTGCAGCTAAGACGTCCAAATTGAGTGTGTGACCCGGCGCTATGGATTTGCTGACAGACTTGAATGTGTGGCCTTGCAAACGAGCAGTCTCTGGAATCAGTAGTGGGATTCCAGACTTTGCTCAATGTAAGGTGAGAGTTTTGTGAATTTCTTTAGCACTCAGGATAGGGCTGCTTTTTTTCCCCTCTACTTTTCATCATCTGTAGCATCCAAGTCTCCCAACACCGTAACAAACAAGCCACTGGGTCGTTGTGGAAAGAGACTGGTTGACTTATGATCAAACGTTTCATTGTTGCATGCATTCCCTGTGAAGTCCACTTGCTTAGAACTTTAAAAGGTGTTGTGTAGACTGTTTCCAAACACATTTATTTAGTCACACTGTGTGGTACAAATGTTCTTTGTCACGTATTCTGGGACTTTAAAGCAACCTTTTCCTTTTCCAGTGTTTACAGAAACCATTGCCAAATATGAATGTTGAGTTTATATCACAGTGCATAATCAGTGAACAAAAACTTGCTGATATTTGTCCACTAAAGCCTAGTTTTTCCCCCAATAATTTGCCTATGCCAGTGTCTCGCAAGCTTAGTGAGCACAGTCATTTTCTACCAAAACCTTCCATGCAATAACAGTAAGGGCCCATTTACTTCTTTGTGGTTCGTTAATGTTTGTTGTGTTAAAGCAGCCCATTCCAAAGACAATACAAGTATGGGAATTATGGGAAGTATGACAATACAAGTATGGGAATACATATTTTGCATTTCCATACTTTTATTTTTAATCACTAGCCAGGGGGATTAGTTAGAAATAAAGATGAGGGTTTAGCTGTTGACAAAAACAATTGCATACCAGTATCATTGCTGTTTAATCCCCTTAGGTTGCACATTTTGGTGAAAAAGAGTAGATCATAAAGATACTATTTGCATTAATAGAGGAATGGATACAGTAGTATTGATTTCACTAAATTAGTGTTACAAAAACCATTTAGCCTCTATTATTCAGATGTGTCCCTTGTGCTTCTGGCTTCTGAATTCTTTGCAGTCTTCATCCTCCAACACCACCTGTCAACCACCCCCACTGTCGTAATCTTCCAGTGTGGCAGGGGTAATAGAACAGAGAAAGTTGTGACAAGCACTTATCAAGAGTACCCAACTATGCCTGCCATTTCTGTCCAGCTGCACTATTAGTGAAGCCGTACTATAGCATCTATGAATTAAATTATTATTTTTTTATTTGGTTTAAATTTAGGCTTTAAATACAATACAGTATTCCTGAAAGTTTTTTTTTTAAGTCAACATATTTCACAGATTAATATCCTCCTAAATGTGGGTGTCTATCCAAAACAATAGCTTTTCGTACTGGCTTATCTCTTGCTTTCCTCTTCCTCATAAAAAACCTTAAATCCACTGTCCAAAGCCACAGGAGGGGAATTTTAGAGACCAAGTAGATATACTGGCGTAGAACCAGTATATGATTGTTGTGAGTGATGACACCTAGGTCCCCCAAGGGTTTCAGATAAAATCAGAAAGCAGGAGTTTGCATAGAAACTGTAGTAGATGAAGACCTCTCCAATTTGCTATATAAATGATTACTCTATGACTTTGAGGACTTTCATTTTTCTTGCAAATCCACATTCCAATAGTTAAAATTACTATTAACAAATATCTGCTGGATTCCAGCATCTTCTTTTCCCAAGTTAAGGTCATTTTATTTTAGTCCTACAAATATCTATCAACTTGCATTCCTTCTACAAAGTCCACATTAAACATTCATTTGTTTAGGGAGGGCTGATACACATGTATGAAATGATGGCTCAAAATAATCAGCTTATGGAATGCCACCCCAAAACACTTCTTCTTTCCATTACTCATTGACGAACTTGACATTAACTTTGACCTCTTGTAGCAAAGTCTAAATTAGATTATCCTATTCCAAAATACTAGAAATTAATAAAAGCAAAAACTACATATTTTTGGAGCAGAAAATGAGTCTAAAGAATTTGGGGCTGTAAAGAACAAAACAAGATATAGTTTGGCAGCTGTGTTAAAGTTCAGATGGACTTGCTGATGAAAAATGACCAACAAAGTACAGTGCCAGCTGGCACGCCTTCACGGTTTTCAGAACAATCACAGCGGAAAATGGACCAGTTCCTTAAAGTCAAAAAGGTCGTATCTGTGATGAAAATTCAACTAATCTCCTGAACAATTTCATAGTAGTATAAATCAATTTGTTTAAACATCTGTTTACATGAAGCTATGCGATGGATGTCCTCCTCTTTAATGTACTTATTACAGATTAAACAAACATGAAATTACTGGCTTTTGAAAAGATTAGAACAATTGCACATTAAATAAGCCATAATTTAGTATAACATGGTTTGTTTTTACGATATTAAGAACTCAATTAAACAATATTTGTATTTGAAATGGCCAAATGACCTTACCGTTTCAGCTCTTAAACTGCCAAATGAAGAAATATGATTATTTTTTCCGCTGTGTGGCCACTCCTATTTACAGTGTAGAACATAATAGTTCTGTTGGTCAGAAAAAAGGAGAAAAGGCCTGGGTATTCCTGAAAGATTACTTTTATTACATTGCTGTAGAAATGTCAATGCATGATGAGAACCTTGTAATGTTAGATCCTACAAAATTCCCCCCTCGCATTTCATAGACCTGGAGTTCAAAAGTTTTTCTATGTTGTAGGTAACATATAGAAATGGCAATTGTGCCAGAAGTACTGTTGGAAAAGTGTACTTTTTGTCTTTAATCCTACATGAAAAATTAAGGCATAATTCCTGGTATGTGAATTATGAACTAGGAACTAGACATGTGCACTGAACTGAAATATTTTGTTTCGGAATTTAGTTTTCGTCCGAAAAATACATTTATTTAGTTACTCCCGAAATTTGTTCTTATTTATTTTGTTTTTCGTTAAAAATTGCATTCGTCCGAAAATCCAAATGAATTAAGGTCGAATCTGTCATTGAAGGCTTATGGTGTCTGTCGAATGTTCAAAGAAGATTTGACGGAGCAGCTAAACTGTATGACTCTGTATAGTTTAGCTGCTCCGTCGAATCTTCTTAGACCTATCGACAGACACCATAAGCCAAAGATTTGACGTTTGTATGTTTTTCGATGCTTTGTCGAATCTTTGTCGTTCAAGTTGAATGTATATAGTTCAAACAGAAAATGGACTGGTGATAGTAATCACTGATCAGACAGATAACAAGATAGGGTATATAGAATCTATATAGAATCTCAATCTATAATAATAAACTCCCCCCCCCCCCACAACACGGGCCTCCTCTGAAGCTATCACAACACTAGCAACACTAGTATCACTATTAAATTCACAACACTAACACAATAGCAGCAGATTATTATGAAAACGGTAGGTTGAACTGTAGCTTGCTTCACTATTGTTCTGCTGCTGTGCTTATGCTTAATTGCTAAATAATTCAGGTTCTCTGACAAACGGACCAGCTAAGATTGACTGTCTTCTGAAATGATTCAGTGTGTGTGTGTCTCTCTCTCTGCTAGCAATTGTAAGTGAAAATAAGTTGGCTGTATGTATGTACTTAGTTCTAGCTATTTCACTGCTCATCCTCTTTGGTTACAATCAGCCAATAACATTCATCATCATCATTATTTTTATTTTACTTTACCCACCCAATTCCAGCAGCAATCTTTTCTCTCTACGTCAAATCTTTTCTCTCTATGTAGAATAATCTTGGACTAATAGAGTTAAAGAGGAGGTCCACCTGAAATTCTTTTTTTAAAAGTCAGCAGCTACAAATACTGCAGCTGCTGACTTTTAATAAAGACACTTACCTGTTCAAGCGATGTCGGCAGAAGATGACGAGCGATCGGTCGTCTCTCGGCTGCCCACGCCACTATCTTCTGTCAGGGAATCAAGAAGGGAAGCTTGCAGCTTCACTGCCCGGTTCCCTACTGCGCATGCGCGAGTCGCGCTGCACATCTTTGTTGGTCCCCGTTGTGTCCTGGGAACTGTGTGTTTCCCAAGACACAACGGGGCATCTTCGGATATGGGCGGGCATTTACGGATAGGGGCGGGACAGCTGCGGCTAGCTACTCCCGGAAGTGGGTGCAGATACCTGTATTATACAGTTATCTGCACCCCCCTCCCCCCTGAAAGGTGCCAAAGGGGGGGAGGAATCCGATAAGCAGAAGTTCCACTTTAGGGTGGAGCTCCGCTTTAAGGTTAGGCACATTCGACCACAGGTTCGATGAACACAGACTGTTATTGTCAGCATTGAATCTCCTATCTATATTGAACTGTTGTCACAACGAAAACAAAAATAAAGCATTTGTTTATGTCGGATCTTTAGTTTTTCGGATTCTGCACTTTCGTTATCGTTTGTTAAAACCATAACGAAAATACCTGAAATTCGGACGAAAATGCATTTGGACGAAAACGAATGCACATGTCTACTAGGAACTAGGAACTCCTGTGCCTACAGCCTCATAGCGTTATATCTGCATTATGAGATCTAAAATACTGTTGTCTTGAAGATTTTTATTTTTATTGAAAATTTTTCTTTGGTAGTACAAAACAGGGGCATTGGGGCATACCCCGGCCAACCGGTGCACATAGTAATGTGCATAACATAGTACTACTAACCTATTATCTAAAGGCTAACATAACTAAACACAACCCAATCACTGCTCAGGTAAGATTTTGTTATGAGATATTGTTTCTTGGGGGACTGTCTCTCGGTTTTAGTTATTGGCCCTGGACTCTATAGGGACATTTGAGAATAAATGTAGAATAAATGTAGTGGTTTTGATTTTTAGGCTATCCATCTGGGGTCTAGGCGTCAGTGCTCAGCAAAGTTAGACAGTGGTAGAGAAGATCTATCGGGGTTGATCCCCTGAGGGCTGATCATCTATTGTGGACTCTGAGTCTGTCCACAAATGCCAGACCTAGTCATATTTTTTGGGGCATCCTCGGGACAGATATGTTGCTTTATAGAGGGGTATCATTGTGTTGACTAATTGCTTCCATGAGGACAGTGGGGGGGAGGGGGGGGCTTGGTTGACTTCCACTTTAGCACAATGGCTTTTCTTGCATAAAAAAGAAGGATACCTATTAGGGTGCACATTGCTTTGGCAAATGGCAGTTGTTCCACTAGGCCAAGGAGGCAGACACTAATTGTCAGGTCAGGAATAGGAATAGTAGTCAAACTATGAATGAATTGAGTTACCTCCCAATAGTCCTGAATTTGTGGGCAATCCCAGAATATATGCGTGAAACCTGCAGGGGTACCAGAGCTGGGCTGCTCTGTGCAAAACCACTACACAGAGCAGGTAAGTATAACATGTTTGTTATTTTTAAACAAAAAAAAACAAGACTTTAATATCACTTTAATGATCCTCCTTTGACCACTTCAATACTGGGCACTTTTACCCCCTTCCTGCCCAGGACAATTTTCAGCTTTCAGTTTGAATGACAATTGTGCGGCCATGCAACACTGTACCCAAATTGAATTTGGAATTTTATCACAAAAATTGAAAAAAACAAACAAATTTTTCTTTTTATGTTATAAAATTTTGCAAATAAATAATTGTTATTCATAAATTTAGCCCAAAAATTTATTCTGCTACATTTCTTTGGTGAAAATAACCCAAATAAGTGTATATTATTTAGTCTGTAGGAAAGTTATAGAGTCCACAAACTATGGTATATATCTAAAAATTTATCAATTCTGATACTGACAGCCTGTCATTTCTTGAGGCCCTAAAATGCCAGGACAGTACATATACCCCCAAAAAATGTTCTTTTTTTTTAATGACTTTTTTTCACACACTGTGACCAGAGCAATATAATGTTACCATAGCAACAGTCACATGGTACTGGCAGCTAGATGGGTGGGAAGGCCACTGCCCGGTGTTCTGACGAGAAAGGTCCCCCCATCAGATAGTGTCCGCCCTGAACTGCGCAGGTGCATTGCTTGTGCAGTACAGAAGACAGAGGAGACGCCAAAAGTCTCCAAACATGAACAGCTGTTCATGAGCTGTACACGGCACATTGTGCCACACGCTCCCAATGCTCATGCAACTCTGCAAGGGGCGGGTGTAAGGGTGGATGCATACAGAAGATGGCCAGAGCTCTGTTCCTGTGTGTTGTGTGAAGGGGGGTGTGTCCCTTCAATTCAATCAGCTGTCAGAGCTCTCCTCGCTGAGCTCTGCAGTGTGTATCTTCAGCCCCCCCCCCCCCCCCCCTTTGACCACTCAGACAAGTTTTATACATTCTGGACTTTAAACAGATGTAGAGAAGAGAATAATGCAAATAAACAGGTACAACTTATGTAGGAGGATTTCATCTCTGTGTACCAGAGGCGAGTCACTTTACTTGGTATATGTAAGGGTTTACAACCACTTTAAACCCTGCAATAATACTTCTGTTGTTTTAACCACTTACAGACCGGAAGAATTTCCCCCCTTAATGACCAGGCCATTTTTGGGGTTTCGTCACTGCGTCGCTTTAACTAACAATTGCGCGGCCGTGTGACATTGTAAAACGTCCTTTTTTCCCCACAAATAGAGTATTTGTATCACCTCTGTGGTTTTTATTTTTTACGCTATAAACAAAAAAAGAGTGCCAATTTTGAAAAAAAAACAATATTTTTTTACTTTTTGCTATAAAAAATACCCCCCCGCCCAAAAAAAAAAATGTCTTCATTAGTTTAGGCCAATATGTATTGTTCTACATATTTTTGGTCAACAAAAATTGCAATAAGTGTATATTGATTGGTTTGTGCAAAAGTTATAGCTTCAACAAAATAGGGGATATATTTATGGCATTTTTATTATTATTTTTTTTTTTCACTAGAAATGGCGTGATCTGCGATTTTAAAGGGACTGCGACATTGCAGCGAACAGATCAGACACTTTTTTGGGACCATTGACACTTTTACAGCGATCAGAGCTAAAAATAGCTACTGATTACTGTATAAATGTCACTGGCAGGGAAGGGGTTAACACTAGGGGGGCGATCAAGGGGTTAAATGTGTTCCCTGGGAGTGTTTCTTACTGTATGGGGGCAGGGCTGACTGGAGGAGGAGAAAGATCGCTGTTCCTAATCACTAGGAACAGCAGATCTCTCTCTAACTCCCCTGTCAGAAAGGTAATCTGTCTGTTTACATTGACAGATCCCCCTTCTGGCTCTCGTTCCCGCGATCGTTCCCGCGATCATGGGTGGTCGCCGCCCACGCGCATCGGGATCCCCGCCGTACAGTGGGTGCGTGCACGCCTGCCTACTACGGCTCCTACGGAGCCGATGTACACTTACGGTGATTTGCAGGAACGTGCCGCCCTGCCGCCGTATAATGGCGAGTGGTTAATATATATACATCATTATCCAGCAGTAACTGGAAATGTCTTGTCACACATACAAACTTGGTATACTTTTAATGCTAGGTGTATTTTTTACCACCGCTCTGGCCCTGTGCAATGCTTGAATCTTCTCCATCTCAGAAGTACAGTATTTTGTTAGCCTTTATCTACCCAAATGATCCTAATGCTAATCCTAAAGGTGGATGGTACTGGCACTGTTTGTATTATTCTCCCCATACCATTTCTTCTCTCCATTCACATGCCCCTAAAGTCGCACCTGTGGACACCTTTGAGCTTGGCCAAAAAATGGGTATTTGGTTTGTTTTGGAACACTTCAGGTTTAGTACATATCATGCGATCTAGTACTTACAATAGCGGGTTTACCATGTCATTGTCTTATCTCTGTTCAATCAGCGGAGAACGATAGTCCTTCAGACAGTAATTCTCAACCTGTGGGCTCTCTTTGATGGCATGTTTCAAAGTTCTCCTCTGTGATTGTATCAGTCCCATAGAAGGAGACATTTTTACTCAGATAGGTCATATTATGCAACAGCCTCTTGCTGTGCCTGGCCGGTCTTAAAGCTTTTGTGTTGACAGTCTGCATACACTTGTAGCAGTTCAAAGTGTGCCCTGTCCTGACAAATGTCTGCTTTTGTTGTGACTGCATTTTTCCTCTTATTCATTTGCAGTGATTGTAAAAACCTTCCTCAAACACTGAGCAAATCCATGTGTTTAAAGTAGGTTTACTGCATAATGTCATATGTGTTGTACAGCGTTGGTGAATGATCTGAGGAAACAAAACAGGCTTGACGCTTCATTGGATTTATAAAGAGATCATTTCTGGGTGGATTTTCTTCGGGCAGACTTCATATTTTATTTTCTCTTTTAGAAACTAGCATTTGGATTGTGTGAGGTTACAGGCAACCTTTTGTAGAACAGTGATGATTAAGGTTGAAGGAGGAGTGTAAATAACACATAACATGCTTATTATATTGATGTCTGCAGCCTTGAGAGTGTCCACCTACGTCCCTCAGCATGAACCCTTCTAAAGGTGTCTCTCATGGCCCAGTAATACTAAAGGTGTCTCTCCTGGCTCTCCTGGCCCAGTAATACTAAAGGTGTCTCTCCTGGCTCTCCTGGCCCAGTAATACTAAAGGTGTCTCTCCCAGCTTTGGAAATGGACCCTAAGCTATGTGTATTGGGCTATAGGAAAGTAATGGGGGAACCAAGCTGCACCACAATGGCAATTATACGCTGCCTATTTCAAGCACGTAAACTTATCGCGCAGAGATGGCAGCCGGAGAAGGCCCCCTTAGTGAGTAAATGGTCGCAGGTCATCAGCAAATTTATTTGGAAGGAGAAGACAGTATACATACAGAGGGGGAACCTTAAGGAATTTGAGAAAATTTGGAGCCCCTGGGCAAATGAGATGGGGTACCCTATGGACTAGGTAGAAGAGGAAAAGAGACTCTATTATAGTCGTTATGGAAAGTATAAAATCAAGAAGGCAGTAGAATAACGAGGCAAAGAGGTGCGAGAGCATTATGGGAGGGAGGGAGGAAGGGGAAGGGTCAAAAATGGTTACTCTGGTAAAAACGCGGGGAATAGGGAAGAGAAGAAACTACGGAAAGATAAAGTGTTGTAATACTGATGTATTCTTTCTCTTTTATGATGTTTTTGTATTATTATGTTTTGTTTGAAAGACGGAAAATTAAATAAAGATTAAATAATAAAAAATAAAAAAAATGTGTCTCTCCTGGCTCTCCTGGCCCAGTAATACTAAAGGTGTCTCTCCTGGCTCTCCTGGACAAGTAATACTAAAGGTGTCTCTCCTGGCTCTCCTGGCCCAGTAATACTAAAGGTGTCCAGTAATTCTAAAGGTGTCTCTCCTGGCTCTCCTGGTCCAGTAATACTAAAGGTGTCTCTCCTGGCCCAGTAATACTAAAGGTGTCTCTCCTGGCTCTCCTGCCCCAGTAATACTAAAGGTGTCTCTTCTGGCCCAGTAATACTAAAGGTGTCTCTCCTGGCTCTCCTGCCCCAGTAATACTAAAGGTGTCTCTCCTGGCCCAGTAATACTAAAGGTGTCTCTCCTGGCTCTCCTGGCCCAGTAATACTAAAGGTGTCTCTCCTGGCTCTCCTGGCCCAGTAATACTAAAGGTGTCTCTCCTGGCCCAGTAATACTAAAGGTGTCTCTCCTGGCTCTCCTGGCCCAGTAATACTAAAGGTGTCCAGTAATACAAAAGGTGTCTAAAGGTGTCTCTCCTGGCCCAGTAATACTAAAGGTGTCTCTCCTTGCTCTCCTGGTCCAGTAATACTAAAGGTGTCTCTCCTGGCTCTCCTGGCCCAGTAATACTAAAGGTGTCCAGTAATACTAAAGGTGTCTCTCCTGGCTCAGTAATACCAAATGTGTCCAGTAATACTAAAGGTATCTAAAGGTGTCTCTCCTGGCTCTCCTGGCCCCGTAATACTAAAGGTGTCTCTCCTGGCCCCGTAATACTAAAGGTGTCTCTCCCGGCTCTCCTGCAGTGTTAATTTTGTCAAAATAAAAGGACTAAAAAATTTTAGTCAACTAAATGAATACTATTTTAGTCAACTAAAATATGACTAAAACTAAAACAATTGAGATTACTAAAATACGACTAAAACTAAAATGCCATTTTAGTCAAAAGACTAAGACTAAAACTAAATTGAAATTTGACTTCAAAATTAACACTGGTGTGTAGTGCATGTTCATACCTCAATACCATAAATAATAACATATTCGATTTTTCACTCCAGAAGTATATAATGAGTTTGGAAATTGTAGAGAAATGTTAAGTAATGCATTACAATTTAATTACACCCATTAGATTTTAGACGACTAAAATGAGTTTTGGGGATACATGGAGTGAACTTCAGAATAGCTGACTAGCAGAAATTTGAGCCATGGATGGCCCCGTCAGCAAGTTGAAGGAACAGAGAAGAAAATTGCTGGATGAATAGTGATTGCATCCATTGGGTATTTTGACAGCCTTGGGTGCTGGCTGTCAAAATACAATAGCTGGCAGGAGAGATTTGCTAGCTGGATGAGGGAATGGAGTGATTTCTCCCTGTAATGCCGCGTACACACGATCTGAAATTCCGCCAGCAAAAGTCCGATGAGAGCTTTTGGTCGGAAAATGCGACCGTGTGTTTGCTCCATCTGACTTTTGCTAGCCGAATTCCAGCCAGCAAAAGATTGAGAGCAGGTTCTCAATTTTTCGGTCGGAGAAAGTCTCGATCGGAAATTCCGATCGTCTGTACCAATTGCGACGAAGCAAAATTCCTACACGTTCTCGGAAACAATTCGACGCGTGCTCAGAAGCATTGAACTTAATTTTCTCAACTTGTCGTAGTGTTGTACATCACCATGTTCTAGACGGTCGAAAGTTCAGCGAACTTTTGTGTGACCGCGTGTATCGAAGCCAAGCTTGAGCAGAATTCCGTCGTAAAAACCATCCAAGATTTTTCAGACGGAAAATCCACTCGTGTGTACACGGCATTACAGTTATTTACTTTATTGTATCCCCCTTATACTTACCCGAACCGGATATTGATCCAGCGATGTGTACAAGAGCTCTCTCCCTCCTCATTGGCTTAGCAACAGCAGCAGGAGCCATTTTCTCCCACTGCTGTCCATCACAGCCAGTGAGGAGGGAGTGGGGGGGCGGGGCCAGGCCCCATTGTCTGTGTCAATAAATGCAGACAGTGAGGCTCTGGATGAGCCTGCAGGTATGCCCCCATAGAAAGCAGCTTGCTATGGGGGCACGGAGCCAGGAGCCCAATGGAGAAGAATTGGAGAAACGGGCTGCTCTATGCAAAACCATTGAACAGACCAGGTAAGAAATAGCAAAATGCAGGGGACTGAGGTTAATACCAAGCACAAAAACACCTTTGTTAAAAGCAGCACACTTCACATCAGTGGATAGTAACACAGCAGGTTGAGACACCGGAGCTGATCAGCTAAAGATATACAGATGCAACGGATGTCTGCCAAACATGCAGAGGCTCCAAAGCTCCAGCAGGTAGTGTGGACTTGCAGCGTCTCCAGCTACACTGTGAATTTGACAGCTTGTAGAATCCTATGGTGATGTCAGAAGGGGATAAGCATAACGCGTTTCAAGGGACATGGCCCTCTTTATCAAATGCCCCCATAGAAAGCAGCTTCCTATGGGGGACATGGAGCAAAGAGCCCAACAGGGGAGAAGAGGAGAATCGGGCTGATCTGTGCAAAACCCGCTGCGTACAAAGCAACCGTGCCCATGGGACCAGCGGTCTCGAATGTCCGCTGGTCTCCTGGCGATCGTGTCACGGAGCCGCAAAATGGGGAAGTTCCTATGTAAAAAGGCATTTCCCCGTTCTGCCTTGTGTCATGACAAAGATCACTGCTCCCTGTCATCGGGAGCAGTGATCGCTGTCATGTTAGTTGAAGCCCACCCCCCCACCGTTAGAATCACTCCTGAGGACACATTTAACCCCTTCATCGCCCCCTAGTGGTTAACCCCTTCCCTGCCAGTGTAATTTACACAGTAATCAGTGCATGTTTATAGCACTGATCACTATATAAATGACAATGGTGCCAAAATAGTGTCAATAGTGTCCGATGTGTCCGCCATAATGTCACAGTCACGATAGAAAACGCAGATTGCCGCCATTACTAGTAAAAAAAATAATTAATAATAAAAAACGATTCCCTATTTTGTAGACGCTATAACTTTTACGCAAACCAATCAATATACGCTTATTGTGATTTTTTTTTTTTTACCAAAAATATGTAGAAGAATACATATCGGCCTAAAATGAGGAAAAACATTTTTTTTATATATATTTGGGGGATATTTAGTAAAAAATATTGCTTTTTTTTTTCAAAATTGTCGTTAGTTTATAGCGCAAAAAACTAAAAAAACGCAGAGGTGATCAAATACCACCAAAAGAAAGCTCTATTTGTAGGAAAAAAAGGACATCAATTTTATTTGGGTGCAACTTCGCACGACCGCGCAATTGTCAGTTAAAGCGACGCAGTGCCGAATCGCAAAAAGTGCTCTGGTCAGAAAGGGGTTAAAATCTTCTGGGGCTGAAGTGGTTAAACAGGGCAGCTCTTAACAATTCCTGACATACAGAATGACCACTGGAGGGAGCATTTGCAAATCTGTTTTTAAAGAGAAACTGTCACTTCACAGATTCAGGGGGACAGTGTCTCTGTAAAGCCCACTCCTTCGACCCACTCTTGTACCACTCCTTCTGTTACAGCTGCTGCAAAATACCCGGTGACATATGAACTCCTCCTATGAGTGCCTAGTACTGTCATATGATGGAGGAGTTGACATCCCTCTGACACAAGAAGCAGCAATGGGGGAAATAGTAGCAGAGGGGTGTTGGGTAGGTGAGTATCAGTTGACTGGGAACACAGACACTTATCTCTCTCTCTTCTAAAGTATTCATACAGGTCCAGTAGAGTTTCTAAATCTAAGAACAGAGTCGCGCATACCATTTAGTAGAACATACTATTCATAAGAATGTCAACAAAATATTGATGCAATAAAAAGTCCTTAATCCAGGAAGAAAGAAAGGTTAAAAATACATCTAATATTACACAATCTTATGTGATAGGAGAAAGGCAGGTGCAGGACTGAGGTAGTGAGAAGATAGAGGTGTCACGCTCCTGAATTCCCAAGTCACAATTCATAGATGCATTCCAGATATTCCATATGTTATCCACACCGCATGTGACCGTCACCAGAGAGAAATGCATGCTTACCAGATAGATTCGACCTGTAAAAAGGTCAAAACGCCTATGGCTTATTGCCCTGCCAGGTCATTTAGGCCGCAGTCTGCTCGGCACACCAGGGTCCAGTAGAGACTCTCTCTCTTGTCCTCACACTTGTGGGTATTAACGGATGTCGGCCCCAGGACAACGTCAATCTGTGACGAAACTAGTCGGGTGAATGACGTGCTGATGTCATCACGACATATGAAGTCCCGGAAGTGCAGGCGTTTTGATTTTAGTACCAGCCGGTATATTATCCTTTTTTAAGGGAGATGTTCTCCTTTTTTTTAAAATGTACTACTCTGAAATAAAAGAGTTGGATTTTATGCATCCTTTTTTTCGAGTGGGACATCCGTGACTACCCGCAAGTGTGAGGACAAAAGAGAAAGTGTTTACTGGACAATGGTGTGCCGAGCAGGTCCGCCTGGCCGTATTTTAGGCGGGCCTGAACGGTCCTAGAGAGGTCTATGAAGGGACAGATGTCAGCAGTGACATGTCTGCTGACATCCGACACACTCCGATCATAAAAAGTGTGACGGAGGAAAAACCTATTTTTCCATCCGTCTGCGGATCGGGATCGGGTGACGACGGACTCTACGGTCCGTCTTCAACCGATCCCGGGGATCGACGGAGCGATCCCTGCTGAGCAGAGCGGGCTCCGTACACAGACGTGTCCATGTGAAGGAGCCCTAAAGGCCCAGGCAGGGCAATCAGCCATAGGCATTTTGACCTTTTTACAGGTCGAATCTATTTGGTAAGCAGGCATTTCTCTCTGGTGATGGTCACATGCGGTGTGGATAACATATGGAATATCTGGAATGCATCTATGAATTGTGACTTGGGAATTCCGGAGTGTGATGCCTCTATCTTCTCACTACCTCAGTCCTGCACCCGCCTTTCTCCTCTCACTTAAGACTGTGCAATATTGGATTATTTGATTATTATTATTGGATTATTATTAATATTGGATGTATTTTTAATTTTTAATATTGGATTATTTGATTATTAATATTGGATTATTATTAATAGTGGATGTATTTTTAACCTTTCTTTCTTCCTGGACTTTTTATTGCATCAATATTTTGTTGACATTCTTATGAATAGTATGTTCTACTAAATGCTATGCGCGACTCCGTTCTTAGATTTATTGATTTTTTTTGTGATATCGCACATGAGAGTTGCTGCTTCTTTCTGAATTATCACTCTATTTATTTTTTTTTTTTTAAAAAAGCAAGTTTTTTCTCCCGTTACATATTCCAGTAGAGTTTCTGATGGGATGTATGACTGCGAGGCGTTTGGGGCAGTTGGACCCTTTTTGTTGAAGTTGCAATTGCTCATTATGGCTAAATTTAGACAAATGGTAAGAGCCATAGAACATTAGAAACCGCTTTGCATCTTTCCAGCTAATGGAGCTCCAAGTTAACTCCCCTATCAAGATGTACTCAGCTGCCGAGGTACAACAGGATCCTTTTTGGATGTACTCCTTGTGCTCATCCTCGAGGATATTGGACACATTTGCTGAGTGCTTATATTTTCCTGGAAAGTGATTTACATGATTGTGGGATTTATCTATTCAAATAAATCTCCCTACACAAGAAACAGTTTTATTGTTTGTTTTTTTTATTTTTTATTTTTCTGGGTGGAAATGATAATGACATGGGAGGGAAACTAATGACGGATATTTGCCAGGACTCAATTGCAAATTAGAAACTGTTATCCTAAATTTAGGAATATGATTCATAGCGCATTATATATTTCAAGTCGCTCATTATAACCTCATATAAACTTGAAAGTGTCAGTCATTGATATAATTAAAAGCATATCTTTCCACTTTTGCAGCTGCAAAATTACATATTGAAAGCAGTAAAAACACAGTTTTTATGGCACAGATATCAACCTGTTTTTGTGTGTGTGTCCCTTTCCCCCGCCTTGCTCCTCCGTGAGGTCTTCAAATTCTTTTCTGTTTTGTCTTTCATCCCCACCCAATGGGAATCAAAACTGCCATGTTTATCATACTTATTGTGAACTTTAACCTCTGTTTTTTAATGAGTGGGATTTTAAAAGTCCCAGCTGGCCTGTCTCCCACTATAAGATATCTTGATCAGCCTTTCCTGCCCTGTATTCTGGTTACATTTCAGAACATGTGAATCTGGAGCATATGCTCCTTGGGATTTCACTGTACAAGATTACATCATTTTATCGACTTGTTATTGTAACACTTGATCTGAATTTTCATTCTGCTTTACAGTAGTAAAAGTATGCAGAAAAGAGTGCAGCTAGGGCTACAGGTGGGGGACCATTTGAAGAGCCAACGAGAACTCTTCTTTATTAAAGCAAAGTTATAATGATTTTGTGACAATACTATATCTGGTTTATACATTTTGAACTGATACTTTGTTTTACAGTTTATAGCATATTTTTATTTCATAAACAAACATTTTATGCAAAGAACAGTTGTTTCTGTATTGATGCTCTTTCGACAAGCGTTGCTCTAACACTGGCCCTACCCTAGTAGATTCGTGTTAAAAAGTTTTATTTTTTAAGAGTTTTCATTGAATTCTCTAATTGTAATGCCCCGTACACACGGTCGGAAAAATCAACGGGAAAAGTCAGATCGGATTATGTTGTCGGAAAATCCGACCGTGTATGGGCTCTATCGGACTTTTTTTACATTGGAAATTCAGACGGAAAGAAATTGAGAGCAGGATCTCAAATTTTCCGACAACAAAATCCTATCAGACTTTTTCCGATCGTGTGTCGAGAATTCCGACGGACAAAGTGCCACGCATGCTCAGATCAAATTACGAGACCAAAGCTATTGGTGAACGTAGTCCCGTCGTAACGAATGAACGTCATCACGTTCATAATGCTCAGACTCTCCGATAACTTTGTCCGACCGCGTGTATGCAACACCAGTTGCGGACAAAGTCCGTCTGAAAAAATTAGACGGATTTTGTGGTTGGATTTTCCGACCTTGTGTACGGGGGCTTAGTGGAGTCAAATTGTTGTTTACTTTTGACTGTGGTGCCAATAAAATTCAAAG
This sequence comes from Lithobates sylvaticus, assembly GCA_028564925.1. Lineage (NCBI taxonomy): Eukaryota > Metazoa > Chordata > Amphibia > Anura > Ranidae > Lithobates > Lithobates sylvaticus. Next base: position 52,642,490 of record CM053032.1, read on the forward strand.
TAGCAGGGTGAAAAAATGTTCTCGAACAAACTCATTTTTAACATTAACCACTTGCCGACCAGCCGCTGCAGTTGTACTGTGGTAGAATGGCACGGCTGGGCCACGTGGCCGCTGTGGCCACTGCTTGCCCCTAGAGCTGATGTGAGTGCCGGCGGGTGCGATGACCGCCAGGCTCCCGCGATCGCTCGTGACACACCGAGAATCGGGATCTGTGTGTGAGAAAAGACTGTGTTCATACAAAGTATGAACAGTAATCTGTCATCTCCCCTAGACAGTCCCATCCCCCCTTCAGTTAGAACACAGAGAGGGAACACAGTTAACTCCTTGATCGCCCCCCTAGTGTTAACCCCTTCCCTGCCAGTGACATTTTTACAGTAATCAGTGCATTTTTATAGCACTGATCGCTGTATAAATGCCAATGGTCCAAAAAAAGGGTTCGATGTGTCTGCCATAATGTCGCAGTCCTGATAAAAATCGCAGATCGCCACCATTACTAGTAAAAAAAAAAGAATAATAAAAAGGTTATAAATCTATCCCCAATTTTGTAGACGCTATAACTTTTGCGCAAACCAATCAATATACGCTTATTGCGATTTTTATTACCAAAAATATGTAGAAGAATACAACAAAAAACAGAGAAAATTTTTCCTTATTTTTTTTTTAAAAATGGGGATATTTATTATTGCAAAAAGTACAAAATATTGAATTTTTTTCAAAATTGACGCTCTTTTTTTGTTAATAGCGCAAAAAATAAAAACTACAAAGATGATCAAATACCACCAAAAAAAGCTATATTTGTGGGGAAAAAAGGACGTCAATTTTGTTTGGGTGCAGCGCCGCAGGACCACGCACTTGTCAGTTAAAGCGACGCAGTGCCGAATCGCAAAAAATGACCTGGTAATTCAGCAGCCATATCTTCCGGGGCTGAAGCAGTTAAAGTGGTTCTAAAGGCAGAAGGTTTTTCACCTTATGCATTCTTTGCATTAAGGTAAAAAAACTTCTGAGTACAGCTCCCACTCCCCCCCCCCCAGCCCCCCTCATGCTTACCTGAACCCGATCTCAATCCAGTGATGTGCATGAGAGCAGTGGCTCTCCCAGGTCTCTCTCTTTATTAGCTCACATAGCAGCGGGAGCCACTGAGCTTATGAGGAAAGAGTGGGGGGCTGGGCTGAGTCTCGCTTTGTGTTTGAATGGACAATGTCCATTCACAGGAGTGCGGCTTGAAAGAGAGTCTGCTTGAGTGCCCCCATAGCATGAGGCTTGTTATTGGGGGCACTCGGTAAGGGGGAAGAGCCAGGACTGCTGGCGGGGGACCCAGAAAAGAAGAGGATTGGGGCTGCTATGTGCAAAACAATTGTACAGAGAAAGTAAGTATAACATGCTTGCTGTTTTTTTGTTTTGTTTTTTAACCTTTGGAATCACTTTAAATGTGTTTTTTTTGGGGAAGTCCATTCACTCCAAAAACTAACGCTAAAATCAACAGTAGGAAGGATGTTGTTTACCTGCCAAAAGATTTGCATTTCTATCTATCCAGTCCTGAGATCTACTAATGATGTTCATGGACACCATTCCGTTGCAGCAGAGAGCCAAAATTGTGACTCCCCACCATACATATCAGAAGCACTCAGTCGAGCTTAGAGAGCACATGAAGTTGTAAAAAAATTACATAATTTATATGTTAATTAAAGATTTTTATAAAACTTACAAAATGCTGGGATTGGAGTTTTGCTTTAAATTTCTATTATACACATTTCTGCTTCAAAGCCATATACATAGACATGTAGTTTATGCCAATATTAGTTTGGCTAAGAAGTCGTTTTTTTTCATAAATACAGTATATTATCAATAGATTTGCAGACTTTTGTCAATAAATGTGCAGACCGGAAACTTTATACATTTAACATTATTCCCTGTCCCAAACAAGCTGCCACAGTCATATAGGAAAACACACAGGGTCAGTTTTGGATGGAAGACAATCAATCTACCAGAATAATAACCCAAAGCAAGTTTACCTGCCATTGGTAAGCCAAAGTACATTACTTGGAGAATACCCATGCAAGATTCAGAGTATTCACATTCTGTACAAATAATGTTATTTCTTGTGCTAAATGAATCTTGAAAGCCAGCACTGCAAAGCAAGATTGTTGGCCGCTTATTCAGCATGCAAACAATTAGATAAACTCCTGTCCCATTGGCAGCCTTCATAGGGTAAGTCCACGTGAAAATGTTGTGTCCAGATGATGGTACAGTATGTGCTAGAACAGAACCAAGAATAATGACAGAGATGTCACCACTGTTTTTCTTAAGTGATGTAAAACATTATTAAAAACAAGGGATCACTGAGGTTGAGCCACTACTACTATTAATAAATCCATGGTTCAGCAAAACAACACATTTTAAATATCTCACTGATGTTTTATCTCAAGCCCTCCTGGCTGCTGCATGTTACAAATTAATATTACAAATTGCAGCAAGGCAGGGGGTGTGCCAGGGGGTGTGTCAAGCCACTGCAGAGAGGCCACTGCTCTTACACCAAGCACAGTCATCTTTAGCTGCACCCTTTGGACAAGCCCAGGCTTTTCTGTTAGTAGTGGGGGACAGTAAGATATTGCAAGTTGAATGTACTTTTTTAATGCTCCTTGCAATTATTAGTAATTTTTTTTTTCAAAACTACAGTCAAGCTTTTATTACCAGTCTTCAGTGAAGTAGCCCCTGCGATATGGGAGCCTAGGATGACCACCAGTAAAAGTTACATTTTATGACTGTGCAAACAACCCACAATCAGTAGAGATTTCTTCAGAAAATTAGCACAAAATAGTCCATAGTGCTGGCACAATGCAGAACAAGAGAAGAGCTCACCGCCACTATACCAGTCCCACACTGAGGTTTGGGGTTTCGCGTGTGATTCAGGGGTCCCTGAAGAGGAGGTTTTCAAAGTTCAGCAACCATGGCTCAGTCCCACTCCCAAGCTAGTCCACCCAACTCCCTCAGGTGTGTTCTGCTCTCTCCCTCACAGACAGGTGCTGGCTGTTTCCTCATCCTCTTCCTCTTCTGGACTTGATGCACATATGTTAACCCCTTTAAGACCAAAGTCCCTGGGGTTGGAGGTTCTTTGTCAAAAAATTTTTCTCCCAACCCCCAAATTCCAGGGTCTAAAATGGAGATTTCAAGCCTTAAGAGTACTGATAATCAGCCATCTCGTCTCTGACCAGACTACCCTGGAACCCCTTACCCTGTATGGGTGAGAGCCCCTGGTTACTAAAAATGTCTTCAAACTATGTGGGACCACAACCCAAATAGTGGGAAATTATACCTACCATCCCAAACTTTTCCCTGGTGCCTTTAATACCCCTTCAATTAAACTTGTTAAAAGGGAGCATGATGAAAAAGTGCACAAGCATGGATTACTTTCAGTGAAGTCATGTGTAAATGATCGGTAGATCCAAATATTTATGCAAAAGTTTTCTTCAAATCTCGACTTTAACAAGAAATGTTGAGTTTAGACCCATCCCTTATTTCTCCTTCTCCTCCTCCTGAACCTCTCTATTGATCAGTGAACTGCCCATCACATTACATGGCAAAAAGTAAGACAAGCTTGGAAATAGACATGTGCATTTGTTTTTGTCCGAATGCATTTTCATCCAAATTTCAGGTATTTTCGTTATCATTTTAACAAACGATAACGAAAGTGCAGAATCCTAAAAATGAAAGATCTGACATAAACAAATTCTTTATTTTCGTTTTTGTTGTGACAACAGTTCGATATAGATAGGAGATTCGACATGACGCTGACAATAGCAATCTGTGTCCATCAAACCTGTGGTCGAATGTGCCTAACCTAGCTCTATTAGTCCAAGATTATTCTACATAGAGAGAAAAGATTCGACATAGAGAGAAAAGACCACTGCTGGAATTGGGTGGGGGAAGTAAAATAAAAATAATGATGATGATGAATGTTATTGGCTGATTGTAACCAAAGAGGAGGAGCAGTAAAATAGCTAAAACTAAGTACACACGTACAGCCAATTTACTTTCACGATTGCTAGCAGAGAGAGACACACACACTGAATCATTTCAGAAGACAGTCAATATTAGCTGGTCTGTTTGTCAGAGAACCTGAATTATTTAGCAATTAAGCATAAGCACAGCAGCAGAACAATAGTGAAGCAAGCTACAGTTCAACTTAACTTTTTCATAATAATCTGCTGCTATTGTGTTAGTGTTGTGAACTTGATAGTGATACTAGTGTTGCCCGTGTTGTAGGGGGGATTTATTATTATAGATTCTATATTAAAGATTGAGATTCTATATAGATTCTATATACCCTATCCTGTTACCTGTCTGATCAGTGATTACTATCACCAGTCCATTTTCTTTTTGAACTATATACATTCAACATGAACGACAAAGATTCGACAAAGCATCGAAAAACATTCAAACGTCAAATCTTTGGCTTATGGTGTCTGTTGAAAGTACTAAGAAGATTTGACGGAGCAGCTAAACTATACGGCGTTGTACAGTTTAGCTGCTCCGTCGAATCTTCATTGAACATTCGACAGACACCATAAGCCTTCAATGACAGATTCAACCCTAATTAATTTGGATTTTCGGACAAATGCATTTTTTAACGAAAAACAAAATAAATAAAACGAATTTCGTGAGTAACTAAATAAATTATTTTTCGGACGAAAACGAAATTCCGAAATGAAATATTTCAGTGTGCACATGTCTACTTGGAAAGGGTTGGAGCTATTCTCAGCTGTTACAGGAGAAGTCAAGATTTGCATGTACATTTCACTGCCTTTATCTACTGAACTTGTTGACACTTAACTTTCACTAAAGGTAACCTCCGCTTCTACATTTTCCCATCATATTTTCAGTATTAATTTAACAATTAAAACATTGGATTGCCATTTTAATGTTCTAGAAGAAAAGCTTATGATAAAGAAAAGGCAGAATGAAATTACATTTTTGTAATTCAACTTGATCCTATTATTACTTCTGCCCATGTAATAATTTTGAGTCCCCTATTAGCAATATTGTAAGCATATCCAGAATTTCCCTAGAAAAGTAGGGTCAGGCACTTTATTGTTTATAATGTCTACGTACAGCAAGCGCTGATTCATGCAGATGTGTGCATCTATGAATGTGTAAGTATATAAGAGAAGAACAAATGTTGCCAGCAGGCAATAGATCCATAATCAGTGTCCAGTCATTTATTGAAGCATCAAAGTAAGTGCAAGTGCAACATTTCGAGCCCATGCATGACCCTATCATCGGGCATGTGGCAATCTATACATGAGGGTTGCTTATGGCTTTTGTTACAGAATACTTTAGTTACTTATGTGGCTTATGTGACAGTAGGCTCCAGCTGTTGTTTCTTTGCTTTAACTCTTACCCCTGAACCGGCCTTTGGTGACTGTTCCTTTGCCCTCTCCTATTTTCATATCACACAGTAACCATATGTCCATCATCACCATCACACTGGCGTGTTTTGATCATGACTTTTCTTTTAAAACAAACTCAACAACAAAACACCCTGTGATGTCCCTCATAGGCTATTTGACATTTGACCTTCAGCTGCTGACCGGTACAGAACTCTGGAGATTTTCTTCAGAAATATAAAAATATCTGCATAATTTTCTAGAGAACATTTTGCTTTACCAAACCACTAGATATATCATAGGTTTTCTATAATTTTTCTTATTGACCCCTAAATGTGAATTATTCAGTCAATTTATCGGCAACCAAGAAGGTGCACAATGGAAAGGGGCAAATCAATAAATACTGGAATATCTCAGCCCTAAGCCCTACTGCAGTAGCTTTTAAAGATGATCTACTACACCTCTTCTAGTGCTGGCTTCTGATGAATTCTGCCATATAATTCATGTAAATTCAGTTTAAAGGTGTTTTCTATTTTTAAAGAAAAATTCCAGGTATGGCATGTTTTTTGGACTATGTATATACCATACCTATAGGATCCAGTGTCTAACATAAAGATCCACTTTTTGTTTAACTGTTTCTTTATCAGAGGTCAATGAAGTCTAGATGCACAGACCAAACATCAGAATGCATTGGTTACCCAACTCTAATTATATAAGTAGTTGTACATTTTTAAAACATATCATTTTTTTTTTTTTTGATATAATCATACCTCCAAATTTTGAGCCACACAAATTGTTCATCATTTAGCCATTCTGTACACCATTACAGTAACTGAAAGGTGACTGTGATTTATTTTTCAAGTAAAACAAACATAAGATTGTTGCCCCATATATTCATATGAGAGGAAAGTGGGGAAAAGTTTAAAATTCACTGTTTATGAAGGAGAACCCCATTAAAGGCACTTATGCATTATATTGCTAATGAACACATAATATGAGTAAAAAAAACGCAATGTTTACCTAAATTATGTTTATACCACTTCAGTCTCTACTGGGGGGTTGCCTGGGAGGGGTGGTGTGTACTGAGGTGGTGGGCTGGGAAGAGGGTTTGTGTTGAGGGGGGGTGTATGGCTGTGAGGGGAAATGCATACTGGGTGGGGGAATTGAGGCTGTTGGAGAAAATCTGTACTGTGGGGGATTTGGGCTTGTGGGGAATGGGGGGATTTTGTACTGAGGGGAAAGGGTAATTTTTGGGTGTACTCTGAATATTAGTCTGTGCATTACATACTTCTGAATTCTGCACTCTCTGCATTACAGACTCCTGCCCCTTGCACTCTGCATCATGCAATCCTGACCCCTGCATTCTGCATCACATAGTCCTGGCACCTGCACTCTATATTTCATATTCCTGAGCTCTAAAGTCTGTGCTTTATGCACTACAAACCCCTACACTCTGTGTGGTACACACTCCTGAGACCTGAAATCTATGTATTATGCACTCTAGACTCCTGAACTCTGTGTGCTATGATCTCCTGAGCCCTGCACAGTAGACACAGTTTTATTTACTAAAACTGGACACTACAAAATCTGGTGCAGCTCTGCATGGTAGCCAATCAGCTTCTAACTTCAGCTTTCAGTTAAGCTTTACTTTACAAATTGTCCCTCTTTGTCAAGTTCAAACGTTTGGGATGTATGCACATTTAACATAAAGGTTATAAATATAGCACCTAACAGAATGCTGCCAAACCATAAATATAATATGCAGATAATAGACAATCAATTGAAGGTTTTTTGTCAGGTACATGCAAATAGTGCAAGTACATTAGTATACAAATATAGTAATAATCAAGGGGCAAATTACCGTATAGGCTTCCAGACATGGTATGAGGGAAAGCGGTCTCAGGAACAAAGTTTACTGGTTACCCCCTTCCTGACCAGATGAAGGGGGTAACCCGCAAACATAATTTTAAAGTGTATGTAAACCCCCACATATACCCAGCGAAGTGACCAGCCTCGGATGATACATGGGGATGAAACAAATCTCCCTACATAATTTGTACTTGTATATCTGCTGTCTTCAGCTTTCTAGAATCTTTAGAAATTGCAAATTGTGTTAGAAGATTGTCTTTCCTGTTTTAGCAGTGGGAGGGGAGTCTGGGCCTACACTGTGAGTGAGCTGATTGGATGAAAGGTACCCCCCACATAGGTAAAGGAACAAAGAAACTTGCAGAGCTATACTGTGAATAGACCAGCTCTAAGGACCCGCCCCAACACAAATTTCCAGCTGCTTTTTTCTCCTGTGTCGGAGAGCTTGTCAGAAGTGATCATGCTGATAACAGAGGAATGGAGCAGCAGAAAGACACTGGACTTAGGGCTTTGGAGAGAGATAAGTAAACACTACAGATAGATATGCCTAGGTCAGATTTCATGAATGGGGTTTACACCCACTTTAACCTGTAGATGCTTTGTAATAAACAAATGGCTTACACACTTTCTGTTTTCAATGTACTGGTATGTACGATTATTTCAAATAAATATACATACTGCCGAAGTCAGGAATGTACTGATTTTAATCAGCTCTATTGTCAGGAGCCTCTCACTTCTACAGTATATTTTATGCCTAAATGCTGGCCATTAATTATGTAGGGTGGCCTCAGGGACCAAAAGTAAGAGTCATTAGGAGGGAGGGGTGGGTCACAGCTCTTGACCAGAGTAGCTGGTTGATATTGGCATGATATAACTTCTGTGGGATTCAGTGCTCCTCCTGATAAACATGCATGTAGGTATCCCCGCTTTACTCTGGCAATGACTGTACACGTTAATTACAACGCAGCACTGGCTATATTCAATTCATTGTGCATATTTTCATACACTAATGCTTCTGTGTGTTCTAATGAGATTAGCAAAAGGGTAACGGTATACTGTTTTCAAAGCCATTTTATAGCATGTAAAACTGCATATTAGTACTTATGCTGCTGTAATGTTAGTTGGTGATACCAAAAATCCACCTAAAAAAGCTGTTTTGTAATTCCTCACATTTTCCTTTTCAGCACCTTCTCAGGGCTATAATTTGTAGGATTTATTGATATATTGGAAGCTACAAGCTTTCAAAACGTTGTCTATTTGCCAAATAACTTACGCTGCCCAGTTCACTGTCGGAGAAGAACCGTATGTCTGCTGCCAAATGTACGTGTTCGATACCTGCGCTCCCGGCAGGATCAAATTCACATTGTACCAAATGGAAAAAAGCTGTTTGTAAAATCACAAACTTGCAGTTTCCTTTCTAGCATCCCCGTCTATTTATTTAAATTGGGCTGGGTTTCAAGGGATCAAAATTGGAAACAGAGAAAGTGGCTGTGAATACCATTTGTCTGTATAGAAGCGCACATTCAGCGTTCATTTCATTTAAAAAAAAAAAAAATTGCAGTTTGCTACAAGAGAGAGATATTTTTCACATTGTTAAAACATTTTTTTAAGGTCATCTGGGGGTCATGTCACCATGAGGGAGTATTTGTTTGGCAGGCTGCATTAGCAGTTGCTAACAATGCCTCCCAAGATCTACTTTTTAGAAAGTTCTACAATGCGAGTTGGAAATACTTAGAAACCTTTTAGAACCAAAGCTGGTGTGTTTAGTAAAAAAAAATACAACGTGTTTGAGGTGCTGATTATGGCTATTTTTAAATAATATGTGAAATAAAAAGATCTAAAATTTTAATTTACTAGGATCCATTGGTAGGACCCATAAACTCTGTTCTGTCCAATGTTGTGGCCGTTGGAAACACACATAGTAGTAGATGTGATTAAGCATTAAAGTAGATTTAGTTTGCTAAATACGGTTGTCTTTTTTAAAATAAAATAATTGTTTTCACCATTTTTTATCCTCTCGGTGCTGCTGATCTCCTTCCACTTCCTTTCCACATGCACTCCAGTGTGGGTTTTCTGATGGTGATATCAATAGACCATGCCTAGGTTTTGAAATGACCACCTGTAGCCTCAATTGGAACCCCATGTGACAGGGTGACAACACAAGTGCACAATTGGGAAAGAGGAATAAACTCTTGTCACGCTATATCAGGAAGTGTTTGAACAAGGGGTTTCATGGCAGGATCATTGGGTATTATTTGCAGATTAAAAATAATGAAAATTATGTTTAAAATTACATTAAAATGTTAAAACCCATATGACATTTTTATAATTTAAATAAAGTAAAGTAAACTGTGCTAATATTTATGGATTTTTTTAGAAGGGAAGAGAGGGGGATCCCCTATGGGTTGGACTTTTAAGGCATAAATGTTTTGACCCCAGATTGAAAACTTAATAGTATATATCAGAAAAATCATTTATTACAAAAATATATATAGAGTAATGACATACATAGAAATATATATACAAATATAAAAAGGGAATGGAGTGTTTAAACAGTATTCGAAGATACAAAATGCAAATTATGAGTATATCTCATGAAAATTATCTCACAACCGACGCGTTTCAGAGACTTGTAGTTTCCTCCTTCTTCAGGGGTGGGAGAATAATGACATTCATATTGCAAGGAGATAGTGGTGGGATAGTATGTCAGGGTACACATGTTCATACATATATATGCATGATAACAACTTCAAAGAAATCAATTAAAATAAAATAGATAAATATAGAGAGAGGACTTACAGCAATTCGAATACTATATACAAGAACATTCCAGATTGATTTAAAAACAACGGCTGGGAGGAGGAGCTTCTTCACCCTATGTTTTCCTAGAAAGCATGTATTGACAGATGGTAGGTGCCCATCAACAATTGGAAGAGCCAGGCAAGCAACAGCCAAAAGATCGCTATAAACTCCTCAAAGTGTGGGAGAATTGGTAAGTGTGTCGCGGTGAGTCGGGGGGGGGGGGGGGCGCCAAGAAGGCACACTGGGTCGGATATAAAATTGAGATATAATTGAGATATTTTATATATATATATATATATATATACCCTTATATATATATATATATATATATATATATATATATATATATATATATATATAACCCTATATATATATATATATATATATATATAATAATAAAAAAGGTCAGTTTGCAAAATATGAATAGTAACACTTACATGACTCCCATCTTCACACTACTGCAGAGATAAAAGCACCAGTAGAATCTTCAGTATCCAATACTTCCGCGTCTCCTTCTCCCTACTATGGTCCTTCCCACTGGCTAATATATATATATCGCTATAGGTGCAACCCTTATATATACTTGTGTGTGTATATATATATATATATATATATATATATATATATATATATATATATATATACTGTATACTGTATACAGTATGACTACCAACCATAACGATATGACTACTCATCTAATATTGAGTAGATCCGCCTTACTGCCAAAACAGCCCTGACCCATTGAGGCATGGCTCCACTAGACAAAGCATCACACTGCCTCCGCTGGCTTGCCTTCTGCCCATAGTGCATCCTGGTGCCATCTCTTCCCCAGGTAAGTGACGCACACGCACCCAGTCATCTACATGATGTAAAAGAAAACATCATCCATCAGACCAGTCCACCTTCTTATATTGCTCCATGGTCCAGTTATGATGCTCACATGCTCTTTGTATGCACTTTTAGCTGTGGGTCAATATGGGCACCCTGACCGGTTTGCTGCTACACAGCCACATACACAACAAACTGCTATGCACTGTGTGTTCTGACACTTTTCTATCAGAACCAGCATTCACTTTTTCAGAAATCTGAGCTACAGTGGCTCTTCTTTTGGATCAGGCCACATGATCCAGCCTTTGCTCCCCATGACCCTGTCGCTGGTTCACTGGTTTTCCTTTCTTGGACCACTTTTGGTAGGTCCTAACTACTGCAGACTGGGAACATCCCACAAGAGCTGCAGTTTTGGCATTGCTCTGATCTAATTGTCCAGCCATTACAATTTGGCTATTTGAAAAGCCGCTCAAATTTTTAGGCTTGCCCATTTTTTCTGCTTTCTACTCATCAATGTCAGGGATAACATATCCACTTGCTGCCTAATATATCCCACCCAATTTTAGATGCCATTGTCACAAAATAATGAGTTTTTTACTTTACCTGTCAGTGTTCATAAACTTATGGCTGATCGTTGTATATACAGTATATATATATATATATATATATATATATATATATATATATATATATATATATATATGTGTGTGTGTGTGTGTGTGTGTGTGTGTGTGTGTATATATATTTTTTTTGCACCAGAGTGGCTTTAATAGGCAGCAATTTGCAAGTGTTAAAATAATGGTAAATAAAGAAAATACTTACTTGTGTGGTTAAATTGAACTAACTCTACAGTCACCCCCAGAATGCTTATTTTCAGATTCCAAATGTTGGGCATCGATATACACTGGGCTATAACATATCTTAAATGTACATTGAGTATAGCTGCAACACCAGTGTTTGTAACCGGTTTTTCAACGTGTATTTCTTTTTTTTCTCGAGAGAAAAGACAAAGGTTTGAAAAGAGTTTCAGTGATGCAAACTCATCTTGCTTGCTCACATTCCCAGGACAGAAAATTGTGTGAGGTTGAACTTTAGTTCATCTGAGATACATAGATCTACCATCCATACTCTCTCTTTTGTAAAAGTGTTTACATTGCTGAAAAGTGCATTGCCTTATATCCTCTTTTCTGAGCTGAAAGACCTTCCTCTAGACAATGCGCAGACTGAATTGAGGTTTTTAAAAAGCTTAACGAAAGGATGATGGAGCACCGCTTAGGAAAAGCAAAAGCCTTCAAGAGACAAGTATTTGTTCGCTAGAGACATCCAGGTTTAGTGATTTGTAATTTAGAGCCAAACGGAACATAAAGATCACTTAAAAAACAAAAGCAGTGTGTTAACTCATTGTGGTTCTTGGGTTTCATGCATATCTGTTTCTGAAAAATGTACTATCAGGGTTTGTTCAACGATTTATAAATTTGTTCATACAGTACTTTTGTACTTCAATCTGCTTTGTGAACCCAGATTATATGAACTACTTGGTCATTCAGTGTGTATCACTGTTGCCATGCAGAATTTCGATCCAACTATGAGTTTCCACATAGAGACATTATCTACTTTTGATTGGCATGTGGATGTTGAATCCTTTTACAGACCCTCTATAAGGAGGTAATGGGGTCGCAACTTGTGTATACACATTTTGCAAAGGCTCCAAGCAGGGCCACACAATGAAGAACTTGGGAGTGGGGAAGAAGGTAAGTATTTGACTATGGAAACTTCAATCGTTAGGGTGGGGGTTTATTTAAATATCGATTTCACTAACACTGAAGTTGCCATTTGAAGACTGTAAAATTTGCTGCCATATTGAGGTACAGTACAAACTGCCTATTGGCCTTCTATTTTTTTAAGAAAGAGGGCCATCTCTTTAATTCAACCCTGATGTCTTTCTCAAGCTTGGTTAACTTATAGGTGCAAGGAAAAATACTGTGTATTAAATGGCCCGAGGTCATCAGTTTTCAAAGTTTCTCTTTTTTTGCTTTCTTTTATTTGTTATGTTTCATCTATATAGGCCCCGTTCACACGGATGGACAGTTTTTTAGGCGGACCTGAACGGACGCTCCATGCAGGTCTATGGAGCGACGGATGTCAGGGGTGACCATGTCCGCTAACATCCAATCCGCTAAAATCAGACATATGGCGATACATTTGTATCCGTCCTGGCGGTTCGGATTAGATCCGATGAAAACGGACATAATATCCGTTTTCGTCCGATCCCTCCATAGGAATCAGCGGCACTCTGACAGGCCCCTCCCCACTCAGTGAGCAGAGACGGACCTGTCATCCGCTGGCTCAGCGATTAACGAAGCGATCTCCTGCTGAGCTGGCGGACTCTGCTGAGCGGATCCACCTCGTGTGAATAAGGCCATAAAGAGAATTAGGTTTTACTAACCGCTATAGATATAAATACTCAATACATGCTAATTTCAGTCCCCCCCCATATACATCATGGTTAAGTAAATAAGGTAAATTACAGATAGATCGTCTTTAAAAGGAATATACAACCAAAGATGGCATGCACACTGCAGAAAGGAATTGATAGGACCTCCACAGTCAGAAATCTACTAGAGCATTTCCATCTTCCATCAGCTGGATGTGCATTCTGTAAGACATGGAATTGGTGATACTCTTCATCAGTTGGACAGATCCGGTACAATACATTCACAGACTTTACCTGCTTCAATACTGGACACTTTTACCCCCTTTCTGCCCAATTTTCAGCTTCCAGCGCTGTCACACTTTGAATGACAATTTTTTCCCACGCAAATATAGCTTTCTGTTAGTGCCAATTAATCACCATTGGGTTTTTTATTTTTTGCTAAAAAAACGAAAATTTTTGGAAAAAAACGTTTTTCTTAGTTTCTGTCAGAAAATGATCTAAATAAGAATTTTTTCCTCTCTGATGTGTGCTTATGAGACAGCACTAATGGGCACTAATAGGTTGCACTGATGGGCCTGATGACACAGCACTAATGGGCACTGATAGGCTTCACTGATGGACCTGATGAGGCAGCACTGATGGGCCTGATAAGACGGCACTGTAGACCACCCACAGGCGATGTCTGAGTCAGCATGACTGACAACACCTACTCCCCACAGTCTGTTACCTTATAATAGGTAACAGACCTTTACCTATTTCACACTCCATTGAAAAAATGCATTAGAAACATACTGCGTATGTGTTTTTGATGCATTTCCAGTGCATTTTCTGGGTGCCTGACTCCCAGCATTCACCTGTGAAACATGAACACGTGATTCAAAAAACAAGCCAAAAATGTAAATGCGTGAGTTTTTTTTATTCCCTGAAATAGGGTGCTGTGTTTTTGATGCAGTTTTTGCATTAACACTGTAAAAACACAGCAAAAATGCATCTATGTGAAAGCAGTCAAATAACAATCAAAAATGTCTAGTTAGCTAATAAATACAATCACAACATAGAGTCATAAAACAGCAAAGAATTTGACATTAAATGCCGTGAATGATAATATACATAAGATGAAATAAATAGTGTCCAACAAGCCTAATTTTACTAAACCATATTAGCCGCCAACAAAATAGTTATAGAGTGTCTGCTAGTATAAATAAAGTACAAGTTCCAAAGTTTTATTTAAATCAGACAAGAAAGACAACAGACACACGCAGTACTATAAAAGTACAAAGAAGATGTAGAAATGTAAAAAAAAAAACCACTTTCCTTTTTTTTTACTATAGAAGCAGCTTATTATTGGCCTTTTCCAGTTTCCAGTGACAGACATGTCAACTCATACTAAAATCCAGAGTCAGACAGTTTTTTTACCCATTTCACCTTATCACCCAGTGTAGTGTATGAATCTACCTCGATTCTACTCATTTAACTACTGTGTTCATTATACACACTTGATGTTATTCTCTGCTGTTGTTGTTTTTGAGTATAAGCCTCCTTCACACGAGCGTACCTATGCATACTTCAGTAAGAAGGGCCATTTTTGCCCGCGTGGGATGTACAGGTGTTCCATGCATCTGCATCCAGGCAGCTGCATTCATGTCTATTGGGATGCAATGGCTGCACGAACACGGCCGTTGGTCCTAACCTGACAGCTGTACAGGAACAGCGGCTATGTTCGTGCAGCCACTGCGTCACAATAAACATGATTTGGACTGCCTGCATGTGGATGCATGGAACACCTGTGCATCCTGAGGGGGCAAAGATGGCCCTTCTCACGGAAATATGCAAACACATCTGTGATTGTTTGCTCACTAAGAGCACTGCACAACTTCTTGTATTCATAAGTCCCTTTATAAGGCACGCTCCTTAATTAGCTATATCCAATTTTTACCGCAGTGCATGCAACTTCTTTATCGCTCTATGTACTGCACTCCCAAGGTGATACAGTGCCTTGAAAAAGTATTCACACCCCTTGACATTTTCCAAATTTTGTCATGTTACAACCAAAAACGTCAATGTATTCTATTGGGATTTTATGTGATAGACCAACACAAAGTGGCACATAATTGTGAAGTGGAAGGAAAATGATAAATGGTTTTCAAAATTTTTTACAAATAAATATGTGAAAAGTGTGGCATATATTTGTATTCAGCCCTCCTGAGTCAATACTTTTTATAACCACCTTTCGCTGCAAATACAGCAAGTCTTTTTGGGGATGTCTCTTTCAGCTTTGCACATCTAGAGAGTGAAAATGTTGCCAATTTTTATTTGAAAAATAGCTCAAGCTCTGTCAGATTGGATGGAGAGCATCTGTGAACAGCAATTTTCAAATCTTGTTACAGATTCTCAATTTGATTTAGGTCTGGACTTTGACTGGGCCATTCTAACACATGAATATGCTTTGATCTAAACCATTCCATTGTAGCTCTGGCTGTATGTTTAGGGTCATTGTCCTGCTGGAAGGTGAACCTCCATCCCAGTCTCAAGTCCTTTGCAGACTCTTATGCTGCGTACACACGAGCGGAAATTCTGCCAGCAAAAGTCTGATGAGAGCTTTTGGTCCGAAAATGCCTACAATTGAGTTTATGGCACCGGGGATAGAACACTGATGGAAAAAACAGCTCGGGTGATCACCTCGCTGAATCCTGGGACAGATGAGTGTCTGTTTATTAAAAGTTAGCAGCTACAGTTGACTTTTAATAAACACCAGTTTGACTGGAGCTGCTCTTTAAGTATCAGATGTTCATGCACAGAGAAGGAGAAGACATTTTTAATAGGTATTTATTGTTTACAGTTCTTTCATATTAAAAAAAATTGTACTTCCTTTTATTCTAGCATTAAGACATTCAGACCCAATTCTCTCCTGGTGGACTAAAAAACACCTCCCCCTCTTCTGATTTCTGTAACATAATGGGGGTTTTCTGTAGTAAAACGGAAAATAACGTGGCAGAGCTGACAATTCTGTTTGATATTTTAGTGCAAAGGCAGTGTTATAAGCTAACTACAGAAAGTTAGGATCTCACTGATCTAATAAAATAACAAATTAGCAGCAAATTTTAAGGGCTAAAACATATATGGGAAATCTATGTGTATTAGAGAGATGCACTGCATTCTTCTTTTTTTTTTTTTTCTATTGTTTTGCCTAGACTTTTAGTGTTCAACAGTATTGGAGTGGTCTCCCTGCACAATAGTCAGGATGAATTTATTTGAACAAGACAGCAGACAACCCTGGTGACTCCTTAGCATTTGTTATCTTTGCATTTTACTCAGTAGACACATCTTTGCAAGAAAAGCTAATGAATAAGAAACAAAGTGGATACACTGTCCATTTTCTGTAGCCGCCCTGTGTAAATATGTACTTTTCTTGGCTAGGAAGAGATAGGTGCCAAAGTCAAGAACACCTCTTGACTTCTGATATATCTGTTATGGCTTATTGCAGCCCAACTCCATCTTCTAGGCTTCCTAATCCAAGGATTAGGCAGGTGACACCCGAAGTTCTCTACACTGATTTCCTGGATCTGCACACCTGCTTTGACCCCTATACAGGACACGCATCAACCCTCTTTCCTATATTTTAAATTGTGGAGAATGCAACAGGAGGCTCATTTCCTTGCAAAAGTATGTAGGAACAACACAAACACCCAGGCAAACAGGAACAGATATGGAAATTTTCACGGAAAACCTCACTATTGAGGTAAACGTATAGGAAGCCAGGCTCCACCTGTAACTCAAATGTCACTTTTTGGGTAGATAAACTTTTTTAAGTGAAATTCACAGTGGTCATATTTCAGTATGTACGTATTTAGAAGAAAGTAATATAGCTTGGAGGAAGGCTTTTTTAGCCAGTCCCCAAGTGTGTGTGTGGTATCTTCAGTGTATTTTATAAAAGATGACTGCGAAAGAATATTCTAATTTAGATTCTAGATTTTAGGCTCCATGCATGGCTTAAAAATCGCTGCTTCTTCAGGGATTTTGTATTCTGCCTGTAGAAGCAGCTCAATGCATTCCTATGTGTCCGTGCACATTAGGACGATTATAGGTATATTTTGAGCTCAGCGTTTATAGGCATGAGAAAACCCTTCTGGTTCGTGTTTCTGATTGAAGCTTTCTGGCAGAAAAAACGCAAAACTCTCCTAAACTCGTCTAAACTTTGTACAAAAAAACATTCTTTATCAGTGTTTTTTTCTGCCAAGGGAACTGGCATTGATGAAAGATTTTTTTTGAAAAAAAGAAATCTGGCTTCAGCTGTATTAAATACTTGGCAAATTGTAGAAAGGTAAACCCCTAGGGGTTTTTTTTTTGCTTCTTGAAAGCTTTGAAGTGGTTGTATAGTAAAGATTTTTTTTTAGTGCCAGCCCCTCTGTTCTATCAAGCCATCCTATGTAGTGTAAATGTTTGTGTAAAACAATGCCTCTAAATACCTTATCTCAGATCTTTTTTGGCCGGTCACGTAACCTTCAGCCGCTCTCCTCCCCAAACTTAGGACTGCGGCAGTAGGGGTCGAGATTCCCCTCAGACATTAGTCGGGAAGGTCACGTGACCACTGTCCTGTCCGCACAGCTCCTTGTGCTGTAACCCTTAGATCGGAGGAGGAGAGCGTCCGGAGGTCATGTGTTCAGCCAGAAAAGATCTGAGATAAGGTATTTAGAGGCATCATTTTACACAAACATTTACACTGTGTAGGTTGGTTTGATAAAACAGAGGGCCTGGCAGTAAACTTTATTTAACTTTACTGCTAACTACTAATAGGGGCAGGAGGGGAGGAGTGGCTCACACACACAGGAGTGGACAGGCAGGGAGGGAGGGGGATAAACAAGAGCAGTGGAATGGCGGAGGCATGTAACCCAACCACGGTAATCATGGATCAGCAGCCATGTGTACTGTAGTCAGCATACTAAGGGGAACACAGGAACAGGCAGAATCAACCAGGTTTTTACAGCTTAGAGAGGGACAGATTAGACCACACAAGCACTGTGCTGTTTAACCTACTATAATGGCACATACACACGAGCGGACTTTTCAACGGACTAGGTCCAACGGTCTTTTTGACGGACTTTCGACGGAGTTCCAACAAACTTTTCGAATGAACGGACTTGGCCACACACAATCACACTAAATTCTGACGGATTCGAACGTGATGACGTACGACAGGACTAGAATAAGGAAGTTCATAGCCAGTAGCCAATAGCTGCCCTAGCGACGTTGTTTTTCCGTCGGACTAGCACACAGACGAGCGGATTTTTCGGTAGGAACTGGGTCCAGCGGTGTTCCGATGGGAAAATTTAAGACATGTTCTATTTCTAAATTCTGTCGGATTTTTCGACAGCAAAAGTCCGATGGAGCCCACACACGATCGAATTGTCCAACGGATTCATTCCGTCGGACCTTTGCTGTCAAAAAGTCCTCTCATGTGTATGCGGCATTAGGGTCTTTTTAGGGTTACAACCTCTTTATGGTTGAGTTTCCAGGACTATACACCAGCTTTTGTATTTACCACTAACCACACCAGCCTATGCAGTTACAAGGGGGACCCACTCTCCCTGTTGGATCCTCGATTTGATTTATGTTATGGAGAAATGAAAATACATTCCAAGATGGGTGGGAACAGAGCCACAAACGTGTTTGAGAGATCTCACCGCTGAATTGACCCAGAAACCTACAAGAAGCCAGTGGGTGAAAACTTCTAGACTTTCACATATAACCAAGCAAGGTTGGCCTTTGTCCATTAGAGCAGAGGAAATAAACATGCTTTTGCTGCTTGAAACAACCAATGAGCAGATTTTGTTTTCATATCCCAAGTAAAAAAAAATGACAGATGGAATATAGTGGCTAAGTAACACAAACACTTTCCTCCAGTTTTATAAATCAGCTCTATGTACATTGTCAGTATACTATCTTTCAAAAAATGAAATATCACATATGTGTTGGGAGAGGTATAAGCTGTCTTCAGCTTGCTTTCTTCTTGCTCGTGTGTCCTATCTAAGCGGATAAACAGCATTGCTAACATATTTTATTAACAAGATCTCTCCTCAAATTCTGTGCCGTTAACTCCCACTAAACTTTACGTTGAATTCTCAAGGTCATCAGGGAAAGAAAACAGTAATTAACACAAAAAGTTGATCTTGCTGGTTTTCAGTGCTGCCTGATTAGCACAAAACTGTGGGCTGACTTGTCTTATGTTGATAATTATAGAGCGCATACTGTACTGTATTTGGCTTGGCTTTCCACTTGAGCATTTTTATCGTCTGAAAAGTGGTTCTCTATCATATGCTTGATCAAAACCAAGTTCCCGTCTACAGCATGTTCGTGTTTGCATTTCGATGTTCCACAGCTGGAGCTCCAGATATATAAGATGAAAAATCACCACTTTTCCTTCTGCGGAGTTGGGACAGACAGACTCTGTGAATAAAATTGCAATGTTTATAGAACCCCCTTTTAAAATGACTGTTTTAAGTGACAGTTCAATTATGCATTGCGAGTTTATGAGAGAGGTTAACTGCACAGGCTCTCAAGAAAAGCATTTATCTAAAATACCATACCTCATTTTTTTGTACTTTTAGCTGAGGGGTTTCCTGTGCTTTGGTAGCAAATGTGGATAAACCACCGTTTCATTTCCTATGGGGAAATTAAGCCTTTGTACTGTATTCTAACAATACATGCCATGTTGCCTTTATTACCAATTCAGTATTCTAAGGCTTGAAATTCACATGAAGATTGGGTCTTCCCATTTGGCTTGGGAATAAATCTGGGAGGTCTGATATTTTATAGATTTACCATACCATGTTTGACCCTGGTCATTTAAAGGATACCCATATATTGAGCTTGATCATAGATGTGTGATTTGTGTTCACAGTGTATAGTTATAGGAGGTTTCAACCTTGGTACCTGTTTATTCAACTATATATGTTTCCATCAGGTGCATGTGATTTATGTACATTACTTTTTGATACTTTAATGTATCCATAATTTATGTTTATGACACTTTAGGTATTGTGCTACATAGCAGCATTAACCCACACTCACGTATAAGAGCACTGTGTTTCTTATGCCAATATTAGCGCACTAATTACACTTGTTTAATTGTAGCCTTCACAAGTGAGAGATCACTGTCATTGGTGCAGCTTTTATTTCATTTATTTTACTTCACTTTTTTTTAATTTCTATTTATGTTCACTTGTTTTTTCACATCAGTGCTTGAGTATCACATTTAGCATATATTAGTGTTTACCTATCCTTTGGACCTCATGTACTGCAAAATGCAGTACACAATCACTAACCTGCAGAAGGGAAAAGTGTAATACAACACACTGGCCTGTACATGGGTCAGCACAGTGCCCGCAACACATAAAGTCCACAGAAGGGACAAGTGCTTTCTTTTAGACAGAGCTAACAGGATTTGTGAGTGTTTCTTGGTCTAGAAGATACCACGGCCTCCCAGTTTTCGTACAATCATCACCATTTAGTGTTTAGAGGGTTGTTTGCAGTCAATATGTTGGGTTGTTGTTTTTTTTCCATACTGCCATGGACCTGCCCCCTGGGAGGCATGTCATCATGCAATCTTACTTCCCCAGCACTCCTGGACAGAGCAGTGCTCATATGCCCATGATGTCACTAGACCAGCCTGAAGAAAGCTAAAAAACAGGTGTGTATAATAATAATAAAAAAAAAAGAAATGGGAGGGAGTGAAGTGCGAAGGGGAATAGTGTAATTAAACCTAAACGTCTACTTTAAATGAAATAGGAAGAGTGCTGTACATACTGGGATGTCAACCTTCCTTAATGTAGTATATGTGGAGGACTTCTCCACTTCTAAATTTGGAAGTCCTCTTTACATTTCCAACAATCTGGGTAACTGATATTTTTTTCTGCTGGGGGGACATTGAGAACTCTGCCACTTAAGGCTTTCCTTATGTAATAAGAAACCCATATTTGTTTATGTTTTGAATTAATGGCAGCATGTACGGTGCAGAAAATCTGTTGCCAACAAGCGGATACTACATTTAGTTGGCCATTTTGGCAGCTGAACTAACAATATCATTAATTTTGTGATTTGTTCCCTATCTTCAGCCAAAGCTTTATGTTTGACACAGCAAATTGAAGTGGCTTAGAAGTGAGCCATTTTACAGTCATATAATTAAGGAGAAGGACTTTTAAATTGCTTGCATTATATTCCCGCACCGTCTGTGCTGCAGCAGTATACGTCTACAGTGATATTATAATTTAAATGTTTCAGTGGTTACGTCTGCTTGAAGATGCTTATTATAATTGCTCCTTTCAAAAGCTATTTGCACAGTACATAGAATGGAAAAAGAAAAAAAAACTAAAAAACATAATGTTTCCATTGAGACTACAACAAGCTGTGCCACTAACTTGGCACCCTAGACAAGGATCGACAGCTGTGGCCTTCTCTGGCATTGGCTGCCAGCTGCAATATAGTGAAAATGCAAGTTTGTTAAGATAAGGCAATATCACAGCAAGCCACATATATATACTCCAATACTAATGATACTGGGTTAATTATATGCAGCAGTCAGCCAGATCTGAGCTATCATTTTTCAAATATTCTGCACAAAATGAATGCTACTGATTATTTGCCATGGGGACACCTCCACAAGGGATACCCCTGGAAACAAATTCAAACTGAATATGATGCATTGGTGTCATCTTTGCCACATGAGAAATCAAAGGGAGAAACTTACAAACCTCAATGTGTATCTACATTGTAGCAATCTTGAGAAGCTGTAACAAATAAAGTAACATACAGTGGTGTGAAAAAGTGTTTGCCCCCTTCCTCATTTCCTGTTCCTTTGCATGTTTGTCACACTTAAGTGTTTCGGAACATCAAACCAATTTAAACAATAGTCAAGGACAACACAAGTAAACACAAAATGCAATTTGTAAATGAAGGTGTTTATTATTAAAGGGGAAAAAAAATCCAAACCATCATGGCCCTGTGTGAAAAAGTGATTGCCCCCCTTGTTAAAACATACTATAACTGTGGTTGTCCACACCTGAGTTCAATTTCTCTAGCCACACCCAGGCCTGATTATTGCCACACCTGTTCACAATCAAGGCATCACTTAAATAGGAGCTGCTTGACACAGTAAGGTCCACCAGAAGATCCTTAAAAGCTACACATCATGCCGAGACCCAAAGAAATTCAGGAACAATTGAGAAAGAAAGTAATTGAGATCTATCAGTCTGGAAAGGGTTATAAAGCCATTTCCAAAGCTTTGGGAATCCAGCGAACCACAGTGAGAGCCATTATCCACAAATGGCGAAGACATGGAACAGTGGTGAACCTTCCCAGGAGTGGC
Source organism: Lithobates sylvaticus (assembly GCA_028564925.1). Taxonomy (NCBI): domain Eukaryota; kingdom Metazoa; phylum Chordata; class Amphibia; order Anura; family Ranidae; genus Lithobates; species Lithobates sylvaticus. The sequence goes on from CM053032.1 coordinate 52,665,165, forward strand.
CGGCCGCCCAAAATTACCCCAAGAGCGCAGCGACGACTCATCCAAGAGGTCACAAAAGACCCCACAACAACGTCCAAGGAACTGCAGGCCTCACTTGCCTCAGTTAAGGTCAGCGTTCATGCCTCCACCATCAGGAAAAGACTGGGCAAAAATGGCCTGCATGGCAGAGTTCCAAGGAGAAAACCACTGCTGAGCAAAAAGAACATCAAAGCTCGTCTCAATTTCTCCACAACACATCTTGATGATCCCCAAGACTTTTGGGACAACATTCTGTGGACCGATGAGACAAAAGTGGAACTCTTTGGAAGGTGTGTGTCCAAGTATATCTGGCGTAGAAGGAACACTGCATTTCAGAAAAAGAACATTATACCAACAGTAAAATATGGTGGTGGTAGTGTGATGGGCTGGGGCTGTTTTGCTGCTTCAGGACCTGGAAGACTTGCCGTGATAAAAGGAACTATGAATTCTGCCGTCTACCAAGAGATCCTGAAGGAGAATGTCCGACCATCTGTTCGTGTACTCAAGCTGAAACGAACTTGGGTTCTGCAGCAGGACAATGATCCTAAACACACCAGCAAGTCCACCACCGAATGGCTGAAGAAAAACAAAATGAAGACTTTGGAGTGGCCTAGCCAAAGTCCTGACCTGAATCCTATTGAGATGTTGTGGTATGACCTTAAAAAGGCCGTTCGTGCTCGAAAACCCTCTAATGTAACTGAATTAGGACAATTCTGCAAAGATGAGTGGGCCAAAATTCCTCCAGGATGCTGTAAAAGCCTCATTGCATGTTATCGCAAACGCTTGGTTGCAGTTGTTGCTGCTAAGGGTGGCCCAACCAGTTATTAGGTTTAGGGGGCAATCACTTTTTCACACAGGGCCATGATGGTTTGGATTTTTTTTCACCTTTAATAATAAACACCTTCATTTACAAATTGCATTTTGTGTTTACTTGTGTTGTCCTTGACTATTGTTTAAATTGGTTTGATGTTCCGAAACACTTAAGTGTGACAAACATGCAAAGGAACAGGAAATGAGGAAGGGGGCAAACACTTTTTCACACCACTGTACATGGATGTGTACCCAAGCATACTTTGTACTATTCTCAGTATACAGATACCTGATACTGATACAGTATGGGATGCATGGGTCATCAAAAATGCAGGCCTATGTTTGAGGGTGTGTATCATCTGCATGAGATTAGGATGCACTAATGAAAGGAATGGACAATCCCAGTATTTGTTTATAGCTGGTTAAGACTGTGGCTAGGCTATAGCTGTCAAGTGTTTACACATTCTTAACATGCAGTGAATGACCTTTAAAACAAACCCTAACTGACCTCTGTAGCTGAAGGCACTGTGGAGTAATTAATCTATAAAGTTCTCAGCAGAAGCATCAAAGTCCTTTAAAGAGGAAATAAACCCTGATGTGTTATTTTTCCTTTCTTCTTCCCTGCAAAGTAAAGGCATGTGCATACTAGCACATTATGTGACACTTACCTGCAAACAAAGCCCACATCGTCCCCGCTGCAGGCCGCATCCATCTTCACCTGTTTTCCTTCCGCACGTTTAGGAGATATTTACAGTACCTATAGGTAAGCCTTATTCTAGGCTTACCTATAAGTACAACTTACACAAGGAGGTTTACAACCTCTTTAAAGCAGTTCTTCACACACGTTTTTTTTTTTTTTTTTTATGTTTTAAAATTATTACCATTCTAACGTTATAGTCACTTTTTATATTGCTTTCCGGTATCCAGGTCCGTTTTTAGTTAAAATCGGCACTTTTAAAAATCTTGCACCTGAGTTTTCATTTTGCTTGTGGGCATTTGAAGCCCACAAGCAATCTCTTCCTTGTTCCATTCCTTTTGAACTACCAGCATTCCTTGCTGGTTCCCGCGCATGTTCACTGGCAACAGCGCCGAGCGGCGTAAACATATATGTTGCCATAACAACGGGTGTCGTTTTGGGAAGTTCCCGCCCCCCGTTGTGATGTGAATCACGCGAGATTTCGCTTCGGCTATGCGACTCTTGGGATGAATTACACGAGATCCCAGGAGACAGTGCCGCGATCACCGGAAATGATGCGGATACCCACACAAACCCCGCCCACAGCTGCAGGGACAGAACACTGTGACCACAAACCCGGACATCTATCTACAGGTAGGAGGAAAAAAATAACAAATAAATGTCCATTGAGCACTCTTTGCAGCATTTAAAAAGCAATGAGATTATCTTTGAAAAGTGTGTGCAGAACCGCTTTAAGTCATTCTGTAAGCAGCTCCCCCACCTCAGAGCCCTTGCTTTGTGGTTATATTAAAGATTAGAAGACTGCTGATCCAGTGTTGGGAGGGGGAAACAAGGTTAGATGCTTGGACAACTTCAGTTCTTCAGTAGTGAACTTTAAGGATAAATTGCTGCTCATTTCCTACAACTATGTGCAAGTGCCAGATATAATTTGCCACGTCACAAATGTTAATTCTCCATTACAAACGCTAGTTTACAAGACCAACCGCTTCTGCTTCCGAGAATGCGTGTCTGTACTTTGGACTTTTTTCCGACGGACTTGTGTACACACGATCGGAAAATCTGACAACACACATTTGTTGGGCGGAAAATTTGAAAACATGCTAGCCAACATTTGTTTGTGGAAAGTCCGACAACAATTGTCCGATGGAGCATACACGCGGTTGGATTTTCTGCCAACAGCCAGACATCCAACATTTCCCGTCGGAAAATCCGATCGTGTGTACGGGGGCTTTAGTGACTTTAATTATCCAATCATGTAGAAGCGAAAATCCCATCTTTTAAATGTTCCCTGTACATAATTAGGTTTCTTTGTAGAGTGAATTTCACTTAGCTTAATCTCATTCACTAGTATTAACCAAGCTTAGTGAAACTCTTTTAGCAGATCTACCGTACTGTCACTTTGCTGATTCAGAGCAAAGTGACACTCTCAGCTTATAGCCCACTCCTCCAAGGCATGTTTTGTTACCCAACTTCACTCCCTTTCTAACCTCCACACAATGCTGAAACCCTTGCATCTGGTAATGGGGGATCATGTGACCTCCCCTGACAGTGGTCAGGCCTGAGCAGCCAATCATCAGGTCTGAACACTGTAGTGTGGGGGCTAAGTCGAAGCTCTCACACCAGTCACCACTGGAACTTAGAAAGTGCAAATTCAATTATATGTGAGAGGGTGACAAGGGAGACCAATTGGCTGGGCATGGGCTACGTGCAGACACCGTAACTTTTCACCCTCTACCTCCCCACACCTTGGACCACCCACCTATTTGTCCTACCCTGAGAACCATTGAAAGCATTTCTCATTTACTTTATACCCTGAAAAATCCAGCCCTCTTAGCATCATTACTAGGGACGACTCAATTGTCACCTGACATACATAATGAACAAATTAAATAGCTCTACAAAAAAGGAATCTTTAAGGCTGTTCACTTCACCTCCAATGGGATATTTACAAAGTGACAGTGTCTCATTGAGGATATTATATTGAATAGCTGGGTTAAAGAGGGATATTTTAGATCTGCCAATACTTTGCTTTAATGTAACAGCATTGTAATGTAGCGCTTTCTTGTTACAAAGCAGCTTTAAAACTAGGCTTTGGATAGCCTTCTGTATACAAACTCTGTGTAGTACAATTGAGTCTAGAAGCAGAGAGTATGGGTCTTCAGAAGGCTACCCATTAGGTCTCTATTGTCAGGACCTAGCAGGCGAATTCCCAGCAACCTTAGGCCCCTTTCACACTGGGAGGGATACCGCGTCGTTTTAGCCGCGGTATTCGGCCGCTAGCGGTGCGGTTTTAACCCCCACTAGTGGCCGAAAAGGGGTTAAAATCCCCCGCAAAGCGCCGCCGTAGCGGCGCTTAGCGGCGGTATTGCCGCGGTGTTACCGCGGTGTCCTATTGAAATCAATGGGTAGGAGCGGTATAGGAGCGGTGAATACACTGCTCCTATACCGCTCCAAAGATGCTGCTAGTGCACCGCTCCAGTGTGAAAGCCCGCCGGCTTTCACACTGGAGTGAATGGGGCCGGATTTTTTCAGGCGGTGTACAGGCGCTATTTTTAGCGCTGTACCGCCTGAAAAACGCCCCAGTGTGAAAGGGGCCTTACAAAGCTAGTAGATGCTGATAAGAATTACTTTGATAAGAAGGTGTGCGATTTATGGATTAGTAGTGAATGGCAACTCTTTAAATGAGACCTCTTGGTATTTATTTCATCCATTGGTGTGCATATATATATTGTTATATGGGGGCGCCCAGGATCAGTTGTATTGGTAAAAGCAAAACTGGTAAACATAAAAAAAGTAATGCCCTATACCAGTGTTTCTCAACTCCAGTCCTCAAGGCGCCCCAACAGGTCATGTTTTCAGGATTTCCCTCAGATGAAATGGCTGCAGTAATTACTAAGGCAGTGAAACTGATCAAATCACCTGTGCAAAATAATGGAAAGCCTGAAAACATGACCTGTTGGGGCGCCTTGAGGACTGGAGTTGAGAAACACTGCCCTATACACACGGTCTGAACTTCCGAAAAATGTGCAGTCGGATTGTGTTGTTGGAAAATCCAATCGTATGTGGGCTCCATCTGACTTTTTCCGTCAGAATTTCCAACGGAAAAGGTTTGAGAGCAGGATCTGAAATTTTCCGACAAACAAATCCGATCATTTAAATTCCTATCGTGTGTAGATAATTCCGACGGACAAAGTGCCACGCATGTTCAAAATATATTAAGAGACGAAAGCTATTGGCTAATGGTCCGTTTATAGTCCCGACGTACGGTTTATACATCACCTCGTTAGTGCGACCGTGTGTATGCAAGACAAGTTTGGCACAAAATCCGTCTGAAAAAAACGGATTTTGTGGTCAGAATGTCGGACCGCGTGTACAGGGCATTATTCTTCAGCATTGGAAAAATAAACAAAATAGTCAATCAAATTCTGATACACAAAAATATTGTCTTGGCTCACAATCCGTAAACGTGTCCCTAACAGGGTTCCCACCAGCGTGAGGGGTCCCAAAGAGAAGGTCTCCACAGCTCAGCAACCGTGTCTCAGTCACAAGCCAGACCACACTGCTCCACTCCACCTCACAGACACCTGCTAACTGCTTTCTATTCCTTTTCAGGCCTCTTCTGTGAGTGGGTTAGCACATTTAGAACCAAAGTCCCTATAATCAGGGTTGAAGGCTCTTTCTCCCCCAAAAATCTTTCAGAGCCTCTGAATTCCACATCCCATATACGGACTTAACAATCCTGGGGAAAACTGTAATGCCACGTACACGCGGTCGGAATTCTTGTTGGAAAAAGCTCTGATGGTTTCCCCGACGGAATTGCGCTCAAACTGTCTTGCCTACACACGGTCACACCAAATTCCGACGGTCAATAACACCACGACATAAAACACGTTTGACTGCAATATAAAAGGGAGGTTTAATGCTTCTGAGCATGCGTTGAATTGTTTCCTAGCATGTGTCAGACTTTTGCGTGTCGGAATTGCATACACACGATCGGAAAATCCGATAGAAAGGTTTTCCGTCGGAAAAATTAAGAACAGGTTCTCAATCCAAAGTCCGTTGGAAATTTCGACAGAAAAAGACCGATGGGCATACACACGGTCGGAAAATCCGATGAAAAGCTCCCATCGGACTGTTTCCATCGGAAGCTCCGACCGTGTGTACGCGGCATAAGTCAGTTTTCTCTTTTTTTCCAGATCACCCTAAAACCCCTCAACCTGCATGGGTGAGTACTTGTTCTCTTTTAAGGAACCACAACCCAAATAATTTAGAAACATGCCTGTCTTGCAGGACCCATCCCTATATACACACACATATAGTAGGGAAACACTTGTTAATGTTGCTCTAGCCATATCCTGCTCATTATTTACAAGCTACACTAAACTGTTTGAAAGGTATCAAACCTTTTAAAGATAAATTTGTATCATAAAAAAGATTGTCTGCTGGACGTGATGCAGATATTTTGCTATCTGCAGTCGGGAGAATGTTTACAAGTTAAAAATGGAAAGTAAAGCAGCACATTCCTGCCCAGTGCTGTAGATGTTTTCAATTTAGGCTCGATTCTCCGACTTTCCATTTATTCAATGGATACATTAGTGTTTGCTCAGAGTTTGGGAGAAATCATAGCCGGCTGTTTATATAGCAGATTAGCCGGCCAAAATGAAAGGCAATCTTCTAACAGAGGAGCGGATTAGTATTTCTAAATATTAACGCACAGATATTTTCAGAAATGTATCAGTGTAATAAATGGCTGAAAAATTTATTTTCATTAACCACATTTATTAAACAACAGAAAGAGATTAGTCTCCCCTCCGCAGATGAAGACGTGTTAAAGAAAGCTTCGCTGAGCCTCTGCTTATGCCATGAAATAAAACAAAAAGTCATGTTTGGTGACAAGCAGGAACCATTTGGTATAAAGTGGGCTCTGTGCACAAGTGTCTCATGTACTGTCCTTGTTGCTTATAGCAACCAATATCTTCTCCTTTTTTCTCTTTTAGACTTTTAGCAGCATTTAATGGCATGAGAGTTTAGAGACAGGAAAACCAGTGCATCCAGGAACAGCAGAGAAAATGTGCTTGACGCTTGTAAACGCGCCTAAAGGAGTATCGACGCTACGTGCATTTAGTGCGTGAGTGTTAATTAATTTCAATGGCCTTGACGCCTGTAAATGCTCCTAAATGCTTGTAAAAGCGTTGGACACTTTTACAAGTATCAGGTATTTTTTCTGGGAAAATGCTGCTGGCTTCTAGCAGAGTTAAATAAAAAAAGTCCTTTGTGCATGAGGCCTAATGCCCTGTACATACGACTGGTTTTGCCGTCGGAATAAACTGAAGGTTTTTTCGTCAGAATTCCAACGGAATTCCGCTCAAGCTGTCTTGCATACACACGGTCACACCAAATTCCGACCGTCCAGACCGTGGTGACGTACAACACGTACGACGGGACTAGGAAACGGAAGATCAATAGCCAGTAGCCAATAGCTTCCGTCTCGTACTTGCTTCAGAGCATGCGTGATTTTTGGTGCGTCGGAACAGCATACAGACAAGTGTTTTTTCCACTCGAAATTTTTTTCTGTCGGAAAAATTTTGAACATGTTCTCTATCTAAGTCCGTCTGAATTTTTCGATTGAAAAAGTCAGATGGGGCATACACACGGTCGGAATATCCGATGAAAAGCTCCCAACAGGCTTTTTCTGTCGGTCTGTCTGACCGTGTGTACACGGCATCAGGGGCATGTTACATTTTACACCAATATACACCCACCTTCCGCCATCAGCGCTCCCCGCTCTGTGACAGCGGGCGGGAATCTTCTCCCAGCACTCTCTGTCAAAATTTGAAAACAGTGCTGCAGTGTGGGGTTCCGCCCACACAGCCGTGTCATTCATTCACAGTTTCCTGTGAATTACTGAACTACAAGTACCATCATCTGCCACAGAAGATGGCTTGTAGTTCTCAATGAACTGCGAGGACACTGGTTAGACATGTGCAATTTGTTTAGTTACAAATTCGTTTTCCGTTCAAATTCGTTATATTCGTTCATTCGTAATCGTATGAATGAACAAATGGTTTACTAAAAATTCTAACGAAAAAAACGAACTATCGAAAAGAACGAATATGAAAAACAACGAAAATACGAAATAATTAAATTAGAAACAACGAAACTACGAAAGAATGAAAATCCGAAAAACGAAAACAGAAACAACGAAAATACCGAACAAAGATTAAAAAATAACGAAAATCAAAATGAACGAAAAATCGAAATTATGAATATTCGGAAAAAAGGAAATCAAAACAACGAAAATACGAAATAACGAAAATTCTGCTGATCGAGAATTCGAAAGAACGAATGTTAGTTCCGATTCTGAAATATTCCATCCAGAGTCCAGATAGGGTGTGGTTGGGTCGGAGGCACTGTTTTGGTGGATTTTTGAGTTAAGTTCTGACTTGTGAGAGAGAAATTCTTTGTTACATACACATTACGTAAAATTATGAATTATGCTCCGATTACGAAGCTACGAAAACAATGTTACGAAAGTACGAATAAATCAATCTCACGAAAGTACGAATGTAATTAAATCTACGAAAATACGAATTTTGAATCAACGAAAATTAGATTATAGGAAATACGAATCATTTCAAATCAACGAAAATATAGCTCTTCCGAAAAAAAAAATGCGTCCGAATATGAAATATAACGAAAATACGGATTTCGAATAAACGAAAATTAGACTAACGGAAATACGAATCAACGAAAAAATAACTCTTACGTAAATACGAACGAGTCCGAATACGAACACCGACGACTTACAAAATTACGAATCGTTACGAATCAACGGAAACGAACAGAAACGAAACGAAACTAAACAAATTTTTCTATTGTGCACATGTCTAGAACTGGTATGTGTTCATTGCTTCTTCCTGCATGGGAGATACTGGCAGACAGCTGATTGAGAGTCTACAGGATCCTGGCATTGCACCCGTGATCTGCTGATCGCAGATGCAATGCTTTACAGGCTGCAGTGTAAAAAAATGATAATCTTTTTACCTGCAAAATATGTGCATTTATTATTATTATTTTTGTATCCTTTAAATGCTGTGTAAATGCTTGCTTAAGATTCTGCTTCCCAGACTAGAATTTACAACATGTGAATACATAATGCCTGTACAATAATGATCATATTTCTTAATATGTGTTTTTCAGAGACATATTCTAAAATAAAAAAATATGAAATTCTCTGTATGCGGTATCTCCTTTGTTTACTTTCTGTGTATTCTGTAGATTCATGGAGTTACAGTATGAATCTGTACGTTAAAATAACAATAGTAATAAATGATGGCTCATGTCCATTCACGGAGAAATTTGAGTGTTTATTTTAAATTAATCCTCGTCCTTTAATTTTCGAGTAGCCCAGACAGGCTGTTTTCTTTTTCTTCCCCAAAGTACTAACCTTAAATATTTACGTTTCATCTGATAGGAACTTTTTATCATTGTCATGCAGCCTTTTTGAACTGTTTACAATTAAATATGGGAGCATTTGAAATGTCGTAATAAAAGCATTTTGCACAAGATGTATATTTTTCTATGCTGTGATGTGTTTTATTGGAGCTTCAGGCCCCACTTCAAAAATGTACATCTCTATATATGAGCTGTACTGTATGCTATATAGAGGTTATATATGCTGTCTATGGTATATAGAAGTACAGTACTGCGCCAATGTAATGTTAAAACAAACCTGTACTTTGCGCTTGTAGGATCTCACATAAGTTTAATGATGTGACTTTAAAAGTAATTTTTTTATATTTCTTCTCACTTGGTCTGGTCCACTTATTGGCCATGTCCAGAGGTATGAGAACGCTGATAGGGTTGTTATTATTTTGCACCCACAAGGCCATACTGCTCAAATGGAAGTCTCCGATGGCATCGACACTTTCTTTCTGGAAAGACCTTGTCAACTCAGCAATACCGCTGTATAAGTTCACTTATTAACCAAGGGGTTGTCTTGAGAAATTCACCAAAACATGGGAGATCTGGGTTGCCTCTGTGGGAACAAACCCTTCTTGGGACACCTTCATGAGCTCTGCCCCCCCCCCCCCCGGATTTTATTCTACTGACCTACTGGAAACATCTGTAGGGTAGGTGGTGCCTTTTTGGTTATGCCTATGCCAATGAGATTTATCTAACTCAGATAGCTTGGTTGCCAAGTGAAGAGTCACATAAGTGTCTTATGGACAATTAGAGCTGGCTCGGGAGCAAGCACACACAAGTGCCTCCATAGCAAGCAGTTTGCTATAGGGTCACTCTGCAAGTGGGAGGAGCCAGGAGCGCTGTCAGGGTACCCCTGAAGAGGAGGATTGGGGCTGCTTTGTGCAAAATCATTACACAGAGCAGGTAAGCATAACAGGTTTGTTATTAAAAAAAAAAAAAAAAAAAAAACTGTGCAATTACAATCACTTTAAGCAAATTAAATGGCCGTTCAGGTTTTCCATCAGCTTTATTCACTCTCTCCCTTGCTGCACAAACCTATCCAAACCCCATGTTGCCCTTGTGCAGTGGATTGTCTCCCTGCCTCCATATGACATTGCTGGGTCAATCACCAAGCTCTAGTTCTTGGAAGAAGGGGATTACATTATTTGCTCCTCCATACCTGGAAGTACCAGGTGTTTTTTTGTTCCCATTAGCTGAATGGAGCAGCAGAGGAGCAACTATGTATGCTCCCTTCCAGAAGGGAGCTTTCCTTAGAGTCTGTTGCTTTGTCTTACATTAATTAGAATGGCACATTTATGCACAAGTACAGTGTTTGACAACGAACCCCCGCTGCAGTGCACCACGACACAAATGCAGTGCCTTGTAGTGCGCTGTGATACAAAAATTGTGCAGGTCTGTTAAAACCTGGATTATGGTCCATACTTGTATTGCTGATGAAGCGAGGTGTTGTGCCGGTTTAACATTAAAACATGTTGCGCTATCCAGATAAAGTTCTAGTGCATCAATAATAACCGCTTGCCGACCAGCCACAGTCATTATACTGCGGCAGGTCGGCACATTCCCATGAGCCATTGTAGCTATACTCCGGCTCCTTTAAGCAGGATAGCATGCACGTGCCCGCTGCACTGCGGGGGTGCCGATACTCATGGCCAACAGTCGCGATGACCGCCGGCCACAAGCGATTTCGGGCACAAGAGGCAGAACAGGAATGTGTACGTGTGTGTGTAAACACACAAATCCCTGTTCTGTTCTGTGAGGAGAGACAGATCGTGAGTTCTTAATAGCTAGGAACCACGATCTGTCATCCCCTCTAGTCAGTCCCCTCCCCCTACAGTTAGAACACACAGTCAGGGAACACAGTTAACCCTTTGATCCACCCCCAGTGTTAACCCCTAACCTGCCAGTGACATTAAAGTAATCAGTGCATTTTTATAGCACTGATCACTGTATAATTGTCAATCGTTATAAAAATGTGTCAAAAGTGTCCGATGTGTCCACCATAATGTTGCAGTCATGATAAAAATCGCAGATCGCCGCCATTGCTAGTAAAAAAAATAATAATAATAATAATAACAAAAATGCCATAAATCTATCCCCTTTTCTATAACTTCTGCGCAAACCAATCAATATATGCTTATTGTGATTTTTATTACTAAAAATATGTAGAAAAATACATATCAGCCTAAACTGAGAAAAAAAATTGCTTTTTTTAAAAAAAATTGGGGATATTTATTATAGCAAAATGTACAAAATAATTGTGTTTTTTTCAAAATTGTCGCTCTTTTTTTGTTTATAGCACAAAAAATGAAAACCGCAGAGCTGATCAAATACCATCAAAAGAAAGCTCTATTTGTGGGAAAAAAAGGACGTCAATTTTGTTTGGGTACAACGGCGCATGATCGCACAATTGTCGGTTAAAGCGACGCAGTGCCGAATCGCAAAAAGTGCTCTGGTCATTGAGCAGCCAAATATTCTGGGGCTGAAGTCGTTAAACAGAAACAAATAAAGTGTTTAAACAGGAAAAATTCATGCAAGATAAATAAATTCATAATCACCCAAAGAAAATTCATTTAGAAAAATTTCACGATGCAAAGCAGTCCATTAATATATGCTCAGTGCAAAACAATCCATATATGTGACGCCCAAATGTAAAGATGCTGCATGTATATACACCACTTCATACCCGGCTGCTCACCCCACCCACAAGCCTCTTACTGACAGGTAAAACCCCAAAGATGGAGGTCTGGCTGCACTGGTAGGGAGAAATCCCACTGGCATGGATGGATGGCACAGTCCTGGGCTCAGGAATGATGATTTCCAAAGTAACCAAGGCAGTCCACAAATTAAACTCAGGATACGATAAATGCAAAGAAGGTACTCTTTGTAGTAATGTATATGATATGATGTAATAATCAGCATTTATTAGGATAAAAAGCGACTCACAAAGACAGGTCAAAAACAGCATGTAAACCAGATAAGCGCAGTCAGCACTTTGGCGGGTGTGATTACGTGATCACGAACTTGTGCTGTACTTCCCCTATAAGGAAACAAATCATTGAGAAATAGGAATGTATTGAGGATTTTTTTTTATTTTTTTTTTATTATTTTGCCTAGACAAATACTTAATGGTTCTACTTTTGGTTACAGAGGGTTGTAGCTTTTCCATGTTTCTACCCATAAATGTCTATACAGCCTGCCTGGGTCCAGTTTTATTACATTTTTTTTTAAACCCCTCTAATAAGTGCACAATAAATAAATAGATCTCATCATGACCTTCCTTTTTAGGTGAACTGGCTTAAAGGAGAATTGAATTTGTCCCAGCAATATGGATTAACTTCTCTTTTAATTGTGGTTATAAAGTTAAAACAGGGTATAATTATGAATACGATTTTCATTACACAATAGGGCTCCTTTGATCAGGACAAAAAACATAATTATGTGTTGCCTTTTCTCCCAGACAAGATGTTACTAGTTCAGGTGGTAATTTGACAGCTTGGCCAAAAACACGCTAGCACCTAACAATTAGCTGTTTTTCTTTAAACTACCCAAAAATTAGCTTAAGATATTTTTTCAGCAATAAAAAGGTATTTATTTGGATTTGTTCCTAGATGAGTGCTGCAGTAATGTGTACTTCAGTATTTTTTTTTTTTTAGTAATTGAAAAACAGACATGTCTTTTTTCAAAAAGTGTTTCCCAGTGCTAAACCTTTCACCTGATTTCTAAATTGCTGTATTTGTAAGTTTTAAAAGCCAGTATAAAGTAATAGTAGTAAAAAAAAGTGCGTGTGGGTTTATCTAATCATTTTTTTTGTATAATTCTCCTTTAAGTGGGTGTGACAGGGGGTGTGTCCTATGGCTACATACTTTTGCTAATAGGTGTCCCTCATTCCCATCTCAAAAAGTTGGGAGTTTGTGATAGTCATAATAAAAAATAATGTGAAGCTAATATATATATATATATATATATATATATATATATATATATATATATATATATATATATATATATATAGTTACATAGTTACATAGTTAGCTAGGCCGAAAAAAAGATATAAGTCCATCCAGTTCAACCATAAAAAAAAAAAAAAAAAAAAATAAAAAAAAAAATATCGTACAATCCAATATACCCAATTCTATACCCACAGTTGATCCAGAGGAAGGCAAAAAAAAAAACCAGCAGAGCATGCTCCAATCTGCTACAGCAGGGGAAAAAATCCCTTCCTGATCCCCCTAGAGGCAATCGGATTTTCCCTGGATCAACTTTACCTATAAATGTTGGTACCCAGTTATATTATGTACATTTAGGAAAGTATCCAGGCCTTTCTTTAAGCAATCTACTGAGTTAGCCAGAACCACCTCTGGATATATTTATATATACAGAAATATGTGTACAATATGTGAATTACCTGCCTAATATTTGTAATTCTGCCCTACCAGCAACTTTTCGCAATACAGCGTGGGTTCTGTCCCACTCACATCCTGTTGTTAAATTAAACATCTAACCAATTTTTTTATTTTTATATTTTTTAGTGCAACCAAAAAAATAAATAAATAGAAAACCTCCATATACAGAACCCTACATCCACAGTTGATCCAGGGGAAGGCAAAAAAATCCCTCTATAGCAGGGATATGCAATTAGTGGACCTTCAGCTGTTGCAGCACTACAAGTCCCATGAGGCATAGCCTGACAGCCACAAGCATGACAGAGGCAGAGGCTTGATGGGACTGGTAGTTTTGCAACAGCTGGAGGTCCGCTAATTGCATATTCTCTGCTCTAAAGCATGGTCCTATTTGCTTCAGGGAGTGAGGAAGGGTTAAATCTTTTGTGTAGGAAATTCTCTTTCACCGGTAGTACCGCCAGAAAATAACAGGTAACTAGGGGAAATACTTTGAGCTTGTACATGAAGGATACAACCCCAGAGAGGGTCAAATCCCTTTTTACTCTATTGAGTAAAAAAATGTATGTTTTCTGTTAAAAAAATAAAAAAAAAGGATGAACTTGATATTATTATTATTATACAGGATTTATATAGCGCCAACAGTTTGCGCAGCGCTTAACAAAATAAAGGCAGACATTACAATTACATAACAATTTGATACAAGAGGAATCAGAGGGCCCTGCTCGCTAGAGCTTACAATCTAAAAAGAAAGGGTCAATTGATACAAGAGGTAATAGCTGTGGGGGATGAGTTGATGGAAAAAGTAAGACAGTGTTAGTTAGAAGCAGGATAGGCTTCTTTAAAGAGAAAGGTTTTCAGGGATCGTCTAAAGATGGATAGATTAGGGGACAGTCGGACAGATTGGGGTAGAGCGTTCCAAAGGATGGGAGAAACTCTGGAGAAATCCTGGAGGCGAGCATGGGAGGAGGTGACAAGGGAGCTAGAGATATACACTACATGAGCTGTAAAGCATTTGTGCTCCTATACATATTTGATTATACACAATTTGTATAGTTTTTATATTTTCATTATGTTCAAGACCAAAAATGAAAAAAAAAATGGTTGAGCAGGTAAATTCTGTGTATGAATATTTAGTTACATGTACAATTCAGTGTCTTTTGATGTTGCATGTGGCGGCTTCTTAGTGCGTGCTTAATACCTGCTTGCTTGAACATGTGCTGCACTATGCATTTTTATTAGCAGAAAGTCTTATAAAATCACTTAACTTATTATTAACTAACATTAATTGTAAAGTGTATTCCTTACTATGTGTGGCTCACGTCTGTATGTTATGCAGCTAATGGAATGTAGCTAACAAGCTGTGAGCAATTGGGGACCTCAACCCTTTAAATCCCAGAGGAATATTTAAATCCCAGCTACATTCAAAACTGTATTTTCTTTAGATGTGGCAAGGAAGGGGTAGAGTCTGTGTGAGGTTTTTATTGGCCTCTATGTCCCTGATGGGGAGACTGTCCTTCACTTCCTGTAAGGAAATCTCTCCAACAGGGGTACAGAAATAAAAAAAAAAAGATTTTTAGTAGCCTGGGGAAAGGTTAGAATTCCTAACATTGGTTTTATTGCTGTCTGTGCCTTCCTTTCCCAGTGACCCCATTTCTTGTATGAGTGTCGAAAACAACAGGAAGTAAGAAAAAATCTTCCCTGTGGGGTCACAAATATTTAACTCATAACTCTTTTTTCAATCCTATCCAAAGCAAGGCCAGATATAGACTTTCAGCTTTATGATGCGTGCTAAGGAGTCGAATCACCAACCTGCTTTATATATTTCACAATAACGTTAGTGTCATATTCTCTACACTTAAAGTGATTGTAAACGATCAACTTGTAAAACAACCCATTCAGTTTAAAATAGAAATGAAAGACAAAAATGTTTGTATAGATATAAAAAAAAACACAAGAGCTGGGGGAGGAGAAGCAACAGCACACTGAACTTCCCAGTGAATGGCTGTGCAGTGGGAGCGTGTCAGGACAAGTCTAAATATTGGAGGAGAGCAGGCATAGCCAGAGAACTGACCACAATGTGCTCTCCTGCTTTGTGTGGTCAGTGTTTAATAGGAATGGAGGGCGAATAGCAGGAACACCAGAGATTTTCCACAAAGGAAGCAATACATAGAGAACAGGATACTTTTTCATACAAGTTCATGGTACAGCAGGCACATATTAGGGATATGAAGTGTTGGGGTAACAAGCGCTTTAAGTTTCTAGGTCAACCCACTGTGCTGGGCTTCATCTATTTTACCAAGGAGAGAACGCAGGAGTGTAAATATTCCACCAACACCATCCATGAGAGCTATAAAAAGCCTGTGGGTGGTTCATAGGCAACAATTATTCATAACCTAAATAAAGCCTAACTCTACCAAAATTTTTTTTTCCTGTTTTTCATAGATTGACATAATTTATGAGGCTTTTATTTTTAGCTGTAAGCATACTGGGGGAATTTCTCTTCACTTCCTGTCTGTGTGGCACCTATACAAGAAATGGGGGGTGTGGTCACCATAGACATGGGAAGCAGTGTTGCCAACCTACCAGATTGAAATGTACTGACACAACACCCAAAATCTACTGGCACAGCCATGTTTTTACTGGCATTTCCAAAATTAAAAAAAATTACAGTTTTAAGTGCAAATTTCAGTATTTAGGCTACAAACAAGTACAATATGTAATTAGCAATGTGATTTAAGGTAGATATTAACCACTTCAGCCCCGGAAGGATTTACCCCCTTCTTGACCAGAGCACTTTTTGCGAAATGCGGCACTGCGTCGCTTTAACTGATAATTGCGCGGTTGTGCAACGTTGAACCTAAACAAAATTGACGTCTGTTTTTTTTTACACAAATACAGTTTCCTTTTGGTGGTATTTGATCACCTCTGCGGTTTTTATTTTTTGCGTTATAAACAAAAAAAGAGACGTCAATTTTGAAAAAAAAGCAATATTTTTTACTTTTTTCTATAATAAATATCCCCCAAAAATATATAAAAAAACTAATGTTTTCCTCAGTTTAGGCTGATATGTATTCTTCTAAATATTTTTGGTAAAAAAAATCGCAATAAGCGTATATTGATTGGTTTGCACAAAAGTTATAGCGTCTACAAAATAGGGGATAGATTTATAGCATTTTTATTATTCATTTTTTTTTATTAGTAATGGCGAGGATCTGCGATTTTTATCATGACTGTGACATTATGGCGGACACATCAGACACTTTTGACACCATTTTGGGACCATTGTCATTTATACAGTGATCAGTGCTATAAAAATGCACTGATTATTGTGTAAATGACAATGGCAGGGATGGGGTTAAACACTAGGGGGCGATCAAGGGGTTAAGTGTGGCCTAGGGAGGTGTTCTAACTGTGGGGGGATGGGCTTCCACTGACATGACAGCAATCACTGCTCCCAATGTCACAATGCCAC
Source organism: Lithobates sylvaticus (assembly GCA_028564925.1). Lineage (NCBI taxonomy): Eukaryota > Metazoa > Chordata > Amphibia > Anura > Ranidae > Lithobates > Lithobates sylvaticus. Next base: position 52,682,047 of record CM053032.1, read on the forward strand.
GATTTAAAGGAGACGTACCTGTACGCCCATTTGCCCAGCCATGCCATTGTGCCGATGTACATCGTTGTGCGCTGGTCGGCTAGTGGTTAAGGCAAAAAAAATATTTATTATTTTATTTTTGATATAGTAAGTAAGTAGCTCAGGGACAGGACTGCAGCAGCACAGATGATAATGATACCTCACCGACACGACACGTCCCCTCCTGAGTGACAATGACAGTCTCTCTCCATGCCAGGTGGTCCCTTCAGTCCAAACAGCACTGACAGCCCCACTCCCGGCTTGTCTTGTTCCCATCCCGCAGACCTGCACATAAGGCTTCGGCCTCTCCGCTCGCCTCCCTTGCACCATGAGATCACACAACACGCTCGGGCACTGTCTCTGCCAGACCTGCCACCCAAAACATGCTGTAGCAGGCACTGGGATGGTCTCGGCCGCCTCCGGACCAGAACGGGCAATCTTTTCCTGTCACTGGCATTTACTGGCAGGAGCAAAGTGCCTGTTTTTTACTGGCTGCCAGTAAAAATATTGACGGTTGGCAACACTGATGGGAAGGAGCACTCAGCATGAAAGAAAAACATTGTCAAAAGTTCTAACCCTACCTCACCCTACTAAAAATGTGTTTTTTATCGTGTCTCTATGGGTGTGATTTCCCATCACTAACTGTCCTGATGGAAATAGAAGGGGAATCTCTCTAACATGGACACGGACAGCAATACAATCCCCACAGGGGCTCTAATCCTTCTCTGCTCTATCCAAAAAAAAATAAGTTTTGGCTGCAGTTGAACTTCGAAGAAAGCTTAGCATTGGTAATAAGCTGGGCTATACATGGTACAGCGGGAATTGGCAGAAATTTGAACAGTGGGTGCCCCCTGTCAGAACCATTGAAAAATTGAAGGAGCCAGGTGGAACATTTTTGGCTGAACAGTGGTTATATCCTATCAGATACAGTCACTTTATGGGTGTTCATACAGTGGCAGGCTCTACAGTTGTCTGAATACTATAGCCTACAAGGGAGAATCCTCAATCCATGTTGTTTCACAAGGATGGAGTCATCTATTAGATTTTTTATGTTCAGCATGGAAATGTATGCCTGTGTGGCTAGCAATAGCACGTGCTAATCACTGGAATTGTTTACTTACAGGCAGCAGGCTCTGCTGGCCGCAATCAGTGAGAAGGATGCTAACATTGCCTTGCTGGAACTATCTGCCTCAAAGAAGAAGAAAACCCAGGAGGAAGTCATGGCACTAAAGAGAGAAAAGGACAGACTAGTTCACCAATTAAAACAGCAGGTATGCTTCAGTTTTTTTTATACTGGACATTGTTATTGTGTGTATACATGGGAGCTATTTCTTGGCATCCTATAGGACTCATTTACACATATGCCTCACAGTATTTTTTATTTAAATGCGCAGTTTAAGGTTGGTGCTCAGCATTTGTTGGTACTTCCACTTGCAGATGGGGCAAACTTACAAAGCAGACAAATTACATTGAAACATGGTAATAGCAAAAAGTATAGGTAATAGCATCAAAATGCCAAACTGACCCGTGTGGAATATGTTCTGCAAGACCATGCTTATGTGTTGATAGACAGAGGGGAAGGCTCCGAAAGATGATACTGCAGAATTGGGATTTCTTTTATATATATATATATATATATATATATATATATATATATATAATAGTATTAGGTATGAAGTAGAACAAAGTAGAGAAATGTAATAGGGGAATTGGCATGGAAAAGGAAGTGGAGCCAAGTAGGAACAAAGAGAAAAAAAAAGGTTTCTCAAGGGATAACCCCCCCCCCCCCCATCCCAGGAGGTAGGGGATGGAAAAGTGAGAGGTCATGCCAGGTCTCAGTCTCCCATGTCGGAGGAAAGTCTGCCTCAAAGTCATTTTACATGGCACCTCATTGCACTAGTACAGTAGTGGGCGATTGGGGTACTTTAACTCAATGCACTTTAACACATGTGCAGTATCTCACCACAACGCCGAAAGGTGTAAATTTACTTTTTATCCTTTTTAGACAGTTTTGTGAATGTGATAAGATTGATGGAAATTTGTCTTGTCAAAGTGGTGTCTGTGGTCCTCTCACTCTTTTCTTGTGGCTCTCAGCAGGTTTAAATATCTAAATTGAACGCTACCTCAACTGTTCTCTAGTTGATAAAGGCTACGATTCCTTTCACAATTTTTATAACTGAAAACTTCATGAAATGCCAAGTAGTCCTGTTCTCTGGGATATGATGTAGTAAATTGCAACTATTACTATAAAGTTGGCCATAGATGGGTAAAAGTTTGAATGAAGATTCTTAGGAAAATAATGTTCTAAGAAAGTTTGTTTATTGTTCTAATCATTAGTGGGGTCAAATCGACTTTCATTTTCAACCGCAGTGATGCGAAAATTCAAAGGTAGGGGATGGAAAAAAAATTTCAGATGAACGAATTACTAACAGTTCATATTAGAAATCAAATCAAATGTTAAAAGCAAATTAAATCTTTCTTCTTTCAAATTTTTATACAAATGTTCCTACTTTTCTTTTTCTTTCATCACCAAAATGCTATAATCTTTTTCTGAAATTAAGTTGGCATTGCCTGCAGAAAACCATTGAAGAACTATTCCATTCAATCTGTCCCACTGTTTCTTTTGGCTTTGTTATACCTCCTGTAAATAGTCTTATCTATATGAGTTAATGGTTAAAAACCTTTTCTGTTAGTATCTGAACATCTATATGACAGGTGTGGCCATCATATTTTCTTGTTACATATCATGTGGGACTTCTTACATAAAGCCCAACTCCACATTTGTTATTGAATTATAAAAGTAATTAGCCCAGGGGTCTCCAAACGATGGTCCTTAAGTTGTTCAGGAACTTCAATTCCCATCATGCCTAGTAATGTCTGTGAATGTCAGAGTTTTACAGTGCTTTATGGGACATGTAGTTCTGCAACGGGTGGCGGGCCGTAGTATGAAGATCCCTAAATTAACCCAACATTCGTTGAAATATAAAAAAATCAGCTTTTTCTGCAATACTCACCTCTTTTCCGATGCAAATCCAGAGCTGGTCCATTTCAGGGTAAAATGACACCCAGCTTCATCCAAGCTACTGCCTTCACACCCTATGGAGGTGAGTCATTTATCCGGCTTGGGCACACAGTATTTCTGGACAGACCAGTGCACATGTAATGCCATGTAATTAAATGTTATTTCTGCCATTGCTGGGCAACAGCTGCACCACCTGCTAGATCCAGAAATGCCCACCTTGCCCACACCCCCAGAGAAGCCTACGGAGCTTGTGCAGACCACTTGTCCAGCCAATAAAAGGTGAGGTCTCTGCCCAGAAATAAAGCATTGTGGCGTGAATAGAGTGGTGCTGGCAAGGAAAGTGAGGACAGAAGGGTGGGAGAGACACATGAGGAGATAATAAGAAGTAGACAAAAATATTAGATAGATGAAAATACCAAACTAACTGCATCCCATATTTAAAGCATTTAACCATGAGATCCAAGATGATCCAATATTATTGGCAATCCTACCCCCTGTGTAAGATCTGACATCGTCCAACACAGAACATACACAGGGTTTGTCCTCAGTGTTCTTGACACTGACAACAGAGTAGGGTAAAAGTGTGTATCAAGGGTTTTTTTTTTCCCTAGCAGGAAAACCTGTCACTTTGCCCTGAGTGGGGAAATTGACGTCTCTTTAAAGAAAGTCTAATATTTGAAAATGAAACACCTCTTATACATTAGAAATTTACAGGAGATTTGGGTAGTAAACAGTGTTCATGAATAAGGGATCTCATTCAAAATCTGTCTGTCCAAGGTCAAAATTAACACAGCTACTTTTGTCTAGTTCTAGGAATTATTAGATTCTTTTTCCTTTTTTGACTTTTAATAATTGATTTCCAAATTCCTTAATTACAGGATTGTTATGATTCTAGACTTTTTTTTTTTTTTAATTTAAAGCTGTAGGATAATGGAGCAAGACCAAAAAATTATCTTGAGAACCTAGGATAAACAAACAAGTAGATGGTGATCTGTGATGGAGCTATTTTAGAACAGTTCAAGTGGACACAACATGGGGAGGAGTATTGTTTTCTGGATTTCTCAGCACTTGGTTTAAAAAGCAGATGTTCCCATCACAATGAAAAGTCTGGGAATTCACGCCTAACTGTTAAAGCTTTTTTTACAGGTCTACAAAGATAGGAAAGAACAACAAACCTTGAACATACCCAACATATGTGATTCTGACTTCATCACAGATATAGCTGCCAAGTACCTTGTTTACAGCCATGATGTACACACTGTTGAAATGCCTAAGGTCAGTCAGCTGTAGAAGGTAGAAAACTTCTAGAAACCTTAAGCAAGCATCTAGAATAGAGATGGCATCTGACTCTCTTGGTGGTAACTACAGTACATGTTGGACATGCTCTGTTTGTCTTCAGCTTTTGGGTCATTGTGCATTACTTTCTCAAGAGCTGGAGACTACAGGTAGAGAGCTATTTAAATTTTCTGATCTGTGAACCAGAGCACAGAAGGTGATAGTGGTGCTGTCATGCATGGTCAAAGCAGTTTCTTCTGATGCCAGGATCTTGGCACAAGAACTGAATACTTTCTGCACATAGTCCTACTAACAGAGGGGGAGGTGATTGTGCATAGGAATAGGGTTTGAGGTGGGGATTAAATGTTAATATGTCTCCCTTAAGGGAGTAGACTAAGTGTTAGGGGGGGGGGGGGGGGGGCTTAGTGTTATGGGACGCAGATCGCCCTGCAGAGAACAAGGCAAGTATAAATGAGCCTAAAGTGACAAACTTTGCTCAGGAATGGCCCTTGTTGTCACCATGAGAGAACTGGTTTAGAGCAATGCTAAAGTACTTGCATGTGGACAAGTAAATGTCTGCAACGGAGCTGGTGGAGATTCAGAAGCACAGATTAAAAAAAGCATGGATAATAGTGAAACAAAAAAGTGTGAATATTGTTTGAGACATGTGGGTTGAAAACCCAAATGCATGCAAAGAAAATGTAAAAACCAGTATGTTTGATTACATATGATTGGTTGATGGAATAATCAAAAGTGCTAATTTTACAGGCTTATCTGCAAGTTATTGTCATAAAAAGTGTTTGGGGACCTGGGTTCTGCCCCAGGGGACATGTATCAATGGAAAAAAAAGTTTAAAAAAAATTGAAGTTTTTTCGGGAACAGTGATTTTAATAATGCTTAAAGTCAAACAATAAAAGTGAAATATTCCTTTTAATTTCGTACCTCGGGGGTGTCTAGTATGCCTGTAAAGTGGCTCATGTTTCCCGTGTTTAGAACAGTCCGAGAGCAAAATGACATTTCTAAAGGAAAAAAAGTAATTTAACCACTTCAATACCAGGCACTTAGACACCTTCCCGCCCAGACCAATTTTCAGCTTTCAGCACTGTCACACTTTGAATGACAATTGCGCGGTCATACAACACTGTACCCAAACACATTTTTTATCATTTTGTTCCCACAAATAGAGCTTTCTTTTGGTGGTATTTGATCACCTCTGCGATTTTTATTTTTTGCGCAACAAATAAAAAAAGACCGAAAATTTTGAAAGAAAACAAGTTTTTCTTTGTTTCTGTTAAATTTTTTGTAAATAAGTACGTTTTCTTCTTCAATGATGGGCACTGATATGGCTGCACTGACAGGCACTGATAAGGCGGCACTGATGGGCACCGATGAGGTGGTACCAATGAGGTGGTACTGATGGGGTGGCACTGACGGCGACTGATGATGGGCACTGATAGGCGGCACTTATGGTCACTGATAGGCGGCACTGATGGGCACTGGTATGCGGCACTGATGGGCACTCATATGTGGCACTGATGGGCACTCATAGGCGGCACTGATGGGCACTTATGGGTGGCACTGATGGGTACATATGGGTGGCACGGATAGGTGGCATGGATGGGCACTGATGGGCACTGATAGGTGGGCACTGATGGGCACAGATGGGCACCGATAGGTGGCACTGCTGGACACTGATGGGTGGCACTGATGACACTGATGGGTGGCACTGATGACACTGATGGGTGGCATTGCTGGGTGATGGGTGGCACTGATTGCTACTTGATGGTGCCAGTCAGTGTCCATTTGTGGGCACTGACTGGCACAGATTGGGCATCATTTGCACATGTGGATGGCCAGGGGGTACATACCTGGCCATCCACATGTTGCCCACTTCCCTGGTGGTCCTAGTGGAGTCCCTGGTGGTCCAGTGTGGGCATCTGAGGGGGGGCTGCGCTGATAAACAATCAGCGCAGACCCCCCCCTGTCAGGAGAGCTGCCGATCGGCTCTCCTCTACTCGCGTCTGTCAGACGCGAGTGAGGAAAAGCCGATCCCCGGCTTTTCCTGTTGACATCGTGATCAGCCGTGATTGGACATGGCTGATCACGTGGTAAAGAGCCTCCGCCAGACTGACACACCGCTCCACCGATCGCCGCGATGCGCGCCCCCACGGGCGCGCGGCGGCATGTTATCCTGAAGGACGTCATATGACGCCCAGTCAGGATAACGGAACCACTTCCCGGACGTCAATATGCTATTGACCGGGCGGGAAGTGGTTAAAAGTACTCTATAATGAATTGTCGGTCCCGGCAATACAGATAAAAGAAGTCATTGAAAAAAACAGCATGGGATCCCCCAGTCCACTACCAGTCCCTTTGGGTCTGGTATGAATATTAAGGGGAAACCCGAGCCAAAATTTAAAAAAGAAAATTGCGTGGGAGTCCCCCCAAATTTAATGCCCTTCAGGGCTGGTATGGATATTAAGGGGAACCCTGCGCCAAAATGTAAAAAAAAAATGGTGTGGGGGTCCCCCTCAAAATCCATACCAGACCTGATTTTAAGGGGAACCCCGGCATACTATAGAAACCCCCCAGGTACGAAATTTAAAGGAATATTTCACTTTTATTGTTTAACTTTAAGCATTATTAAAATCACTGCTCCCGAAAAAACTGACGTTTTTAAAACTTTTTTTTGCATTGATACGTGTCCACTGGGGCAGGGCCCAGGTCCCCGGTCCCCAAACACTTTTTATAGCAATACCATGCATATAAGCCTTAAAAATTTGCACTTTTGATTTCTCCCATAGACTTTTAAAGGGTGTTCCGCGGCTTTCGAATTTGCCACGAACACTCCAAATTGTTCGCTCTTCGGCGAACAGGTGAACACCAATGTTCGACTAGAACTTATGTTTGACTTGAACATCGGGCTCATCCCTACCAACCAGTATGAAACCATTTCCATTGTATCAACAAAAGGTCCTATCATGAAACAAATCCGTCAAACAATTCGACCGTGTGTGGGCTTCATCGGACCTTCAGCGGACCTTTTCTATCAAAAATCAGACGGACTTTAGATTTAGAACATGTTTCAAATCTTTCCGACGGACTCGAGTCCGGTTGAAAAATCCATTCGTCTGTATGCTAGTCCGACGGACGAAAACCTACGCTAGGGTAGCTATTGGCTACTGGCTATGAACTTCCTTATTCTAGTTCGGTCGTACGTCATCATGGTCGAATCCATCAGACTTTGGTGTAATTGTGTGTAGACAAGTCCGATTCGACTGAAGTCCGTCGAAACTCCGTTGAAAAGTCAGACGGAATTCAGTCCGTCGAAAAGTCCGGTCGTGTGTACACGGTATAAGGAAACTTTAAAATAGCGCCTGCATAGTGCCTGGCCGGTGCACTGGCAGGGCATCAGAAAAAGTCCTGCCAGCAGCTTCTTTGGAGCGGTGAAGGAGCCGTAAACTCACTGGGGCAGCGCTGCTATACCTTGGGCAAAACGCCGCTGTGGCAGCGTTTTGTGGGTGGATTTCACCCCTTTTCGGCTGCTAGTGGGGGGTTAAAACCGCCCTGCTAGCAGCTGAATAGCGCCAGCCAAAGCGCCGGTAATGCGGCGCTAAAGATAACGCTGCTTTACCGCTGACGCCCTAGGCATCACAGTGTGAAAGGGCTCTTATAGATTTAAATGGCATTTGAACGGGAATTGTGCAGGGTTCTGATTGGTTCAAAACAGCCATACTTCTTATAGTGAGCATGACTCACCCTACGCTCACCTCTCTCTGGTCCACAGACATTCACTTTGTGACATTTACCTTTAAAAGGGAGTCTGTCAAGATAAAAATATGAGAATTTTGTTGACACAAAAAGGTGCAGTTTTTAGGGTTGTAGTCCTTATCTTTGCTTTACTGCTTAGTGAATCACTAACCTGGAACAAGTATGCAGGTCAAGTGTCCTAAAGCCTCGTACATACGCTCAGATTTTCAGACGGGAATTGTGTGATGACAGGCTGTTGGCGGAAAATCTGACCGTGTGTATGCTCCATCGGACAATTTTTTTTGAAAATTCTTTTTATTGAAGTATTCCATTGGACAATTGTTGTCGGATTTTGCGTGGACAAATGTTGGATGGCAGGTTTTTAAATTTTCCGCAAACAAATGTGTGTTGTCGGACAAAAGTCCAAAGTACAAACACGCATGCTCGGAAGCAAGGACAAGCCAGAAGCAGTCCGTCTTATAAACTAGCGTTCGTAATGGAGCATTAACATTCGTGACGTGGCAAATTATGAAATCTTGAAATGCAGAGCACAATTCTCCTCTTCTTTAATGGGATAATAATGAAGCTGCTTTGCTGGTGATACTGATGGAGTTATTGCGCAAAATGAAAAGCATGAAGTGAAGAGAGCAAAATGAAAAGCGCAAAATGAAAAGCGCGAATCAACACTCACCAAACTTCTACTAACACGAAATTAGCAGAAGGAGACCAAAGGGTGGCGATAAAGAACTGAAAAAACACGTAGTACATCACTACGTTCGTGATTGTTGGCCAACAATCGTGTGCCGTGTGTATGCAAGACAAGTTTGGGCCAATGGCCTTCGGATAAAAGTCCAGGGTTTGTTGGCCAACAATCCGATCGTGTGTACGAGGCTTAAGACTTCACTGGTTGAATGCTAAGCACTAAAACACGGATATGTTTGATGTACCTGGAGCATGCACCACTTTTCTAATTTCTCTTCTGACAGGTCCTTGTAGGTATTGTGTTGCTCACTCACCAAGGGATTCAGTTATGAAAACTGAGTCAGGAAGAATTGGAGGTGTTGTCCATAGCAACGAACCAACCTCTAGCTACCATTCTTTATAAACATGTTACAAAAAAAAAAGGCTATACTTTGGCTGCTTATTCAATTTATACACTACACATTGGGGGTTATTTACGAAAGGCAAATCTACTTTGCACTACAAGTGCAAACTACAACTGCAAAGTGCACTTGAAATTGCACTGAGAGTGCACTTGGAAGTGCAGTCGCTGTAGATCCGAGGGGGGAAAAGCATTTTAGCTTGCACATGATTGGATGATAAAATCAGCAGAGCTTCCCCTCATTTCAGATGTTCCCCTCAGATTTACAGCGACTGCACTTCCAAGTGCACTTTCAGTGCAATTTCAAGTGCACTTTGCACTTGTAGTTTGCACTTGTAGTGCAAAGTGGATTTGCCTTTTGTAAATAACCCCCATTGTCTTATTGTCCTGAGCTCACCCTCAGTTATTATGAGTGGGTGCAAAATCGAAAAGGTAAGTTCACAATTGTGGAAGGATATGACTCTTCAGGCACCTTCTCACTCTTCTCTCTCCTCCTATCAACATGTACCATGTCAGTGTATTTGCATGAAGCAGACCTGATTGACGCCCAGTCATGCCCTACTCTCTCCCAGTCCTAATGCTGCTAGGCATTTTTAAAGCGCTAAGGCTCATACACTATGAACAGGAGTTATTTTTTTCCATCCCTAGCAGGTACTGTGTGCAGGCAGCCCATTCAAGTCTTTTAGGATGCAGCGGCTGCACAGACATAGTCACTTGTCCTAATGTGACAGGCAAGTGGGTGTGGGTGAGTAGCCCCAAATACAGACAGTGTGTGTTCGGGGGCTGCTCATCCACACGCCTGTCACATTAGGACAAGAGGCTGTGTTCCAATTGACTTAAATGGGTTACCTGCACACAGTGCCAGCCAGCTAGGGACACATCAAGAAGGACCCTTTCAAGGTGTACAGGACTCAATGCCTGTGTGAATAAGGCCCTAGGCTGCATCCACACTTTAGCAGCGTGTGAAGCAGACTTGCATTTTTCAAGCAAAAAACACACACAAATGTGTCAACACACGGTTATGCCACGTACACATGAACAGAAATTCGGCCAGCAAAAGACCGATGAGAGCTTTTGGTCGGAAAATGCGACCGTGTGTATGCTCCATCGGACTGGCCGAATTCCCGCCAGCAAAAGATTGAGAGCAGATTCTCAATTTTTCGGTCGGAAATTCCGATCGTCTGTACCAATTCCGACGCGCAAAATTCCTACGCATGCTCGGAAACAATTCGACCTATGCTCGGAAGCATCGAACTTCATTTTCTCGGCTCGACGTAGTGCTGTACGTCACCGCGTTCTTGACAGTCGAAAGTTCAGCGAACTTTTGTGAGACCGTGTGTATGCAAGCCAAGCTTGAGCGGAATTCCGTTGGAAAAACCATCCAAGATTTTTCAGATGAAAAATCCGCTCGTGTGTACGCGGCATAAGGAATGTGCAAAGCTCAAGGCTCAAAAAGGTGCATGTGCTACTTTGCCACATTTGTTGTGCATAGGACAGCCTATTGAAATGAAAGGGCTGCCCTATGCATGTAGTGTGACAGCATGCAAAAAAAAGCACATAAGCACAGTTGTGCAAATTGGAACTTATAGGGGATGGACGAATTTCCCCTCTCGGCCTATCGTAGCCACTGGCTGTCAGAATACTTCAAGAGTGTCTGCATCTGAATGGATGTGGGCACTGTTGGGCCTACAATTTTCCGACAGGTTCCGTTGTCAAAAGTCGATTAAACAGATGATTTTTGTCAAATGGAGTGATGCTGCCTAGTACATGCACTGCTCAAATTTCAGTTGAGCTAGCATGAATCGCTCGAAATTCAAATATGGTTTCCATTAGGTAAAAAGAATGCACATGGTATCATTTATGGTACATTTTAATATACTTTATTAAAGATTTTTGGTATATGACAGGTGCCGGAAAAACCATTTCCTTCCACAATTTTACAGCAATCAGACTGCTTGCTACAGGCAACACCACAGTTCTCCTTTCTTCTAGTTTTTATAAATTACCCCCCAAGTGCTTTGTAGTTTCTATAGATTCTGTAGCATCAGCCTGCCCAATATGCTTTTTAGCGTTACCAGTTTTAGAGTAAGCTCACCCCTCTCATCTGCCATACACATGTGTGATTGCTTGGCATCTCGTGGAACAATGAATGTGTTTCTTTTAATGTACAATTTCTCACATTCGCCAGCAGATGTCTCTGCTTTGAAAGTTTTCAACTTTGATTGCGACACCCTGATGTTAGCGTCCTGATGATTATTTTCATGTATTTACAAGCTGATTACCAGCTCATCCCATCAGTTATTAGGTACTTCTTCTCATTCAAGCTGCTTACTAGAAGTGTTTTTTACTCTATCCACATCCCTAGAATTGGCAGACTAAGGTAGAAGCAGTATTATCTATTAAAATAAAAAAAATAATAATGAAAATTAGCCAGGAAGTACACGAATCTGCTTTTGCTTTAGACTTACCAACAGCAATTTGGTGCAAATTTATTTGGTAGGTCCTAATATAAAATTTTGGTAAACCTGTGCTTGCATGGTTTTCTCCTTGTAACCTGTTTCCTCCTGCGTCCAAAGACATGCTGGTAGGTTAATTTTCTCCTGTCCAAATTGGCTCTAGTATGTGTGTATGCATACGAGATAGGGACCTTAGAGCAGGAACCTGATGGGAATGTTCAGTATGTAAAGTCCTGAGTAAATTATAGCACTATAAACACTTTTAAGGCAAAGGCATCCTATTAGATCCGGTTGTATTTGAAAAAATGCAAAGCATGTCAAACGCAGCCTCAAAACTGTCATGTACACTAGGCCAGGTGAGGTAAGTGGGAATTTGCTGACCTGCCTTTGTTGTGCGTTTCAAGTAAAATGCAAGAAAACATCTTCTGTCTACAAGAGTTGGACATTTGTGAACACAGCTAAGAACTACATAGGCACCACGATTTAAATGATTGCGTCTTCTCTGAGCTGCCATCTCAGTACCGGAAGTAGATGCTGAGGCTGGATAATTGATGGTTCCATTCTTCTGGAGAGAAAAGATAATAAAAGAATTGCTCTGTGAGATGTAATAAATACCAGTAATGCCGCTTACACACGATCAGATTTTCAGATGGGAAATGTTCGCTGTGAGCTTGTTGGGGGTAATTTCGACCGTGTGTATGCTCCATCGGACAATTGTTGTCAGACTTTGGCTAGCAGGTTTTCAAATTTTCTACCAATAAATGTGTGTTGTTTCGGACTTTCCGATCGTGTGTACACAAGTCCATCGGACAAAAGTCCAAAGTACAAACGCGCATGCTCGGAATCAAGGACGAGCCGGAAGTCTTGTAAAAATAGCATTCGTAATGGAGATATCACTTGACTATTGAACTTCCATTTTATCGGCTTGTACGTCACTACGTTTGCAATTGTTAGCCAACATTTGTGTGACCATGTGTAAGACAAGTTGGAGCCAACACCCTTCGAACAAAATTCCACGGTTTAGTTGTCGGAAAGTGTTTACGGGGCTTAAGAGTTATATTCTATACCAGTGATGGCGAACCTTGGCACCCCAGATGTTTTGGAACTACATTTCCCATGATGCTCATGCACTCTGCAGTGTAGTTGAGCATCATGGCAAATTAAGTTCCAAAACATCTGGGGTGCCAAGGTTCGTCATCACTGTTCTATACAATGCTTAGTATGGTTACAGTTAGAATTAATATTTGATGCTGGGTTGCTCTTTAAAATATAATTCCAGCTAAAGCCTTACTAGTCTTAAAATTGCTCTCTCCTGCCTCCTAACACCTATACTAAAGTGTGTAAAAAAGATTTATACAGTTTACTTTCCTATTTTCAGCATGCTTCAGTCCGGTGACTTGATCATTTGTGTGGCAGCCAGCAGCGGCAGCAGGGGAATGGAGAGACCACCCGACAATGGCTGTGAAAGCTGAGATCGATCACCAATAGGCTCCCATGGTGCAGCCATTGTTGGCGGTCCCTCCTCTCCTCTGCTGCTGCTTTTGGCTGACACAAGGGAGTTGGATCACATGACCAGACTGGAGTGGGCTGAAAATAAGTAAGTAGTTACCTCTTTCTTTACACAAGTTAGTACAGGTGTTAGGAGGGGGCGGGAGCATTTTTAAGACTAGTTAGTCTTTAGCTGGGATTCTACTTTAAAGTGCTACTTCAATTACTCTAAACATTACCCCATGTTCTGTAGTCCAGAGAATCACCACCCCAGGTCTCAGTCACAGTCAAGACTGGCACCGCCAGAAGGATGGAACACTTGGTCAGGTTACCACTTCCAACACCACATGTTACAGCTCTAACAAAAAACTCTTGCACCAGAGAAGAACATCCAATAATAGCCATTTTGTGTAGCTGCTGTTGAAATAAATATTTAGGTGAAATTTTACCTTACGCTTATTGCATATAATATACACTCTGTGAGAATATAGGGTGGTTAGTAATGCTTTTCCTTAATTCATATAAATCTTTCCTGTAATTTTTTTTTTTTGCACTTCTCCATAGAATAACACAATTAATGAGACATCACTTAACCTTTATCCCTCTCCATCACGATTCACAGTGCATGTGCAGCTCAATTGCCAGCATACGATCTCTTTACAGTTACAGCGTATGTTAGGATGTGATCACATCTCACGCATTAATAGCTCAGAAGAGTGTGAATTCAGCACCTGAAAAAATATACAGAATAGATTGCTACAGTGTATGATTAATGTATTGCCTTTAGAAAATTAAGCGTTTGAAGGAATTTGTGCAGCAGCCTTCGTGTTGAGACTTGTAGGAACTGGCCTCGTTCAAGAAAACATCTACCAAGATTAATAATTCTGAATTTACAGACAAAGAAAACATTGTTACATGCATTGTGTCTGATGTATAGATAATCCCAGTGGGGTTGCACTCAGGGTCACTGATCCCTAATTTTGTGCTTACAGCACTTGGTGATGTCTGAGAAAGACCCGTGTGGCCTGATTCATAAAAGGCTTCCTAATGGAGATTTTAAAAAGTGACTTTTCCTTAAAGGTACGCTAGCTGCAGTCCTTTTTCTGTTTACAGAATAGCTCGGCTGAGCGGTATTTGTAGCTACACTGGCCACCTAACATAAATCTGGTGCAGTTGAGGAGGAACAAAATGTTTCTAGGGAATAGCCCTTTGTATGCTGTGCCATGCCTCTTGTACTAAGATACTCATAAAGGGATTAAAAAAATAAGAACTTGTGTGGTGTGGTTGGTCCTCCCACTCAGTTTCAAAACTAGAAACAAAAAGTTCAGTTCTCTTATTAAAGTGTAGTGAAACCCTAATGAATAACTCTTCCTATTTATCTCTATAGACAACAGAATACCTCAGTAGAAATTACAGAGGAGAGGGGGGTTCTATAGTCTTGTTCAAAGGTGGCAATGCAGCTCCTTTATAGAAACAGTACTGTGAATTAGTGTTGTCACCTTAGGACAGGAATTGTGTTATTGTCAGGATCCCCAGGTTAAAATAAAGGAAAAAAGGCCTGAAAAAGGGAAACTAATGCAGCCACCACATACTGTATAAAGACTGGTAAGCTGCAATATGTTAAATTTGTGTTCTTGGGTTTGGAGATTGTTTTATTTAGTAAAATACATAGTGTGAATTCAGGTTAAAATGATATTATCTGTATAGTTGATGCATAAATTTGGGGAAGGTATCGGACTAATGCCCTATACACACGATAGGATTTTCCGACAACAAAATCCATGTTTTTTTTCAGACGGATGTTGGCTCAAACTTGTCTTGCATACACACGGTCACACAAAGTTGGTCGGAAATTCCGAACGTCAAGAACCCGGTGACGTACAGCACGTACGACGGGCCGAGAAAAATGAAGTTCAATAGCCAGTGCTGCTCTTCTGCTTGATTCCGAGCATGTGTGGCACTTTGTGCGTCGGACTTTTGTACACACGATCGGAATTTATAACAACGGATTTTGTTGTCGGAAAATTTGAGAAACAGATCTCAAATTTTGTGTCGGAAATTCCAATGGAAAATGTCCGATGGAGCCTACACACGGTCCGAATTTCCGACAACAAGCTCCTATCGAACATTTTCTGTCAAAAAATCCTATCGTGTGTACGGGGCATAACACTGACTAGCTTTAGGGCCTGTTTCGGTGGGCCATTACTTGTTTGGAGTGGGTTGTCCTTTCCCATTCAGGTCTATAGGAGTTTTGAACCCTCTTGATGCAGGTCAGAAGAAAGTCAGTTGCAAGTCAGATGCACCTATCAGTGAATTCTGAATGATCTCAGGATCTCAAACAGATATCATCTATTCATTAAATGGTTTAGACTACACAAATAATTGAATAATAAGTCACAGTAGTGTTTCCCAGGAACAGTTTGGATTCAATTACCCAGGGGTGCCTGGAAACAAACAACACCTCTGACATCTTGACCATCATAAACATCCTGAATGAACATGCTCTATTTGAATTTATGTTCGCTAAAGCTCATCTCCACCAAGACAAATTTCACACCACTTGGTCTCCGTGGATTTGTCATGCCTTCTATACTCTACCTCTACCCCAGCCTCAAAAAGCTACCTTAGACTCATATCACGCATTATTTCCATTAAACTATTCTATCCCCTTCATGGTCTAGCCTATGGATGCAAGGACTCATTATATCAACTGTTGAGTTAATTGTTTTGACAACACCTTATAATGTATTACGTGTATATCCTTACTCAAGCGAATCCTTCCAATTCTAGACTGTCATATCTATCTAACACCTGCTTTCCACTAGCGTCTGACCACTTTCCTACCCACATGCTCCCTCCCCCCTCTGTCTCACTCACTACTCCTCCTTTGTCTCTCCCCCTTTCTTTGCCTCTAGTTACCTTTGTAGCAATGATTATTTGAATTGTCATTGTTATTTTTCCAACATCTGATTGCCCTGCTACCGTCATTCCGCATTCATATGTATATGATTCCTTTGCTTCACCAAAAATCTAAATAAAGACATATTGAAACAAAATTACCCAGAGATCCAAAGCAAAACACACTCTACCTGGGTCCACATTTCCCTAGGTTCCTAGCGAAATCACAATGTTTGTTGCAGTAGCACACATAGTAAAGTATCCCTGAGTTTGCTGTATTCATAACAGAAGTACTCTACAGTTGCTTTAGTAGAGAATAGATCATGAAAAGTCAATGAAATCACTTCATGCTGAATCATAGCTTTAATACCCTTCGGGACAAAGGAGGGGTGGTAGTGATGGAATTACACATCAGGCTCCCTTGCCTCTGGTCCACCTAGCAGTCACAAATGTCATTATGGTGTTGGTTTTGCCACTGCGACAATGGATCAGTAGTAGAGTTTTGAAAATGGAGAGAAAGTTTATGGGCTAATAAACAAAAACCAACTGAATTTAATTTGATGTAAACCTGGGCATAGCAGGGATGCCAGCTCATGCTTTTATTTGCTTACATATTTAAAATACACTAGATCTGTGCTTGATTACATGAAGGTAAGGCAAATACTAAATCTAATTAACCACAGAACCTGTATAAGGTGTATAAGCTATGAAAGCTGTTTATATATTGCTATTGAAACAGTTCCCGCATCTCAAAGGACTTGTGTTTTTCTGGGGGAACATAAACAAGCTAAAAAATGTTGAGTTGGGTTTTGACAGTGAAATAAGAGCTGCAGCTGAGGAATGGAACAGTAGAAAATCAGGAAATCTTCAGTGAATTTAGTTTTGATGAAAGCAACCATTAGCAGTACAGCCTGAAGTGATAATCCTTCGAAGGTACAGTGTAAAGACTGAGACGTTTTCTTTTATTTGATGAACTTCTAAGCAAAGAACTTGACCCTGTCAGCAACTATTGCGTGTGTCGTCTCGTAGAACTTCTCTTTACATTATAGTTCAGTGCCCTCTGGGTTTCTACAGTCACCAATTTGTTGCTGCATGAGCTCAAAGTCTTAATGGAGAGAACTGTTTATTTCTGTGCTAAACCATGTAGGATGGAACCTTTACTGCCATTTCCTACGATACCCACGATCAGTTTCTCATTGATATGACTAACGCATGATGGAGAAGAATGTCACATAGGCAGTTCCTTTTCATTCTACCTTTAGTCGAACATATAAGAGGCTTTTTCTCTAGCAAAGGTACTTGCAAGTGCTTTACTAAATGTTTCTGAAAGTTGACATAGACCTTACAACTTTTGCCAGGGAGAGTGGAGTGAGAAAGACTGGAAGATTTTATTCTTGGCTCTAATGCTGTTTAATGTATCATCTGAATGCCACAAAAACACCCCTCCAACCACCGAACATGTAACCCAAACTGCTTCTCGACTCCCAAAGTTAAAGCAGTCAAAGATATTTCCTAGTATAGGATAGCAGGTGACTTCATACCACCTGAAGGCATGGTCATAATGCGCGATCATTGAAATTGTGGGGCTTTACTTCCTTCTGGCAAACGACACAGAGGAACATAAGTCCTCTTGGTAAATATCTTCAAAACCAGACCGCTAACTCTACATTGTGTGTAAGGATAAAGAACCCTAATGCCTCGTACACACGCTCAGACTTTCCCGCGGGAATGTCCGCCGGACCTTCCAGCGGGGCTTCGCCGGACTTTCCGAGCGTGTGACTTGTCCACACATGCCCGGACTTCTCCGGCGGACAATCTGCGGGAAAAGGTCCACCGGACTTTTGGAAATGAACGGAAAGTCCGTTCATTTAGAACGTAACTGCAGGTAGACGTGGCTAGCAAAGGCAGTGAATGCCGCCGCGCTACCCCCGTCACATGGCATGGATTTAAAGGGAATCCCCACGCAAATCCATCTCAGACCCTTATCCGAGCACGCAGCCCGGCCGACCAGGAAAGGGGTGGGGACGAGCGAGCGCCCCCCATCCTGAGCCATACCAGGCCGCGTGCCCTCAACATGGGGGGTGCCCTGGGGAAAGGGGGGCTGTGCGGCCCCCCCCACCCCAAAGCACCTTGTCCCCATGTTGATGAGGACAAGGGCCTCTTCCCGACAACCCTGGCCGTTGGTTGTCGGGGTCTGCGGGCGGGGGGCTTATCGGAATCCGGGAGCCCCCTTTAATAAGGGGACCCCCAGATCCCGGCCCCCCACCCTATGTGAATGAGTATGGGGTACATTAAACTCTCCCCTTCTATAGGGAATAAAATATAGAAAGCTCCTGAAGAAGCGTTACATGACGCGTAACATGTAGGGCAACTGTAAACAAGCAGTTTTTTTGTATGGCTGAACTGCTCATATATGGTCTCCTTTTGTTTATTTGATGTCACATTTCTTTAAGGAAATTTCAATGATTGCATTTAAATTTAGTGACTATATTGAAACCATATTGATGCTATCTGAGCATAATTGTCTATCAGCCTGTTAAGTGTTTCTATATCAATGTAGATTGTTTTTAAAAAAAATCTGTTTTAGGTTTTTGAATAAACTGTGTACCTATGTTTTTAATAAAAAAACTTTTATTTAGATTAAACGCCTAAAAAGTCCATCATTTTTCAACACCAACCAGTTGAATTTTTTCTCATTGAGTATGGGGTACGATGTACCCCTACCCATTCACCTAAGGTGTAAAGTGTAAATAAAAAAAAACACACAATTTCTTAAAAATATTTTATTGCACTGCTCTGGGGGTCTTCTTCCGTCTTGGGGGGTCTTCTCGCCAGAGCAGACCGAGCAGAGGAGCCCAGCTACCTTCTTCGTCGTCGCCGTCGTCGTCTGGGGGTCTCGATCCGCCTTCGGGGGTTTTCCGGGGTCTCTTCTGTTCTTGCCGCTGTCGTCGATTTCTGCGCCGCCGCCGTCGTCTTCTTCTTCTTTTTCCTCTTCTTCTTCTCCTTCCGATGTTGACTCATCGCTGTCTCTGGCCGGAATGGCAGAGCCGCGCTGAGTTGTGACTTATATAGGGACAAGGGGGCAGGGTCACATGCTCATGTCACATGGTGACCCCACCCCCTATGATGTCACAGTCCCAGCATCCTCCAGGACTGTGACATCATAGGGGGTGGGGTCACCATGTGACATGAGCATGTGACCCTGCCCCCTTGTCCCTATATAAGTCACAACTCAGCGCGGCTCTGCCATTCTGGCCAGAGACAGCGACGAGTGAACATCGGAAGGAGAAGAAGAAGAAGAAGAGGAAGAAGAAGAATGCGGCGGCAGCGCAGAAAGCGGCAAGAACAGAAGAGACCCCGGAAGACCACCGAAGGCGGTTCGAGACCCCCAGACGACGGCAGCGACGACGAAGAAGGTAGCTGGGCTCCTCTGCTCGGTAAAAGAGCTAGGTAAAATAGCGGAGTCCGGCGAGAAGACCCCCCAAGACGGAAGAAGACTCCCGGAGCAGTGCAATGAAATATTTTTTTAAAATTGTGTGTTTTTTTAATTTACACTTTACACCTTAGGTGAATGGGTAGGGGTACATCGTGGGGGGCCGGGATCTGGGGGCCCCCTTATTAAAGGGGGCTCCTGGATTCCGATAAGCCCTCCGCCCGCAGACCCCGACAACCAACGGCCAGGGTTGTCGGGAAGAGGCCCTTGTCCTCATCAACATGGGGACAAGGTGCTTTGGGGTGGGGGGGGGCGCACGGCCCCCCTTTCCCCAGGGCACCCCCCATGTTGAGGGCACGCGGCCTGGTACGGCTCAGGAGGGGGGGCGCTCGCTCGTCCCCACCCCTTTCCTGGCCGGCCGGGCTGCGTGCTCGGATAAGGGTCTGAGATGGATTTGGGGGGATTCCCTTTAAATCCATACCAGGTGACGGGGCTAGCGCGGCGGCATTCACTGCCTTCGCTAGCCCCTTCTACCTGCAGTTACGTTCTAAATGAAATGACTTTGCTCCGTGTGTGGGCAAGTCCGTTCATTTTCAAAAGTCCGACGGACTAGCATACTAACCGCGGGATTGTCCGCCGGACTGCCGAGTTCAGCGGACAATTTTAAAACAAAACTTAAAACCTAGTCCGCCGGACTTTTGGCGCCAAAAAGTCCACCGGCGCCCACACACGGGCAGATTGTCCGGCGGACATTCCCACGGGAAAGTCCGCTCGTGTGTACGAGGCATTACGATTATTTAAGGTGACACTAAACAATGGTCAGATTACAGTAGCACATAAAAAAGGAGGCTGAGAGCAATAAAAGATATTTTTTTTTAATTATGAATATATAGTTGAATAGATTTTTTTCTTAAACTAGAGTTTTGTGTCACTTTTACAGATGAACAATGTTATTGTTTTTTTTATAGCGCTGTAAGTTGTTACCTATATAATATATTACATCTAATCCATACAAAAATGCAATAAAAAGAGAAAAAAATACACATAAGTAGAAAGGAGCATTGGTAATTGCAGATATTTTTAAATTGTAATTGCTCTAGTTCATTCATGGCGCACCAGAGGTGGCTTTTGCATATCATATACATACTTAGGCTTATCATGTCAGTGAAAGCAATTGTTCAAGTAAAAGAAAAAGGAAAGGTATGCCATGCTTTGTAATAAAAACATAATTTCCTGGTCATACAGTACCGGGCAAAGGCTTCTTTAAATAATTACTGCTAAGTTATATGTATGTAGCTACCTTCATGTGACTGGACACTGGAAAATAAGAAAGGCTGCAAGGACACCCCCAATATAATTCCACCACTGCCAGCAAGCCTCAGTTTTTTTTCTACTGTCCTAGAGGTGATGGACCTCTTTTATCTATTGAGAGAAGCCCCCTGTTTCTTTGGAGGTTTTCTCTCTTTCTCTGGATGATTACTTCAAAGATGATTTTCTTCATCACTCCGCTGCAGTATATCCTTTTCATGCAGCTTCTGGTTCTGTTGACTCTTTGGCAGAGCCTTGGAGGACACAGACCTTACCTTGTGGAAGATGCAGGATTTGCCTGTAATGTTAATTTGCACTGTATTCTGCTGTGTGTTTTCCCCTTGCCAGGTAGTGCAGTGCATAGAGTTAGTCACACGGTGCTTCACAGGTCCAGATCTGTTTGCAAAGCTTAGTCTCTAAAGGGGTATGTCCGCCATGGAAAGGGCATAGCCAAGCATGGGGTTACCTCCCCCTTTTTCCTGCCAATGGCATTGTAGTCAGAGTAAATTCCCTTTAAATATTCACTCCAATGATGCCTACTGCTTTTTCTTCTTTTCCAGGATGGCCAAAGTTGTTGGTGCCATTTGGGTGTCCTTCCGGAGGGTGCCTGTGGTTGAGCTGTTGCATTGTGCACTTTTTCTTGTTTGTGGTGCAGAATTGGACCTTTGCCAATCAGGTGCTGCTGCACTTGCATGGCCAAAAGCGCATAGTGGGGATGCACTGCCTCATTTTAAGGGTGGTTTCTGCGTGTGTACCTCCTGCCGATTCCTCTTTGGATTCAGAATGCCAGCTAAGCAACATCTTCTGGTTCTAGATCCTGAGGAAACATTAATAGCAGTTTATTCTTGCATATCCTGGGTTACAGAAGCCTACTGATACTTGCACCAACTCAATCCCTCCTTCCCCCTGCATCCCTGCTGCAAGGATCACCAGGGACACATGGTGAGCCATAAGTGGAAAAGTAAGGTAGCTCAGGCACAGCCTTTAGCTCTATTGGGGGCTTCTAGTACATCGGTCCCTGGTACCCTCTACTCTGATCGTTGCCCCTATTCTGACTCTCTGCTTTCCTGTGTTCATTCAGCTGGCCCATTGGCCATGTCTGCCTTATCCCTAGTGTCTATTTTGTGCTACAGTGTCAGAGTCCTTGGGCAGAATCTGTGGCTTTGTTGAAGCCTTAGACTTAAAGGGTAATGGCTTTGCCCCTTCTACCTTCCCTCTGGCTTAAGTCTTTACCTTTGCCCTGGAGCCAGACAAATTTTCACTTTCTGAGGCCCCTGATCAGGGTGACACACCTGCTATAGAGATCTCTTCAAAACTCTATGTTCCATGTTCAAAGACCTGGCAGATAAAAAGTTAGAGGCCTTTTTTAAGGCTATCTTTGCCCTGGCAGGCCCTGCTATGCAGCCCACAGTTGTGTCTATAGCATTTGTTCACACCATGGCCTGTAAACCCAGCTCCATCCTTCCAATCCCTCTGGCTGTCTATAGTCAGCTGAACTGTTTGCCTTCAGCCTTATGCTACTGAGTGAATAGCTTGGCAACTCCACTTCTCTAAATATCTAGGATGAGCCTTCTCTCTGTACACATGTGCAACATTCTCTAGCCTAAATGCTGTTCAGCTGAGTTCCCTTACAAAAAATGCCTTGAAAAATTTGCCCTCTGGAGGCAACGCCTGTTTGGTCCCCATATCAAGGAGATCACAGAGGGTAAGAGTACTCTCCTCCCCAAGAAGAAAAAGGTTCATGCCTCTACTACTCCAGAGGTTAGGAAGGGTTCCTTTCATATCTCCTTGTATTCCGATGTTACGTTTAAGACAGTAACATACTTTTACAAAATGACATTGGCTTCCAAACCAGCCAAAACTGGAGACAAGGCCACTGCACAGTGATCGGGCATCCCCACTTCTCAAAGTTGGGGGGGGCACCTGTTGGCCTTCTTGTTCTATACATTTCAGATGCCTGGGTCCAGAGTGTATTCTCTAGGAGCTACAAACTAGAGTTATGCACTCATCCCTGCTTCATGTTCTCCAACCTTATACCCTTCCCTTTTACAGCAGGTGGATCTGCTTTCTGCTGTCCAATAGCTTTTAAATTAAGGGGTCTTTACCCCCATGCTTCTGGGACAATGCTTTCACATAGTCAGTTAGTCTGGCTGAAAAAAAGTCCATCCCTTCAAGCTTTTTACACAAACGTTTCCCAAGCCAAAGGAGGAGTTTGGCCCATTCTGGATCTGAAAACTCTAAACTTGTTCCAGCAACAATATCTACAATTTGAAGTGGGCACCCAGCTTGTTGTCCTTTCCTTTGGCCTGCCCATGGCCCCCAGGTTTTCACCAAGGTGCTTGACCCAGTTTTGGCTCTGCTCCATTCTCAGGGGATCCACATTTTGGGGTACCTGGATGATCTGCTGATAGAGGATCAGCCCCCCCTGTACCTACCAGCCTAAATCCAACAGATGGTACAGGTTCTGCAGATCTTCAGTTAGATCCTCAACCTACAAAAGTCATTGCTGCACCCACATCACAGATTAACCACTTCAGCCCTGGAAGATTTGGCTGCTCAATGACCAGGACATTTTTTTGCGATACAGAACTGCGTCGCTTTAACAGACAATTGCGTGGTCGTGCGGCGCTTTACCCAAACAAAAATATTTTTTCCCCACAAATAGAGCTTTCTTTTGGTGGTATTTGATCACCTCTGCGGTTTTTATTTTTTGCGCTATAAACAAAAGAAGAGCGACAATTTTGAAAAGAACATAATATCTTTTACTTTTTGCTATAATAAATATCCCAAATTTAAAAAAATAAAATATTTTTTTCCCTCAATTTAGGCTGATCTGTATTCTTCTACATATTTTTGGTAAAAAAAATCGCAATCAGCTTATATTGATTGGTTTGCGCAAAAGTTATAGTGTCTATAAAATAGGGGATGGATTTATGGCATTTTTATTATTATTTTTTTTTTTTTTTAATAGTAATAGCAGTGATCTGCATTATTTATCAGGACTGCGATATTGCAGCAGACAAATTGGACACTTTTCACACATTTTTGAGACCATTGACAAATATACAGCGATCAGTGCTATATAAATGCACTGATTACTGTATAAATGTCACTGGCAGGGATCGTGGGTGACCGGCGGTCATCGCGCCCGCCAGGAACTCGCATCAGCTCCAGGCACACACTACGGGCGTGCGCATGCCTCATACAGCATCTTAGAGGGTTGACATACAGTTACAGCAGCTCACCCAGGGGGTCGGGAACCGCTTAAAGTACCTAGGTTTGATGCTGAGAACAAAATTGTCCAGAACATTTCTACCTCAGGACAAACTTCATGACAGAGGCCTTTAGGCTCAGAGAAAACCCTTGATTTGTGCATGCATGAGGGTCTGGCCCTGTCTGCTGTCCATATTCCACGTGTGCAAAATTGGCAGGCAGGCTTTCTCAGTCATCAGTGTCTGAATTCAAGAGAGTAGGCTCTCCACCTGGAGGTTTTTCAGGACCTTGACTACAGGTGGACTTTCTGGCATCCAGATTTAACAACACATAGGGCAGTTTTGTCACCAGGTCCATGGACCTTCAGATCTTCGCATTGGATGCTCTGGTGATGCCATGAGATCAGTGATTCTCCCTTACACACTTTGCAAGATTGATAAGAAGGGCATCCTGGTGATCCTCATTGCACTGGTAGAGGTTAATGCTTCCTCTGTTGCCAATTTCAGGCGTATGGTGCTACAAGTTGCTCTCTGCTCTCAATCCCTTTTTTACCATTTTTTTTCCAAAGGGATATTGCCATCGTTTGTTGTTTTGCTGACGCGCCAGTTGGACTGTGCTTAGATGTCTACGCCAGTGCTAGTATCAGGTATCCCCATTAGGCTCCCCCCACCCCACAACAAAGTTTCTTTTCTAGAATTTTTTTTCTTTGTTTACAGTCTTTGGTGTAACAAAATACAGGATAATAAACTTCAAGTCAATTAAAAATGTGGTTAATCGTTTTCTGAAACCTGAATTGAAATATGATATAATTCTCCTTTGTAATGATGTCACAGTTACCAGACCTTAGCTGTTAAGTCATCTATTCCTCAAGGATTTCTCACTTTTAGAAACTAGTTCCATCTGCATCTTGGAAAATATAATTTGCAGATGCTACCAAAAGTATAGTGTAATTGTTAACTGCCTGTGTGTACACAAGTATGAGCCACACTTATGATCTTAATGAGGACAGCAGTATACAATTATCATTGTAGAGCTGCATTATCACCATGAAAGCTTCTGTAAATTCAGATTTTGTACTTGAAATTGTGTTTTGTGAGCTATGCTATAGATTGTGGATCTGACACATATTTTATTCCTTGCTGATGTTCTTCATTTTATAATTTTTCTCAACACACATCATGCACAGTAATCAGTTCATGTGTTTTCAATTGGCTCTGTGTGTTCAAAGATTCAGCAAAGACCTTGAGATATCGGGCATCGGCTTTGTGTTCTCGCTGGGAATAACAGCGCACAGCAATATACAGTACTATGTTCATTTAAATGCAGAATCTCTATATTAGCACTGTGCCATATGTCCTCTTATAAAGTATTGCCATATGTGCTAAGCACTTTCAGCTTCCCATGATCTCAATGAAGGGATATTTGTGTATGCTCTGTGGTCTTCACATAGCTATAGTTTTCTGACCCTTTTAATGTACAAAGCCTATTTTCATAATCATAATTGTGTAATGTAAACTTGGGAAAAAGAAAGCCTCCTGCAAGGACTCGAGCTGTGCTGAGAGCTCCCTGTTATTGTAGAAAAGGCTCTGTAGGTTAAAGGGGCCACTGAGCTTATGAAATGCCCATACTGGAATATTTAGATGGTTATAGGTGACAAGAGCTGATGATGATATTGCTGTGTGGTCAGTGCTGTTGCAATCACAATATTTTTTCCATCCTATTTATTCTTAAGGTTGGATTTACACTAATCTTTATGCATGTACATGTGAAACGCACACGTGTAGGTATGGTTGGGATCATAGTTTCCCTTTGTCTTAGCCCCCGTACACACGGTCGGAAATTCTGACCACAAAATCCGTCAGATTTTTTCCAGCGGATTTTGTCCGAAACTGGTGTTGCATACACACGGTCGGACAAAGTTGTCGGAAAATCTGATCATTCCGAACGTGGTGATGTTCGTTGCGTACGACGGAACTACGTAGTGGCTAGTAGCCAATAGCTTTGGTCTCGTAATTTGATCTGAGCATGCGTGGCACTTTGTCCATTGGAATTCTCGACACACGATCGGAAAAAGTCAGATCGGATTTTATTGTCGTAAAAATTTGAGATCCTGCTCTCAAAATTTTCTGACGGAAAAAGCCCGCTAGAGCCCACACACGGTCAGATTTTCCGACAACATAATCCGATCAGACTTTTTCCATCGTAAAATTCGACCGTGTGTACGGGGCATTTCACGCAAAATTGCGCCACATAGATGTAAACCAGCCACATATGAAATAATTAAATTTTCTATTTGACATGCATTTTCATGCACCTAGATGCAGAAGTTTTGCTGCATCAAAACATATATGTATAATTAGGCTCTCAAGTGTTACTCCAGTTTTGTTCCATCCCCTTGAAATTATCTACACCTTGTATATTGCAAGGATTTTAACAAACTTTGCTGCAGATTACCGTATATACTCGAATATAAGCCGACCCGAATATAAGCCAAGGCACCTAATTTTACCACAAAAAAACTGGGAAGACTTATTGACTCGAGTATAAGCCTAGGGTGAGAAATGCGCAGCTACTGTAAGTGGAAAAGAGGATCAACAATGCCCATTTGCAGCCTCACTGTGCCCATTTGCAGCCATAGGTCCCCTGAACTTCAAACTTGGTAGTTATTGGTCCCTAGATGCCCCATAGCTGCAGCCAAAATTTGGGGTCTCTGGACCCAAAGGGTCCCAAAATGACATTGCTGCAGATAAACACAGTTGACCGACTTTGGGGCCCTGTATCTCAGGGCCACTTGGTGCTAGGAACCCCAGGATATTAATAATAATTTGGATATGTTGGTTGTAATGTTGGTTCCACTGGGTTTGCACACCAAATTTGGGGTTCCTAGCACCAAGTGGCCCCGAGGTACGAGGCCCCAAAGTCGGGTCGGAAAATGTCAAGCACTTTTCTGCAGCAAAAAATGACATTTTCCAACCCGACTTTGTGGCCCCCTATCTCTCGGCCACTTGGTGCTAGGAACCAACAAGATACGGGGGCTGCAAAGTCGGGTCGGAAAATGTCATTTTTTTGCTGCAGAAAAGTGCTTGACTCGAATATAAGCCGAGGGGGGCACTTTCAGCACAAAAAAATGTGCTGAAAAACTCGGCTTATACACGAGCATATACGGAACTTTCTGTTATGAAGAAGTAGCTGTCTCACAATGTCTTTTCCAGACTGATTCCTAAATGGGAGGCTATGTGTTCATTATACTGTAACCAACAAAGCAAATCTCAGTGATCTAACGTGGAAAGCTGCAGTGCCTGCATCTCTTTAGTTGACAAGCCATAGGGAGCATCTCACCAAAAATGAAATTCTTATTGCAGGCGATGCCTACAATTGGACTTGTAACTTAGTGCAGACTTCAGGGAAAAATTGTGAAATCATCATAAAAGCAATTATGGGGGAATTTGTGTACAGAACCCCTCTGGGCTGCCATATTGCATTTTTGTAAAAGATTTTTGAAAAATACATTGGCTGCAAATTGAAAAGAAGATATCATTTTATTCTAAAATGAAAATCATTGCCCATTTTAAAATCTAATTTTAATTGTACTTAAGTTTAGAAGGGTTTGAAACCCAGCGAGGTATGTACCACTGTCTCTGTCCCTATATAGGAGATTTTGCTCCTGTGATAGCAGACAGCAAAAAAATTTAAATAAAATAATCTATGAACAGTGTTTGTAACCCTTGCTCTACGCTATCCAAAACACAAAATAAGATTGCCCTTTTAAGGTGCATTAAATTATTGTTTTCTTGAATATTCATCACATGGGGTAGCATACAAAGCGTGATTAGTTCCCGTCCTCAATTTTACCCTATGTGTTTCATTGAAATGCAGTCTCACTTCTGAACTGCTATAAAACCATTGTAATAAGACCACCCTGTTGTTCATTTATTTGCATTGGTTAAGACCTGTAGCTCTGTGGCTATGCAAAATAAAAAAAAAGTCCTATTAGGGTATCACTTACATGGGTAGCATGGCTTTCCTCGTACATATATTACATACTGTATAATCAGATCCTTTTTATTTAAACTTGTAAATTTTTTATTTGAAAATTATACTAAATTATGATTATTTTTTTCCATATTTGCAGTTTTGAGGAAACTAAATAATGCCGCAAGTGTAATTATCCTATGTTACAACTGGTGTTAATTGTGTGTGTCCTGTGGTACAGTTGAAGGAACTGCTTGCACATCACTCCATTTACCTGAATTACATTATCCAGTATCTCACAAAAGTGAGTACACCCCTCACATTTTTTTTTTATATTTTATTATATATTTTTTTCATGTGACAACACTGAAGAAATTACACTTTGCTACAATGTAGTGAGTGTACAGCTTGTTTTGCTGTCCCCTCAAAATAACTCAACACACAGCCAATAATGTCTAAACCACTGGCAACAAAATTGAGTACACCCCAAAGTGAAAATGGCCAAATTGGGCCCAAAGTTTCAATATTTTGTGTGGCGACCATTATTTTCCAGCACTGCCTTAACCCTCTTGGGCATGGAGTTCACCAGAGCTTCACAGGTTGCCACTGGAGTCCTCTTCCACTCCTCCATGACGACATTACGGAGCTGGTGGATGTTAGAGACCTTGCGCTCCTCCAACGTCCGTTGGAGGATGCCCCACAGATGCATAATAGGGTTTAGGTCTGGAGACATGCTTGGCCAGTCCATCACCTTTACCCTTAGCTTCTTTAGCAAGGCAGTGGTCGTCCTGGAGGTGTGTATGGGGTCGTTATCATGTTGGAATACTGCCCTGCAACCCAGTCTCTAAAGGGAGGGGATTGTGCTCTGCTTCAGTATGTAACAGTACATGTTGGCATTCATGGTTCCCTCAATGAACTGTAGCTCCCCAGTGCCGGCAGCACTCATGCAGCCCCAGACCATGACACTCCCACCACCATGCTTGACTGTAGGCAAGACACACTTTTCTTTGTACTCCTCACCTGGTTGCTGCCACACACGCTTGACATCATCTGAACCAAATAAGTTTATCTTGGCCTCATCAGACCACAGGACAAGGGTTCCAGTAATCTATGTCCTTAGTCTGCTTGTCTTCAGCAAACTGTTTGCGGGCTTTCTTGTGCATCATCTTTAGAAGAGGCTTCCTTCTGGGACGACAACCATGCAGACCAATTTGATGCAGTGTGCTGTGTATGGTCTGGGCACTGACAGGCTGACCCCCCCACCCCTTCAACCTCTGAAGCAATGCTGGCAGCACTCATACATCTATTTCCCAAAGACAACCTCTGGATATGACGCTGAGCATGGGCACTCAACTTCTTTGGTCGACCATGGCGAGGCCTGTTCTGAGTGGAACCTGTCCTGTTAAGCCGCTGTATGGTCTTGGCCACTGTGCTGCAGCTCAGTTTCAGGGTCTTGGCAATCTTCTTATAGCCTAGGCCATCTTTATGTAGAGCAACAATTATTTTTTTACAAATCCTCAGAGAGTTCTTTGCCATGAGGTGCCATGTTGAACTTCCAGTGACCAGTATGAAAGAATAAGAGCGATAACACCAAATTTAACACACCTACTCCCAATTCACACATGAGACCTTGTAACACTAACAAGTCACATGACACCGGGGGAGGGAAAATGTCTAATTGGGCCCAATTTGGACATTTTTACTTAGGGTGTACTCACTTTTGTTGCCAGCAGTTTAGACATTAATTGCTGTGTGTTGAGTTATTTTGAGGGGACAGCAAATTTACACTGTTATACAAGCTGTACGCTCACTAGTTTACATTGTAGCAAAGTGTAATTTCTTCAGTGTTGTCACATGAAAAGATATAATAAAATATTTACAAAAATGTGAGGGGTGTAATCACTTTTGTGAGATACTGTATATGGTGCTTTAGGACTCTGGCAACACATGAAAAGATATAACAAAATATTTACAAAAATGTGAGGGGTGTACTCACTTTTGTGAGATACTGTATATGGTGCTTTAGGACTCTGGCAACACAGATGCCGTCAATCCTGATGGATCCCATAGTTTTGATATTGAAATGTAAATTCAAACATTACACAATGGTGAACTAATCATTTTAGTTATTCTTTAAGGACCTCAAAGTTGAACATTGTTAGTGTGAAGCCTAACTCTTAATAATATGGTGTCTTGAATTTACAGGGTCATTGATCTTGTTTCGGAAATGTAATTGAAAGCATCAGGACAGTGGTGCAAAACTGCGCTGGTTACCTTATTATTCTCATATAATTAATAATTTTAGGTCCTCATACATCTTTAAACTAATTTAGTTATTTATTACAAAACTCTTAATAACACTAGTTAATCCTGTTCAAACAGCTATAGACAATCTAGAAGCAAAATAGGTGAATAAGGGACAGATACTTTTTGAAAAAGTCTCAATAAAAATGTATTGAAATGGAAAAAGGACTGATGCTTTTATATTTTATTTAAAACGTGCAAAATTGTTTATTGAATAAAATATACAGTACACAATTTGTATCTAGTGCCAGCAAACAAAATCAATTCCAGATTTACAGAAACATTCCCAGAACAGAATATCCAACATAAAAAGGGAAGGATATGGTCACAGGGTCCGTAGGGGAGGTAACAACTCAGGATTAAATATATAGCAAAATGATAATCAAACATCCTGTACCCAAGGTAATGAAGCAGCTCCCATCAACCTCCAGACTCTCACACCAAGTAGTAGGAGCAAGATGCTTTTATATTTATTGAATAGTGATATGTACCAGATTATAGGCAGGATAGTTCTAATTTATCAACTTTGCAGCCATTGATACATTATTGCTATACTGTATAACTCCATCCTATTCACCACATTATACTCAAGGGTGTTCACTACCCAGTAACCTCAAACACATAATTGGACCATGTAAAAGTAAAATACTTTGGGACATGAACCTCCCATTTACAGTATACACTGCTTAGACATACCATCAGGAAACAATCATCAATATTCCCATCACACACGTTCCTGGAATAGGCTGAGAGATAAACAGGCGCTGCAGCAACAGCCAGCTGGAAACTGGTAACATCACAGTCAGATCAACGTATATATTTGCTAGCACATCATGGTTCTTCATGTAACATCCAAACATGTTTGTATTCCAAATGATCACATCACAGTTGAAGAGTGAAACGTTTGGAGGACACACTGGGCCCTTTTGTCAGGCATGTGATGACGAAGAGGTCCTGTGTGGCCTCGAAACTTTGCGCTTTTCCGCTGTGATCTTTTGAATATTACTTAAAGATCCTTGGTGTGCTGGCAAATACGTGATTCAACCATCAGGAAAGACACTTGTGAGCAAAAAACCCTACTACGAATCTCGTGTTAAGGTGGTTGTAAGTCCCCATTCATGAAATCTGACCTGGGCACATATATCTGTAGTGTTTACTTATCTATCTCCAAAGCAATGAGTGCCGTGTCTTTCTGCTGCTCCATTCCTCTGTTATCAGCAGAGTAACTTCTGACAAGTTGTCCGACACACGAGATAAAAGCAGCTGGAAATTTGTGTAGGGCAAGAAACTTAGAGATAGATAAGCGGAGAGCTTGTCTATTCACAGAACAGCTCTGCAAGTTTCTTCATTTCTCTGCCTATGTGGAGGTGGGGGGGGGGGGGTTGTGCCTTTCCTCCAATCAACTCACACACAGTGTATGCCAAGACTCCCCTCCCACTGCTGAATGAGGAAACACGATGTGCACTTTCTAAAGGATGTAGAAATTGAAAGACAGCAGATATACAGTACATGTAAAACTTGCGTAGGGAGATTTGTTTCAGCCCTGTGTATCATCTGAGGCTTTTCACTTCACTGGGTATATGTAAAGGGTGTACATCCACTTGTTTTTGTTCACAACAGGGAAATACAGTAAGTGATCACAAAGGTATGAGTATCTCCTACAATTCCCCTGAACTGAAGAGTAGAATAAATCATTCTAAATGAATCCATGTCTAAATTCCTTAAACTGTGGTTCCCGGATCACAAATTACCTACCCCCAGGTTTTGATAAGACTTTAATAGACCTTTTTTGAGAATATATATTTCATATGACTGCGCAGTGACACTCTATTTTGTTGTTTGTCCCTCACTTTTTTTCTACACTTTTTCCCTTGTTATTTCTTTATGACTATGCTTTAGACACTAAATGGAAAAGGAGTGCAGTTCCATTGCATGGTATCACAACCCCAAACTTCTCTTATGCCCTAGACCCCTTATACCCAGATTTTAGGCGCAAGAATAGAGCTTAGTATCCATTCAACATCAGGATAAACCTGTACGTGCATTTATCTTTATCTCCCTGTTATGTGTCAAATAGGTATGCAATATGATTTCTTGTTCCCCCCTCACTATTATATCAGTAAATTATTTTGTCAATCATTGTATGTATTGTTTATGGAATTGATGCTATGCCTTGTTTTGGCACTTTTATACATATTGTTATTGCCTGCTTTTGCCTTATGCATTGCTTGAACTTGAAAATACCTCCAATAAAAATATCTGAAACAGAAAAGAGGTGAAGATACACCTTTGTGTACCCCACTTTTCTCAAAATGTTGCCTTGTACTCATATGTCAGATTACCTAAAGTGACTTAAAATTTCCTAGGATTAAAATCACTCTCCGGGAACTCTGAGGTTTTGCTAAATAGTTATTCTTGCTCAACTGACCATCTGGGTCTTATCTGTAAGTATGACATCTTTAGCAAAAGTGCAATTACCCTTTAAGCTTCTTTCTGTTCTACTTGAAAATTGTCTCCAGCATCTCCAGCTCTTACTCATATAAGTACACTTATGTAAGTGCAAGAACCTGTGTATTCCTTTCATAAATTGCTGTTGTTACAAGCATTACACCCTATTAATAGCTGCCCTATAGAGTACTAGTCAGACCTCTGCTCAACATGACTCATTAACCTTTTAATCCGTGTCAATTTCCCTTGTTGTCCTCTCACCTGGTTCAATTTGCTTTGCAGCATGTCTCTCCTAGATCTAGTTGACCTCACCTAAAAATACACACCTCTCTGCTGCCCCTTTACCTTTTAATTTGCTATTATATTAATGATAACAATTAGGCAATGACACATCTGCATCCACAGATGGAGCCAAAGGCAGATCGTCCCGTCTCATGACCAAAGTCAACACCGGACATAAAAATAACAATTTACTCTGTGGTTAAATGTACGGATGTGAATGTTACATCATTACAAAAATAAAAAGAAATAGTCTGCCAAATAAAAATAATAATAGAGGACCAAGAGGCGGTCATGTTCTCAGCCATACAATTTTAAATAAAGCAGGCTACTTGTCTAGCTTTAAGGATTAAGATTTCTATAACTTCCGAGCCTGTCTGTTTTCACAATAATTATTTTCTTTAACTGTCCCATATAATACGTTATTTCCTGAATTTGCAAAAGAAAATAGAAGGAGAACAATTTCATTGCCACAGCGAGAAAAGGTTTGAAAAGGCTTGTGCAGGAATGCCCGAGGGAAATCTTGTTCTGAGATTTAATTACACTTTTTTCAGCCCATTTCTTTGTGTGAACGATCCCACGTAGCACTGTATAATTACGCCGTTTGGCGTGCCGAGCATTGGGCGAATGGTTTGTGCATGACTAGCCTGTAACGTTACTGTCTGCAGTATTGTGTTATTATTGCAAGTTGTTTCCTGTGTTTTGGAGACGGCCCATTATCTCACACGACTTGAAAGATCTGTACGCATTGACCACAACAAAAAGTCTCAGACTGACACTGTTCAAACCAGAAAGCCTTGTTGTTGGTGTTAGCAGTATCCTGAGAGTGGATATTTGAATATGATATTTCAGATAACAGAGGCTGTTCAGTTAATTGCTGCCGGTTTAGGACACCCAAGGGATTCTACAGCCCACTCAGTAATTAAGACATCTATATTTGCTCCTTTAACTTTTTTTTTTTGAATACACAGTTATGTATAGCATGACAATGCCAGAGATGTCAAAGATAAACTCCAGGTAAAGTTAAAAAAAAAAAAAACGTAAAGTTATGTATTTACTAAAAGAATCATAAACTGTATTTTTCTTTACATAGAAATTACGCAAATACATGTTTTTGATGTCAGGCTCTTGTAATTCTCTGCACAAAAGCACTCTGGAAAGATTACACTGTGAGCCATTTTGATCTCTATTACTATACAGATTTAAAATCTTATCAGTGTTTTTTCTCTCCTGGTGTTGGGATGGGTGGGTGACCAAGTTGTATTACTTAGCTACAGTGGACAAAATTGAAGTCATTGACCTGGCCGTCCTGCCTTGACAAGGGTGCCTGAATCATAAGGCCCCTTTCTCACCAGCAGGCCGATCAGGTCCGCCTGTTAATTTTTCAGGTGGATCCAATCATACCACCCATTGTTCTGTATCAACTGCCAGCATCCGATCTGATCCCGTCCGCTAAAAACAGATGGATAGGGATACGTTTGCCATCCGTCGGGCAGATCAGATTGGATGAAAATTGGATGGAAACTAACATGCAGTCTGTTTCCAACCGATTGCCCCATAAAGAACAGCAGGCTGCATCCATGTCCGCTCTGCATAGTGGATAGGACTTGTCATCCGCCTGCTCAGTGGGGATCAGCGGAGAGATCGCCCGCTGAGCAGGCAGATCTGCTTGGACGGATTCGGCCCTGTGTGAAAGGGGCTTAAGACTACAATTTTTTTTGGCAGGTAAAGCAGTTTGTGTATTTAGCTGTTTGCCTGGTATCCAGCATTAGAAGCAGGGTCCTTCTAATCCTCTTGTATTGAAGTGTATTGTAACTGTACTGCCTCCCTTTACTTTGTAAGTGTAAACTGCTGGTGCTATATAAAACCCATATAATAATAATTGTAATAGCTATAGGTGTTTAAAATTGCAGACATTTACAAATGAATTGACAAGAATAAAAAAAGAATAAAAAAAAAAAAACATTTTGTGCCGCTTGAAGCCGTCCCTTCAAAAGTACAGCCTTTTTTGCTACCTTGGCCATTTTGTACTTTCTGCATTTCTTTTCATGCCCCCGTTATGTCTATTAGCAAGAGGCACCTGATGGCCTTTTCTGATACCAAATCTTCACCTTGCCTCATAGCAGAAATGTGTTTACTTTCCTTTAAATCTAGATATCTGTGCTTGGCAGGAACCCTTGGTGCTGTTCCTGCTGTTCCATGATATTGTAATTAAAGGATAACTCTACCCTTGTACAATTGTCCTTTTATAAATTCACACCATCACCACCCCTTCCCTGCTCAAACCCACCCAGCCTTTCTCCCAAAAATGTACACTTTGTACTGTGCAGCCCTATTAATTTCTTTTAAAAAAAGTATGGCTTTCCCATAGAGATGAATGGGTATGTGGCACGCAGAAAGACTTGGCTGTTTTTGGGAGATCTCCAAATAGGGGCTGTAGGCTTTTGACCTAGTGGGAGGCACTGAGGGAGGTGGGGAAATGTATTAAAGGACAATTGTGCAAAGGTACAGTTGTCTTTTAAACCAAGCTGCAAGGATATCGCTGCAATCATACAGTACCTATGGGTACTATAGTTCCTAACTCACCTTCATATATACTAGGGCCTACCAGCATGCCTTTTGAAGTTTGGGAGGAAATCAGAGTACCCGGAGGTACTCAGGCACAGGCACAGGGAGAACAGGGATAACACGCAAACTCCATGCAAGTAGTGCCGTGGTTTGGATTTAAACCAATATCTAGTGCTACTAGACAGAAATGCTAACCACTTAGCCGCTGTGCTAATAATTATTTTCAGTTTATAGGCTGTCACACTGATGTTTAATGTATCTTTTTTTAATGTTTAAATAAATTATACAAATAAGCATTTAGTATGTTGTGTACACCCATGAATTCTCAGAATATTGTGGACTTTCCAAAAAGAAAGCATAGCACAAAATGTTTTGTCTCTGACTTCCCTCCCCTTTTTCTGTCAACAGCACTAGAACTCCACCACATGGTTATGGCTTGTTCCCTCCTGGAGTCTTGAAGGGGTGTCAAATCCACCTTTGGCAAGGTGCCAAAAGGTTCCTACATCAGGATGAGACTGATATGCCAATAAATAGACACATATTAATGTGGGTGTGGAAGTCTTTTCCTTACAAAGAATGGCTCCTACCCTTGCCAGCACTGACCCTTTAAATCTGAGGCTCCATCTACTCTGTGCCTTCTAACCCCACACTGACAACCACACCAATCAGGGGCAAGGTACCGCCTTCTTTTTGTCCAGTCTCTTCCTAATCACAGAAAAGTAGCGCTGTTACTCAGTTTGTAATGTTTAAAACTAATTGTCCATTCAAACACCATGTAATTATCAATTCTAGGTGGGAGAATGATAAATAAACTAAGAAGCAAGTGGGGAAGAAAACCTGTGTGTTTTTTTGGCAACAAGTCCGTGTTCCAGGGCAAGCCTTCAGGGGGAAGTTGAGAGCGGACTCCAAATGGCATGTAAAAAGAAATAAGAAAGGCGCCACCGGATTAGAGCCAGTTGCATTTATTAAACATACAGGTGCATACATCCACTTACATACAGTGGTGTGAAAAAGTGTTTGCCCCCCCTTCCTCATTTCCTGTTCCTTTGCATGTTTGTCACACTTAAGTGTTTCGGAACATCAAACCAATTTAAACAATAGTCAAGGACAACACAAGTAAACACAAAATGCAATTTGTAAATGAAGGTGTTTATTATTAAAGGTGAAAAAAAATCCAAACCATCATGGCCCTGTGTGAAAAAGTGATTGCCCCCCTTGTTAAAACATACTATAACTGTGGTTGTCCACACCTGAGTTCAATTTCTCTAGCCACACCCAGGCCTGATTATTGCCACACCTGTTCACAATTAAGGCATCACTTAAATAGGAGCTGCTTGACACAGTAAGGTCCACCAGAAGATCCTTAAAAGCTACACATCATGCCGAGACCCAAAGAAATTCAGGAACAATTGAGAAAGAAAGTAATTGAGATCTATCAGTCTGGAAAGGGTTATAAAGCCATTTCCAAAGCTTTGGGAATCCAGCGAACCACAGTGAGAGCCATTATCCACAACTGGCGAAGACATGGAACAGTGGTGAACCTTCCCAGGAGTGGCCGGCCGCCCAAAATTACCCCAAGAGCGCAGCGACGACTCATCCAAGAGGTCACAAAAGACCCCACAACAACGTCCAAGGAACTGCAGGCCTCACTTGCCTCAGTTAAGGTCAGCGTTCATGCCTCCACCATCAGGAAAAGACTGGGCAAAAATGGCCTGCATGGCAGAGTTCCAAGGAGAAAACCACTGCTGAGCAAAAAGAACATCAAAGCTCGTCTCAATTTCTCCACAACACATCTTGATGATCCCCAAGACTTTTGGGACAACATTCTGTGGACCGATGAGACAAAAGTGGAACTCTTTGGAAGGTGTGTGTCCAAGTATATCTGGCGTAGAAGGAACACTGCATTTCAGAAAAAGAACATTATACCAACAGTAAAATATGGTGGTGGTAGTGTGATGGTCTGGGGCTGTTTTGCTGCTTCAGGACCTGGAAGACTTGCCGTGATAAAAGGAACTATGAATTCTGCTGTCTACCAAGAGATCCTGAAGGAGAATGTCCGACCATCTGTTCGTGTACTCAAGCTGAAACGAACTTGGGTTCTGCAGCAGGACAATGATCCTAAACACACCAGCAAGTCCACCACCGAATGGCTGAAGAAAAACAAAATGAAGACTTTGGAGTGGCCTAGCCAAAGTCCTGACCTGAATCCTATTGATATGTTGTGGTATGACCTTAAAAAGGCCGTTCATGCTCGAAAACCCTCTAATGTAACTGAATTAGGACAATTCTGCAAAGATGAGTGGGCCAAAATTCCTCCAGGACGCTGTAAAAGCCTCATTGCACGTTATCGCAAACGCTTGGTTGCAGTTGTTGCTGCTAAGGGTGGCCCAACCAGTTATTAGGTTTAGGGGGCAATCACTTTTTCACACAGGGCCATGATGGTTTGGATTTTTTTTCACCTTTAATAATAAACACCTTCATTTACAAATTGCATTTTGTGTTTACTTGTGTTGTCCTTGACTATTGTTTAAATTGGTTTGATGTTCCGAAACACTTAAGTGTGACAAACATGCAAAGGAACAGGAAATGAGGAAGGGTGCAAACACTTTTTCACACCACTGTATAATGTAGAAGATTTTCAGCACAATGTCCTCTTTGCGTGGCGTCAACCAGCGTTATTTGCCTGTGAGTTGATCTTCCATCCAGATCCGAGGTCCCGACCACCAGGATTTCCCTATCTGAAAGTGCAGACTGAGACCGAGGCTTGGCTCCGGTCTACAGTGAGACTTAGGCGTCAAGCGCGGTGACGTCACTAACAATAGCGACGATGTTTCGGAGGCGCCTTTCTTCTTCCTAATCATGCCACACTTTCTCCTCCTTGCCCTGCTCCACCTACTAGTCAAGCCCCCGGCGTCTTATTGAGCTCAACTCATGGCTTTGGGTACTAAGGTACTAGGTGGAGAGCAGCAACCCTCTGCTGCCACCATGGAAACTGGTAAGATGGCACCCATCAGGGCCCCTAGCCTAAGGGTCCTTGTCACTATGCAGGTACTTAACCCACTAAAAAGCCCATATTAAGGCAAAGTCAGTTTTAGGGAGCCTAGTATTCCATGTTTTCACAGGCAGGGTTTCCAACAGCTCCAAAAAATGAAGCACCATCTATAAATGTTTGACAAACTGAATATCTAGCTCCTGGGATTTGTCCAGTAATAATAATACAGTGTTGTGAAATAGTTTATGCCAAGACTTTTCATTTGTAAATACTATGTATCTGTCAAGTAAGACGTATAAAGTCCTCCTAGACATTAGCCTGGGTCATCTGATGTGAAAGGTTTGGAATTTATGTGGGCTTTGTTTTTGACAGTTCAGACCACAGTAGATTACCTCAGAGGACTTCCATAAGGAGAAAATAACGTTTTGGTTGATAGATTATTGATAAAATACTGATAGATGAGTTTAATGTCTGCACCACAGGCCAGAGCCTTGTACCTCTTTTTTTCTTCAGGTCTAGTCACACAAATGTATTGTGAAAATGCTTTTTTTTTAATGTACATTTTAGTTATGTAGATTTTTACACAAAATTGTTTGCACAAATTTTTTTTTATTGTGGATCAAAAGCCTTGTCCACTTTTATTGTTATCTGGGGCTCCATTGGAGAAACTTGCCTCACTTATTTTCGCAATGACAACTTCTTCATCAGACAGGAAGTGAGGAAAATTCTCCAATGACAAAATTAAAAACAAAGTTTTCTTAGATAAATATCTGAAAAGCTAGAACTCTCATTTCTCATTTTAGTGTCTCTGTTGCATATTTTCTTAATTTCCTGTCTGAGAAAACTGGTGTCACCATGACAATGAGGGAGAATCTCTCGCTGACCTCCCATAGCAGTAAACTTAACAGGGTTTTTGATCCTTCCCGACTTCAACCAAAACTTGAGAAAAAAGTTTTGGCTGGACATACATTCTAGGTATGTCTGAGTTGAGTCGCTTGAAATTTTTATACTAGGTAAACATACAGTAGCTCACAAAAGTGAGTACACCCCTCACGTTTTTGTAAATATTTTATTATATCTTTTCATGTGACAACACTAAAGAAATTACACTTTGCTACAATGTAAAGTAGCGAGTGTACATCAAATTTATACTGTTATACAAGCTGTACACTCACTACTTCACATTGTAGCAAAGTGTAATTTCTTCAGTGTTGTCACATGAAAAGATAGAATAAAATATTTACTAAAATGTGAGGGGTGTACTCACTTTAGTGAGATACGGTACATTTCCTTATTTGGGTTCCCTTGGTCAAAAGTTCCTTAACCTGTATCCGACCGCCCACTGTCAATTGACGGCGGAGCGGTGCGGCTC
>CM053032.1:52729444-52769687 GCA_028564925.1 Lithobates sylvaticus
AGACTTCAATGTTAACCCTCAGAGGTTGCATGAAAGTCATACCTAAATCTTATACAATGCAACTTGTGTGTAACAGTTGTCCATTATCACTGATCAAAGCCAAAGTCATATCCAAGTTGCACCTATCCAAAGTTCCGTTAAAGTTGCACTCCAAAGTGGGCGCAACTTTGGAGTCATACAAGTGTTAATTGACCCGTAGATTTTAGATTTACCCTTCCTTTCCTTTACTGACCTGTACAATCAACTTTAAAAATGTAGCACCCTCCTACGAGGCTGCTAGTTTTTTTTGGATAGGCAAATTTAACCTATGCTCTTCTCTAACCAGTAGAGCTGTGTGTGTAAGTGCTTCGGGCTGCCCTGGGTTCTGCAGGCTGCTTGTCTGGCTGCTCCCCTCTATTTTCTGGAACTTTCCAGAAGAGTGCCATCATTGTTCCAGTTAGTAATCCAAGTTTATGTTGAAATAAAACCTCAAAAAGGTAACCCTTATGGACTGTGTTTCTGAATTAGTGTGTGAAGTTGCTTGCCTGCTGCACCAGTGGGAATAGAACCTGGGACTTTAAAGCAGCGGCCCTAGTCAAGGCTAGTGCTACAACTATGCGGACCTTCCTGAACTATACAATCGATTTGTATCTAATCAGGCAGACCTTTACAGTACATACTTTTTGGTAGATGAATTGTACAATCAGATTACAATGTATGTAGTTAGCTTTGGACCTATTTGGCTGATAAATGGGCTTTGCTTGAGGTGGACCAAGACAAAACGTTTTATAGAATGCAATTTCTTTTGGGCTATATCTCACCTTTAAATGAGTGCTTCTGGACATATAGTTGGACTTATGCTGCGTACACGCGGTCGGAATTTCCAATGGAAACAGTCCGATGGTAGCTATTCAACGGATTTTCCGACCGCGTGTATGCCCATCGGTCTTTTTCTGTCGGAATTTCCGACGGACTTTGGATTGAGAACCTGTTCTCAATTTTTACGACTGAAAACCTTTCTATCGGATTTTCCGATCGTGTGTATGCAATTCCGACACGCAAAATTCCGACGCATGCTCGGAAACAATTCGACGCATGCTCGGAAGCATTAAACTTTCCTTTTATAGTGCTGTCGAACGTGTTTTATGCCACTGTGATACTGACCGTCGGAATTTGGTGTGACCGTGTGTAGGCAAGACAGTTTGAGCGAAATTCCGTCGGGAAAACCATCAGCGTTTTTTCCAACGAGAATTTCCGACCGTGTACGCGGCATAAGGGACATTTCAATGCCCTCACCCACATATAACTAAATAATAAATCAACCCTTGGTTATTTAATTTGTAAGGAAATGATAATAAGTGAATACCTTCTGTTTTAAGAATCCAATGCAGCTTTTAGCCTTCTAGTTTTGTTTTTTCCGTATGAGACAAAAATAGTACAAAGCCGCTGTGGGACTGAGGCACTTGTGGTTCCAAAGTGTTGGCTATTCCCCATGGAAATCAAAAGGAGAATCATCATATAATATTAAACACAAATGCAGATAATACAGAACATGCTGTATTACTGTGGTCAACTTCAATGCATTTTGTTGGAAACATGCTTGCACGTCCTGAAGATGCCTTTATTTTAGACTTTTGGCATGTGGACATTGTTGTGACTTAACTGACATCTTTCATGTGCATTTAAAAGCGTGTGGATTTTATTTACATCAAGTTAATTCTTGTTTTTTAAAGCATGAATAAATATTACTCACAACCTAGAAACAGATGTACAGTATAGCTGCAGTAAGGTATGCACACCCTGCATTTGGAACAATAATCTATTATGCAGAGGGCTTTATTAAACTATTCCTCTACAAATGTTTATGCTCATTATGACCTCTCCTTTACCCCAACTATGGGGACCTAAACTATTTCATAGGGGAAATGTTCATTGTGCCTAAGCAGTATAATAAAAGATTTACTTTTTTCTTTCCTGTGCCTAGGCACCCTTGTGCCTTTCGCCTTATACTGTAGCTGTGTATATGTATTGCCAGCTCTAATTAATTCTGCCTCTGACTGCTAGACATAGGAGATTTGGAGTGAGATTTGGTGATGTCAGTACATTGCCACTAGATGTTCTAATTATTCTCTTGGCTGGAGAGAAAACTGTACCTGAGGACATGCAGTGCTAGGATCTTACTGCTTTTTTCATCAATTCTGGGAATCTGTGCTCTTTGCACCTCTCCTGCCGTTTAATGTTTTTTCCCTCACCAGTCAATCAGAGGGGCAGGTGTGACATGAGGAAGCAAAGCCATGCCATTTAAAAGAGAAGTATGGTCACAGATTTTTTGGCCATACTTCTCATGTGGGTCACAAGATTGCACTTACCTTTACGCTTCTGTGACCCACAGCCTGCTGATAGCTAGCTATTGCCTGCTATCAGCTGACAGGCCTGGGAAGCATGCTGACAATATTGTCGGGTTCCACCTTACGGCCTGAGTGACTGCTGGCTCTGCCTTTCAGCGTGTGGTTGAGAGATGGAGTCAGCAGCAACCCCATATGCTCAGCCTGGTGCTCTAGTGAGCACTGGAGAAGCAGAGTGGTAATTGACAGTCATTGCTCTCAGCTCAGAGCAGAATAAGTGAGTGATCACTAGTCATCTGTTCCCTCAGTTCCCAGTCTTATAGCTGACATGTGACATCTGTAGCATCATACCCTCCGATAGTGCAGCATAGAGGTGAGCATTTTTTTAAAGTCTTTACTTCTTCTTTAAAGTGGACCTGAACTCAAAAAGTGAAGATGTGCTATCTTTTTTGGACCATCTAGAAATGTTCATTGTGCCTAACCAGTAACCTGAAAGATTTTTTTTATTTATTTTTTATACATTTCTGCTGAAGGAATAGCACTGCACTTATGCCTAGGCACTCATTGACTTTCTTATGACTTGAGCCT
This sequence comes from Lithobates sylvaticus, assembly GCA_028564925.1. NCBI lineage: Eukaryota > Metazoa > Chordata > Amphibia > Anura > Ranidae > Lithobates > Lithobates sylvaticus. The sequence continues at coordinate 52,732,357 of CM053032.1, forward strand.
CACACCTTTATATCTGCACTGTAAGGCACTGACTGCTCCTCTTGTAAGATTTGAAGTGAGATTCAGTTGTTTTGATCAACAGTAAAACCTTGAATTGTGAGCATGATTCGTTCCGGAAACATGGTTGTAATCCAAAGCACTCGTATATGAAAGCCAGTTTCCCCATAGGAAATAATGGAAACTCAGATGATTCATTCCACAACCATTTATTCATAAGTCCTTCAGTTTATAGTCCATATAAAAAGATTATAGCAATGTGACCAGGTTGTGCAAGTTCAACCATAAAATGTCCATCCACAAATGGCAGCCTCCACAAGGGGATTAGAAGCAAAATACAGCAGGATCTACTGAGTATAAAAGAGAAGAGCGGTGCCTCTAAGTGTAGCAATATGGTTACATTTAATGAAGGTACAACATTTAGCAACTCACATGGTTGATGGTTAAAAGAAGCACATCTCAGTATACAGGCATCCGGGTTAAAGCTCTCCACATAGACCGTCAGCTCTTACCGCTGTCGGTCTGCAATCATGACCGGCAAGACTACCCTGCACTAGAACGTTCTGAAAGCGAAGCTTGAAGCGCAGCATGGAAGGGATGACGTCAATGGCATTGCGGAGGATGGTCTATGTGGACAGCTTTACCCCAGATGCCTGCATATGTGCAATTTTTAATCATCAACCATGTGAATTGCTAAATGTTGTACCTTCATTAATTGTAACTATATTGCTACACTTGGAGGTGCCTCTCTTCTCTTTTAGACTCAGTTGTGATCTGACACTACTGGTATATCAAGACATTGCTTGCTTATCAAGTCAAAATTTATAAAAAAAATAATTGATTGTCTTGCAAAACACTCTCAGACCAAGTTACTCTCAATCTAAGGTTTTACTGTATTTGAAAAAAAGAATCATTAGAAGGGTATTCTCCCTATATAGAAGAACCAAGAAAACCACAGGTGGAAATATAAGTCTTTTCACTGGCCCTCTAAGTTCATCTGTGTCTGCGTTAAAGTGCACCGATGCCCAGACTATATTCATAAAAAGCAGTAAAAGAGTTTTAAAACAAAACCCTCACTGTGACTTCTGGTACTTTAAGGCCTTTGCATTGTGGTGCACCTACCATGCATGAATGGCACCCCAACGCACTAAAGCAACACATGTTAACATACTACTGTGTATTGTGGTGTGCTGTGCCGTGCCATAAAAGATAGTACAGACGTGTTTTTTGGTCCATGTTGGTGGCTTCAGGTTTCAGTCTGCTGTGTGTCTACATTAGAAAATTGAAGGCTGACAAGTTTCTGCTGTCATAGAAATAAGGTGAGAGTAGCAGTAATTCCATGCCTCTGCTTAAGAGCCCATTCACACCTGCTTGGTCTCCTTTAGAGTGCGTTAAAAGCATGCCTGTAAACATGTGCTGCATTCATTTGAATGTGCTACTCAACCCACCACACCAGACTAGAAATTGCACATGCAGAAGTTTTGGCAATGCAGCGCCCCACAACGCAACACACCATACTGCTTTGTTGCATTGAGCTACAAGGCACGTCCTTCGGCAAAGTGTGTTGGGGTGCCTTTCAGAATGGCACCCCAACAGAATCACCAATAGAATGAACGTTGCTGTTTTCTAATGCCATTGCTGATCTTACGGATTACCAGGTCTACTTTAATCTAGCCATATAGAATTCCATTCTAAGCTTCTATATCAGGGGCAGGCAACCACAGTGTGCCAAAAAAATTTCAAAGAAATTGAGTGTGACAGTTATATAAAAAATGTCAACAGCACACTCTCAATTATGAATAGGAATTTTTATAAAGTAAATGCTGTAAACTACTTGAATATTAGTAAGAAATTAAAATGTATTTCACCCCTAAATTCACCCCAATTCCTGTACCTCAAATCAGCCTGAATTCCTGAACCCTCATACCTCAGATCACCTCAATTCCTACACCTTCTAACCTCAGATCAGCCCCAATTCCTGTACCTTCACACCTCAGATCACCCCAATTCCTGTAATTTCACACCTCTGATCCCCCCAATTCCTGCTTTTTTATACCTTAGATCACCCAAATTCCTGCACCTTCACACCTCAAAATGGAGAGGACCAGAAAAGTGGGACTTTGTGTGAAGCACATGATAGCAAGGGAGTGATTTAGTTGAACAAAAGGAATTTTATTCATATAGCAATGTACACATACACAGCCCTCAAAATTTACACTTGCCTGCTCGCATTTTGCAAATAAATTTTGAGGGCTGGCAAGGAAGGGCTGTCTGGGAGCGAGGGGGGGGGGGTGGGCACTGCCGGCCGGCGAGTCCCTTTCCCAGTGCTCACAAAGGGGAAGAGAGAGGACAGAGCCGGCCGGATGATATGAGCGCAGGGAACATCACTAGCGGCTTTGATTTAAATTGCCGTGTGTTCCGTGCACTCGCTTTCACATAGCCCCGCCCCCTGGTCCCGGGGAATTTGATAGACAGATCACCCGTCCAACACGGGACGAGTGATGTGTATCAAAGTTCCCTGGCCAGGGGACGGGACTGTACGGGACGCCAAGCGGCGGGAACACACGGCAATTTAAATCAAAGATGTCTCTCGGCGCTCATATCATCCGGCCAGCAATGCTCTTCTTCTCTGCTCCCCTTCATGATGGAGACAGGTAGGCAGCATTGGTGTAAAAGTGTTATGCCCCCGTACACACGGTCGGAAATTCCGACCACTAAATCCGTCAGATTTTTTCCGACGGATTTTGTCCGACACTGGTGTTGCATACACACGGTCGGACAAAGTTGTCGGAAAATCCGATAATTCTGTATGTGGTGACGTTCGTTGCGTACGACGTAGAGGCTAGTAGCCAATAGGTTTGGTCTCCTAATTTGATCTGAGCATGCGTGGCACTTTGTCCGTCAGAATTCTCAACACACGAACAAAAAAAGTCTGATCGGATTTTGTTGTCGGAAAATTTGAGAGCAGGATCCCACACAGGAGCCCACACATGGTCGGATTTTCCGACAACATGGTCCGATCGGACATTTTCCGTCGGAATTTCCGACCGTGTGTACGGGGCATTAGGCTGCATTGGTGTAACAGTGTTAGGCTGCATTGGTGTAACAGTGTTAGGCTGCATTGGTGTAACAGTGTTAGGCTGCATTGGTGTAACAGTGTTAGGCTGCATTGATGGACAAGGGTGAGGCTGCATTGGTGGACAAGAGTAAGGCTGCATTGGTGGACACGGGTAAGGCTGCATTGGTGGACACGGGTGAGGCTGCATTGGTGGACACGGGTGAGGCTGTATTGATGAGCATGGATAAAGTTGCTTAATTTTGCATAAAACATTTAAGGGCAATTTCATGATATAATTTATGAGGCCGTGTTTAGAGGTGGAATTAGAGGCTGGGCAGGGTAGGGGTTGGGTGGGGCAACTGGTGGCGAGTAACCCTTGAGGCCTGGCTAGTAGCTCAGGACTTGAAATTTTGAGCCCTGCACATACATATATAAATTGTTAATATCAAGTAAGATGTAACATGGTAACAACAATAACCATAATGATAACAGGGATATCTCAAGATATAACCACTGGCATCAATGATAAAATGATAAACATAATGATAAACAATAAACAATCTAATAACAATAGTATCTCAATTAAGACCGTAATAAAATTCCATAGTTCAACATGGACAAGCTTGAAGAAAATCATAATTACGAGATAATGCCTGCAAGACCTATGGCCTCACTGGACCTGGAGATGTAGGTATCATATAATCGCTTAAAAATAGGTGTAGATGGAAAAACGGCATCAAGTAGCTCTACGCGTTTCGTGGCGGATACGCCACTCATCAGGAGAATGCATGTGAAAATCTAAAAATAAAAAATAATATGAAAATGATCAATAATCATTGAAGGCAGGAGCAGGGGTAAGATGACACCCCCTATGGCACCAAAGTGCAGACTTACTGATTGGAATTGGCTAGCTAATGATGCGGCGGGGAGGTGCCCGAAGCATCCAGGATATCCTCCAACCGGGGGCCGCGGCGGACAGCCCAACGGGGGCGACCCAAACAGGTTGTCAACAGGGCGGGCATGGGGCCACAAGGAATCACTGTTAAGAGTGAAAAAATTATCAAAAGTGGACTTAGGAGTCACTTAGGAGTGAGAATGTGGAGGAAGGGACCCATGCTGGTGAAGAGAAAAATAAAAGATCGACAGCTGGCAGTCATAGGCTGCCAGAGAAGTTGGTGACGGAAACCAACTTCTCTGGTAGCCTACTGTTTTACCGCTCCCTGCTCTTTCCACCACTGTACCCCCCTCTCATCTGCCCCACCACTTTACCCCGCATGTCATTTGTCCCACCACTGTACACCTTTCACATATGTCCCACCACTGTACCCCCTTTCTTATCCCCCCACTGTACCCCCTGCACATCTGCCTCACTGCTGTACCTCCATGCTCTTCTGTCCCAGCACTGTACCCTCCTTCTCATCTATTCCACCACTATACCTCCTGCACATCTGTCCCAACACTGTACCCCCTTTCTCATCTTACTCACAACTGTACTTTTTTCCCATCTTCCTCACTGCTGTGCCTCCCTTATCTTCCCCACCACTGTTCCACCTTCTCATCTTCCTCACCACTGTACCCTCTTTCTCATCTGTCCCAACACTGTACCCCATTCCCCATCTGTCCCAACACTTTACCTCTTTTCTCATCTTCCCCACCACTGTACCTCATTCTCATCTGCCCCACCACTGTACCTCTTTTCTTATCTTTCTAACCACTGTACCCCCTTATCTGCCCCACCACTATGCCCCCCTTCTCATCTGCCTAACCACTTTGCCCCTTCTCATCTGCCCCACCACTGTACCCCCTTCTCATCTGCCCCACCACTGTACCTCAAATCTTATCTTTCTCACTGCTGTACCCCTTATCTGCCCCACCACTGTGCCCCCTTCTCATGTGCCCCACCACTGTATCTCACTTCTCATCTGCCCCACCACTGTACCCCCCCTCTCATGTGCCCCACCACTGTACCTCACTTATCATCTGCCCTACCATTGTACCTCTTTTTTCATCTGCCTCACCACTGTACCTTGCCTTCTCACCTTCCCTACCACTGTATCCCCCATTCTCATCTGCCCCACTGCTGTACCCCCTTATTATCTGCACTAGACAAGGATGTGGCAGAGTTTTTCCATGTGTCCTTAAAAATGCACAGAAAAAAGGTCAATGTGGTAGGAGAGCAGCAGCAACAGCAAATGATAACAAACTGGGCTCTGACTATTCTAACAAAGTTCCAAGAAACTCATTAGTATATCCATAAACGTTCACCTGATTGCCCTTTTTTCAGTCACAGTGAGACCCTTCATTGCAGCCAAGCGAGCCATCTTCCTTCTCATGGTGGGTTGGGCTTGCAGGACTGTGATTGGCCTTTTAAGTGGCCAATCACAGTCCTTCTCCCCTGGAAACAGGGCCCTGCCCCCTAGCAGACCGGCACCCGATCGCCTCCCCATCACAGAAGCTGGTCGGATATTTGCTACTTCTGCGAGTAATGATCGCAGCTGCAGCAAAGAGGTGGAACCAAATAGTGTTTCCTGTGTTATACAAGGTGTGGGGGTACATTGTCCCCCCCCCCTACAGTGCTGCTGCGGGTCAGGGAATTCGGAGATCAGCATGCTCTAGCGCGGCTGCAGCTGTGTCTTACTGACAATTCCCTGCGCCGCTCTACAGATAAAGGCTACACATTCTACTGGTTGCACACGTGTCGGGGGTTCTTTATCCTAGTCATCATGCTGTCTAATGAATTGTGATTGACCTAATTCTTTACTTGCTCATTTATGTACATACTGCCATTTACTTCAACCCATGACAATATAGTGGGTACCTTTACCACTAACCAGTTTGGTGTTTGTTTTCTGATACTGAACTATAGTTGTGTGCAGGATATGTATGCTTGTGCTATCAATAGCATTGCTGTATCCATTTGTTTAACATAGTTAGAGGGCGAAGGTTGTTCACAGAGTCGAGGCAAAAGAACAGGGAACCCAATCTACCAAGAAGCTCCTGCAGGAGTAGTGCTGTAATAGAGAAAATTTATGGCTTTTACTGAGTGTCCATATTTCATCTTTTTTTTGTTTGAGAACTCAGGAGGATTATTGCCCGGTTTGGGTTCTGTGATTAATTTTTTTGTCTCCTTGCACAGAAAGGAACCCCCAGAAAGTCTGTAGAGGTCATAAAGGAGAAGGACAAGAAAGGGCTTATTTTGTCTCTATCTCTTGGCAAGTCAGCCTATTGTTTTTGCTTATTTAAACGGCGTTCATGAATGCTTTAGTCTTTACATCATCCAGATGACTGATCAAAGCACAAATCCTTAATTCCACGTTGCTAAAATATTTTTAAAAAGACAGTTTAAATATTGGAATTTTACAGCTACAGATTGCTGCTAAGCTGCTTGGTCTATTACCAGTCAATCAAGGGTTTTTATTTCACTTTAGTTGATCCATGCTAAACCTCTTGAATATTAGGGTTATATTAATACCTGACGGTCTCTGCCAGCACCGGTGGCGTGCTTTCCTCCTCAGAACCTTTTGCGTATAAATCCTTTTAGATATTTCTTGGGAGAAACAGAGTTTAATCAGATGTAAACTGTATTACTTGCATTAAGGGGTTTTAGTGCCAGCTGAACAGAGTTGTATAAAATATGCATGTCTTGGAAAGTAAGTAAAGAGCTGCCTACAACATGTATTAAAAAAAGAAATGTATATGTGCAGAAGCTAAATAAAGATTTATCTGTATAAAGCAAGAGCCTACTTTGTACTACTGAAGGAACATGTAATGTATTTGATAACAAACAGCAAGAAGCCTTCATATGTCTCAGCAAGCAGAAGGAGCTTACCAACCGATCAACAAGTACAATGCAAGAGGATAAAATGAATATAGTATTTTACTGTCTTTTGATTTAAAGCTCTGAAGTGTACGTTTAGAGCTTATAGAGAGTTATATTTATATTAAAGTAAAAATGTGACTGTATCCACAACCATAGTCAAAACCAAAATGTATGTTCGAAAGTGGATTGTGAACTTTTGAAGTTTAATACATTTCAAAGCATTGTACAAGATGTAAAATGTGTTGTGTAAATGTTTTTGTTTTTTTTAACGGACGTGTCTGTTTTTCCCCTAGTAGAAGATTGAAGTGTATTGTGAATAATTTAGGCTTCCAATGGCCATTTTTTATAACTGGGAAGCAGGTTCTACTACAGTTCTAAGGGTCAGTAGGCTTAAAAAATTTAAATCTATAATTGTTGCAGTGAACACAGCATAGGTGTGACATGCCAATAGCATGAATAACTAGATAAAAGCCAAACAGTTGCTTTGCCTAACTCCTTTTTCAGAATGGCTTTACAGCTGCTAATTTCTTAATTAGCCTGTGCCCATACCACCAGTAATAAAAAGCTGCATACCTGCTAACAAACAATAAATACTCTATCAGTTAGGAGATTAGAAAATAAAAACTTTCAACAATCAACTACCTGCTACTGCACAGATAGAATTTTTTTTTCCAGATGCAATCTCGCAGCTCTTCTGATGTGACTACTATGTCGGCAATGGAATACTTATGTAAAAAGACCATCAATATCCTAGATCATATCTCTGTGGTATATTCTACTCCGACTTCAAAACTGGACAAATTGCCTTATATGGTGAAGTGGGAAAGGGACTTGGACGAGAATGACACAATTTAATTTAAAATGGCTCCGGGTCTTTTATAATTACCTCCATGATTGAAGCAAATTATAAAGTGCTGTTACGTTGGTACATGGTACCTACAAAATTGGAATCATATGTCCCCTGCTCCTCCCTAAGTGCTTTAGGGGATATGGACCGGATGACACAGACTATCATATTTAGTAAGCATGCCCTCAGGTCAGGAGATTTTGGATTAGAGTCTATCATTTTATATACTCTCCGATCAAGACTAATCTTAAAAAGTCCCCATGGCAAGCCCTACTGGGCCAGCCATTGGAGGAGGTCCTAAAACACACCAACAAACTGATCTCTTTCATTGTTTTGGCAGCCAGGATAGCATTTAGTAGGTCATGGAGGTATCTGTCTATCACATTCCCACTGATGCATTCAAAGTTATCATTTATAATGATAAATGAGAAAATGTCGGCTAATTTACAAGATAAGATTCCCCTATTTTAAAAAAAAAACATGTAACCCTTGCATACGTTACCTTTCAGTAGAACATTGAATAGCATAACTTACTGAACTCGCGGGACGGAGAGAAAAATGGGAAGCATCTCTTCGTAAATCATCCCCTATCCTTTCTTTTTTTTTCCTTTTCTCTTCTAGTCTTTCCATTAGTCTTTCCCTTATGTTTATGGTATTTGCCCATGTGGGCTACAGTTTTCACCATCACTGAAAAGGTCATCACAAGCCTTTTTTCATTCAAAGGTTCCCCTTATGCCGCGTACACACGAAGGGACAATCCCACGGGATTATCCTCTGGACTGAAGTCCAGCGGATAATCCCCTCGTGTGTGGGCGCCGGCGGACTTTTTGGCGCCAAAGTCCGGCGGACCAAAGTTTTAAGTTTGGTTTTAAAATTATCCGCTGGACTTGGCAGTCCAGCGGACAATCCCGCCGTTAGTGGGCAAGTCCGCGGGACTTTTGAAATGAACGGACTTGCCGCTCATCGGCAAGTCCGTTCATTTAGCACGTGACTTCAGGTTACGTAGCTAGCGTAGGCAGTTACTGCCGCCGCGCTAGCTCCGTGACCTGGCATGGATTTAAAGGGACTCCCCGACCCTCATCCGAGCACGCGGCCTGGTACGGCTCAGGAGGGGGGGGGCGCTCGTTCGTCCCCACCCCTTTCCTGGCCTGCCAGGCTGCGTGCTCGGATGAGGGTCTGACTTGGATTTGGGGGGAACCCCCACGCCGTTTTTTCGGCGTGGGGATTCCCTTTAAATCCATGCCAGCTTGCGGAGCTAGCGCGGCGGGATTTACTGCCTACGCTAGCTACGTAACCTGAAGTTACGTTCGAAATGAACGGACTGCTCCGTGTGTGGCAAGTCCGTTCATTTTCAAAAGTCCCGCGGACTTTTGGCCGGCGGATTATCCGCTGGAGAAGTCCGTGCGTGTGTGGGCAAGTCCACACCCTCGGAAAGTCCAGCGGACCTAGCTGGAAAGTCCCGCGGGATTGTCCGCTGGACTAGGTCCGCCGGCAAAAGTCCGCACGTGTGTACGCGGCATTATTGTTACCCTTTTTCCCCACTTTGCCATTCCACCATTTTTTTTATTGTTTGGAAAAAATACGATGCATAAGCATATATGACATGTTTTGTATTTTGTATGACTAATTAAAAAACTACTAAAAGTTATTGGAAAAAAATAAACACTTTTTGAATATTATAATGGTTTACATGCTCAGCCTCAAATGTCAAAAGGTTTCAAAACATGGATTTTTTTCAACATACTCATGTAATATTTTGACTATGTGTGGAAAGACTATTGTACTAAATTATCACAGTCATCAGTGGAATGGGTAAGAAACATTTGTCCGATTTCTTTAGATGTAAAAGAAAACTTTAACCACCCCTTTACTGGACAAATTTGGTCTGCTGTTGTTGTGAAAACACATTTAATAGTAATCGAAAAACTTTCATTTTAAGCATTATGCATGTGTAATCATTAGAATACAATATATATATATATATATACTAAACTCTGATTAAAAAAATATATATATATATTCAAGTATGTATTTATAACTCAAAAAGTAAATTTTATTGCTCTCAGCCTCCAAATCTTTTAACCAAAATAAAGTACAGCGCTCAAACAATAAATAAAAGTACTCAAAAGAATACATAGTTAAAATGCATCAATTCATACAGTGATAAATGCAATAATATAATGAAAAAAATATTATTAAAGTGCTAGTGCTGAATAAAATGTATTAATAAATGTAAAATATGACATATAGTGCACAAACAGATTAAAGGTGCTAAGCTCTCCAAAAATAGTCCATTAATTCATAAAGTCCCAAATTCACATCAATACATCTTCTCAAAGTTCAGTGTATTAATATCCCGAATCCACGCTATCATCAGAAGTGCAGCAATCCTCCACCTCTATGCACTCACCAGACAGCCAATAGACATTAGCATGTATCACAGCTTATCCTGTATGCCCATAGGATCCACCTTTATGCTCCCATCTCAGGTTATCAGAAAAGGGTCCTAAGTGGAAAAAGCTCACCACAAGGAGCCCAAAGATAAAGTGTTTATAGTGCAGTATTTTATTATTAAAACTGCCAGCAAACAGATAAAAATGATCCACATGGAAACAAATACATGAATCAGCGTCCAGGACTTAGACTAAGATGGCCGCCGATCCTAATCCCAGAAGTGGCGGTGTGACGTCAGCACATAAGGCACCTCCCATTGCGTTTCTTGTTCACGCACATTTTTTAGGAGCTACACTTACGTAGGTGCCGTCGGTAGGTGTATCCCCTGAGGACATGCACGCATCACTGTATGAATTGGTGCATTTTAACTATTTATTATTTTGAATATATTTATTGTTCGAGCTCTGCACTTTACTTTGGTTTATTTTTCATAAGGTTTCCTCTCAAAACACTTGTTTGTATATTACTACATTTGAATCCACCAAATCTTTCCCTGCATTAACGTAAAAACCTTCCAATAACAGTGCCACCCCCTAAACACTTACCTGAGTCCTGTATGGATACAACTCTGTGCCCGCCATCAGTTCTTCTCTCTCCTCTCTCTGTTTTCACAACCTTGGATGAGAGAAGTGGGAGCCATAATGAAAGAAAGGAGCAGGGGAAGGGACCGAATCAAGCTGTGTGTGTCTATAGATGCACACAGCATGGCTTGGAATTGAGCCTGCACGTGTGCCCCCACAGCAAGTGGCTTGCTATGGGGGCACACAGAGAAGAAGAGAAGCTAAGAGAGCTGATGCGGGACCCGATGTAGTTACACAAAGTTGGTATACCATGTTTTGTTTTTTTTATTTGATAAAGATCCTTAAGGCTTCATGTACACAGGACGTTTGAAAAGCTCTGAATGCTGGAACTTGACAGCTAGTAACCGACAGTTAAAAATGTCAGTTTTGCCACTTTTACATGCCGAGTTTATGCATGTTTAGTGGCGTTTATGAGCGTTTGCGTTTAGAAGCGTTTTTTTACAGATGACCTTAGTAAACCTTTCCAAATGGCCACAATTCAGGAAAAATATCTCTCTCTCTCTAAGAAATTTTTTCCCATTGAAAACTCCTATAAAATAAAGCGCTTACAAACGCAAGTTACCGCATTTACATGCTTTTACAGGCATTTGGCATTTCAAATGCCACTAAACTTCCATCCTGAACACGATTTTTGCTTCCAAAAAATGCTTCTAACCTCAACTGCATCTAAACTACTATAATCACCTGAGTGTACATGTATCCATATAATAACATTGAGGAGAGTTCAGGGGCTCCTGAAAAAAACAGCCATATGCTCCTAAAGGTCCGTTTACCAGCTGCAGTGTACATGAGGCCTTACAATTACTTCAACCCCTTCCCGACCAGCCGCCACAGTTATACTGCGGCAGGTTGGCTCCTCTTGACGAACCGGCGTAACTGAACGCTGGTTCAAATTTTGACCACTAGGGGGCTGGTGCGCGCACACGCCCGTGGTTTGACGCCAGAGCCGATGCGCATGCTTGGCGGTCGCGAATACTGCCGGTCACCCACGATCGCTCCACACAGAGACAGAACAGATCTGTCAATGTAAACAGACAGATCTCCGTGCTGTCAGGGTGTGTGAGTGCGATCTGTTGTTCATACTAACGATCGCTCTCCTCACCCAGTCAGTCCCCTCTCCTCACAGTTATAATTATTCCCTAGGGAACACACTTAACCCCTTGATTGCCCCCTAGTGTTATCCCCTTCACTGCCAGTGACATTTACACAGTAATCAGTTCATTTTTATAGCACTGATCGCTGTATAAATGCCAATGATCACAAAAATGTGTCAAAAGTGTCTGATCTGTCCGCCATAATGTTGCAGTTCCGATAAAAATCGCAGATCACCGCCATTACTAGTAAAAAAATAATAATAATAAAAATGCCATAAATCTTTCCCCTATTTTATAGACGCTATAACTTTTGTGCAAACCAATCAATAAACGCTTATTGCGATTTTTTATTACCTAAAATATGTAGAAGAATAAATATCGGCCTACACTGAGGAAAAAAATTAGCTTTAAAAAAAAAAACTGGGATATTTATTATAGCAAAAAGTATAAAATATAGTGTTTTTTTCAAAATTGGCCCTTTTTTTTTTGTTTATTGCGCAAAAAATAAAAACCGCAGAGATGATCAAATACCACCAAAAGAAAGCTCTTTTTATGAGAAAAAAAGGACGTCAATTTTGTTTAGGTACGACGTCACACGACTGCACAATTGTCAGTTAAAGCAACGCAGTGCCGTTTCACAAAAAAATGGCCTGGTCATTGAGCAGCCAAATCTTCCGGGGCTGAATTGGTTAAACACCGTTTATAAGTAAAAACGTTTTCAGATTCAAGATTTTAAATGGCGAATTTACTGTGAAAACGTATTTTCGATTTTAGAGCCTTTTTTTGGGTTATAGGATATAGTCAATATTAAAACGTAATTCAAGTCCCAGAAATAGATATGAAGTCAGGTAGACATTTTTCAGATTCTCACCTACAAATTTCTGTTACACATGTTGCGCACAGTGTCTAAATATAAATGCGCTGTCCAATAGGCACCACAGTTAGACCTGCCACACTCATTAATCAGCAAAGAGTGACATACTTGGTTAGACATATGAGTAGGTGTGAAACTTTAAGTGTTCGATTAATGGTTAAGAAACAGGTAAAAGTTAAAAATGTTCTCCCTCTCCTTCCCTTTTTCCTTTTTTCTTCCTTATCCCCCTTTTTTCCTTTCTTTTTTTTCCCTAGTGATTTATTACTTTGTTAGCAAGCCCGGGGCCACCCACCCTATCAATATGAGCTCCAGTATTACAAGCACACCACTTGGGGTGGCTCCTTGAGCTGATACTTTTAAATCGAGATGCTTCTGTTATATCCCATGGTCTGCATGATTTGCTGTATCGGCTATGGTCTACCACTTGTACACATTATGACTTCTGCCTTAAAAAAAATTTGAAACCGAAAAGTTAAGGATATTGTTCCATGCTCTTCAATTTTAACTTGCTTTTGTTGCTAAATGCCCTGCACTTACTGTGCCAAGCCCAGGGCAGAAACAGCAATACCATTAGTGCTGCTGCAGGCATGGAGCCAGCTTTCCATCTAGAGAAAAGGTTGATGGCTCATAAATGTATTCTATTGGGCGGGGTTTGAAGTGACCAGTCAAGGTAGTGGTTTGAAAGAACTCAGACCCACTGGTTTCTTGGACCTTGTTGCTCATTTTGCTAATATTACTTGCTCAGTGACAATGTGCTTTGCATCATGTATGATGTAGAAGTCTACTACTTACAAATAATTTACAGTAATCTATGCATTTGCCCTCAAATAGTAACAGGCTGGGTGCCTTCTAGCAAGAAGGGGCAGATTATATACTTACAAAAATGAAAACACCGTATCAAGTAACATCCACGTGCTATCAGTTAAATGTCTAAAAACAAGTGTCTACATTCAAATAAATACTCCTCTCCCTGTTGCATTCTGAAAAGAAGGTGGTTGCATTTACTCCTATGGCTGTTTGAAGACCTGTAACTCATGGAAATACTGGAAGATCAGTCACCTCTATGCATTGGTCACCACACACTGTAGCAGCATACCCCAGGGTTCAGTGCTTTTCCCTATAAAGCAAGCAAAAATGAGACCCGTATAATAAGAAAGCTTATATGGATAACCCAGATTTTGTTTTGCATCCGCGATTTCTTTGGAATTTTAATTCCAATTCACTAATAAAAAAAAAACAATCTAAAGATGTTTAATATCCATACGAAAGATTTCCAGATGGACTATGTCTGAAGGGTTCAGGAGCTAAAATCTTTGGATTAGAAAAATATTCAGCTTGTAACACTTTGAAGCTGCCCTAGTTTATGTTCCACTGCTGTCTTTCAAACAATCCTGAACTCTGCGTTGCCTGGAGGGGCGGTATTATGGTATTGATCTGCTACCAGCGGTTTAGTTCCGTGTTGTGTTCATTTCCATTAATGTGCTTCATAAGTAATTGATTCAGTTTGACCCCATCTACATTCTTCACTTGTCAAGTAATAGATTCCATACCCTGGTATACAGTGCCTTGCAAAAGTATTCACCCCCCCCACCCACCCTTGGCTTTTTACCTATTGTGTTACATTACAGCCTTTAGTTCAATGTTTTTTTTAATCTGAATTATATGTGATGGATCAGAACACAATAGTCTAAGTTGGTGAAGTAAAATTATTTTTCAGAAATAAAAAAATGATAATTGGCATGTGCGTATGTATTCACCCCTTTGTTATGAAGCCCATAAAAGGCTCTGATGCAACCAATTACCTTCAGAAGTCACATAATTAGTGAAATGATGTCCACCTGTGTGAAATCTAAGTGTCACATGATCTGTCATTACATATATTTTTGAAAGTTCCCAAAAGGCTGTAACACCTAAGCAAGAGGCAACACTAAACAAACACTGCCATGAAGACCAAGGAACTCTCCAAACAAGTAAGGGACAATGTTGTTGAGAAGTACAAGTCAGGGTTAGCTTATAAAAAAATATCCAAATCTTTGATGATCCCTAGGAGCACCATCAAATCTATCATAACCAAATGGAAAGAACATGGCACAACAGCAAACCTGCCATGAGAGGGCCGCACACCAAAACTCACAGACCGGCAAGGAGGGGATTAATCAGAGAGGCAGCACAGAGACCTAAGGTAACGCTGGAGGAGCTGCAGAGTTCCACAGCAGAAACTGGCCAGAAGATAGCCATTACTTTCAGCAAAAAACAGTTTCGAAAAGGCATGTGGAGACTCCCAAAATGTATGGCACTCTGGTCTGATGAGACTAAAATTTAACTTTTTGGCCATCAAAGAAAATGCTATGTCTGGCACAAACCCAACACACCACATCACCCAAATAACACCATACCCACAGTGAAACATGGTGGTGGCAGCATCATGCTGTGGGGATATTTTTCAGCAGTCGGGACTGGGAAACTGGTCAGAGTTGAGGGAAATATGGATGGTGCTAAATACAGAGATATTCTGTAGAGCAAAATCTGTACCACTCTGTGTGTGATTTGGGGCTAGGATGGAGGTTCACCTTCCAGCAGGACAATGACCCCAAACACACTGCTAAAGCAACACTTGAGTGGTTTAAGGGGAAACATGTAAATGTGTTGGAATGGCCTAGTCAAAGCCCAGACTTAAATCCAATAGAAAATCAGTGGTCAGACTTAAAGATTGCTGTTCACAAGCGCAAACCATCCAACTTGAAGGAACTGGAGCAGTTTTGCAAGGTGGAATTGGCAAAAATCCCAGTGGTAAGATGTGGCAAGCTCATAGAGACTTACCCAAAGCGACTTAGAGCTGTGATAGCTGCAAAAGTTGGCTCTACAAAGTATTGACATTAGGGGGGTGAATAGTTATGCACATTGACTTTTTCTGTTATTTTGTTGTTTGCTTCACAATAAAAAAAAAAAAAAAAACATCTTCAAAGTTGTGGGCATGTTCTGTAAATTAAATGATGCAAATCCTCAAACAATCAATGTTAATTCCAGGTTGTGAGGCAACTAAACATGAAAAATGGGGGGTGAATAGTTTTGCAAGGCACTGTATGCCGTATTGGCAGATTTAAAGGAATTGTTCTATACTCTACCATGATTCATGTGGCAGATTTTTAAGCTGCACCTACATAGTGTGTCACTTACAGTAGCATTTGTTTGTACTGTTGCAAGTTCCCAGCTGTTAATGGGAATAGAGTGGAGCTTATTGTCTAGATCCTTCAACAAACACATCGGGTTCACCTTGGACATCATGTATGCCAATACAAAGAACTGCTTTTTTTTAATTTAACCAAAAACTTCACAAAAAATCCTCATTTGGAATCTCATAGCTTGAATATTAATGTTGACTGTGTGAAAATAATAGCAGTTATTAGCACTGGCATGTTGACATATGCAAATAACTGTAAGTGGTAGGGTTTGGCTGAAGCTCTAAACACTGAGGTTTCAAAATGTGAAGCAGAAGGATGTGTGAACCTACTGATATTTTGGTATTTTACATTGGTAATTTAGAATGGGAGATTTTCTTCACCCTGCAAATACTAACTTCACACTGTGATGTCGCTCAGGGTTTAGTTCAGTTGGCAAAGTCATTCATAAAATAAATGTCTGCGTGTAAAATTTTTAATTTGTTCTGGTTTTCTTCTAAAAAAAAAGGCATTACTTATATCTTAATAGAGCGAAAGAGAAAAAAAAAATGTAATTCATTCCATCACACAGACATAACAGGTCCAATGAGGCAGCTGTTATCTCTGGAAGATTTAGACCTCTCGCATCTGGAAATTGATTCAGGCTGCCCATCCACTTGTGTTCACCTTACATTCTAAATGCAACAGAAATTCATTCTAAAATAAGGTACTATTACAGAAAAATATTACTGATTTTCTACAAAGAAATCTATTTTAGCTGTTTTAAAATAAACTATACATTTTGATTAATGCAATGTGATAGTTTGGGGGTCTTAGTCACTAACCAGCCATCTTCAAAGATTTGGCTCACTGCCAGCATAAACTACCACAGGGTTTAAAGTTCCCAGAGCCTATCAGTGCCTCAGCTTACAGCCCTCTCCCAACTGTGTCCATACTATACCTCATGGATACCTACTGGCTGCTTCCTGCCCTTTTCCACCCTCAAAGATGACTGACACGATTTTTCATTTTGTTCAGATAACATCTGCATCCAAGGCTCTTTTTTTACTTTACAGGTATTAGCAATTTCTTTCGATATGTTTAATACTGATTTATAATAAAACAAAGCTTTTGTTGTGATTTTATCAGTGAACGAAATTAATCAGCATACCATATCCCACCCACATAGTGTTTAGCAATAGTAAGACATGGGGGAGGGGAGTGTTGTTTACCACTGTGTACACACCCTGCAGTCATATGGATGGCACACATAAGAAAAAGGAGGAACTGACGAGTTTATTAGGGAACTGAAACTGAAAAATGCTTAGTAGATGGCAGCAGCTGGTCTACACAATCTCAAGGTGCAGTGGGGACACAGAGAAGTTGGGAGGGACAGCTGAACATGGGATTAACCAGGTATATTTCACTCTACACAAAACTAATGCTTTAGCGGCTTTGTGTGTATGAACACTGGTATATAGCATATAATGGTATTTTTTCATAGTCTGGGTTTATTGATATTTTAAAATGCCCTGGCTTGATTCTGGAGATTTAAGATTGCTTGATCCTTTGTTTTATCATATAAATATATGTGAGAATGACTAATTTATAAGGCCAGATTCATACTCAACTAATTATTTGATTTCACGTGGACTGGGTAAGGGATGTGGTAAGTTGTGAAAGGTGGTTGAAACCTGAGCAAGGTATTCTATATACACCACCACTCCTGTGGGACTTGGCTTTGGCTTTATGCTGAATTACTAGTCATTTAGCTATGCTTGAATGCTTGTGAAGAGTAAAGAAATTGGTTCTTATGCACTAGCAGATCTATAGTCTTTATATGGGGCCTGGACAGGTCTTTAACAGCTTTGCATTCATTGCAGTAAAATAATATTCTCGATAGTCTGGCTTCGATCTAAAGAGTGGTTGTATAATGCCTTCATACATAAGCCATATCCAGTCAACAGTGGATAATGCTGTACAATTCATGTGTTGGTGATAGGGTGCAGGCTCCGCTGGCAGTCCTTTTGCTGTAAGGATGATAGACTAACATCCTTACAGCAAAAGGACTGCCAGCGAAGCTTGCACCCTATCACCAACACATTCCAGGGTTTTTTAACCTTTGATGGACATCACCACTTTATGAACCTACAAACCAGTAACTTAAAAAAACAATATATATTTATGTGATAGAACTACTCCCCCCCCCCCCCCCCTTCCTGTTTTTTTTTGGCTTGGTGCTTAGCACTTCCACCCTGCAGCGCTAGGGTTCTTGGTTCAAATCCTGACCAGGACTATACCTGCATGGAGTTTGCATGTTCTCTCTGTGCTTGCTTTCCACACAACAGAGACACACTTGTAGGTTAATTGGCTCAATAGACTGTACCCAAGATGGCTGCCTCACCTCCTAAGCACTTTGAATCCCCAGGGAGAAAAGTGGCATATCAGTACAAATGAAATTCCATGCTTATAGGCACCTTATGGTTTAGTGTAACAATCCCTTATTTTCGACGGAGTAGAATCTTGAACTGCCTACTTTGCAGAGCTAATTAGCCAAATATGATTATGCTGTATTTGGTTTGGTCTGCTCAAACAAGGAGAGTAAAACAATACGTTTTACTAAGGTTGACTGGCTTTCAACTTTGGTATCTAGACGTTGGTATCAATTGTACCAGTTGTTGGCAAAAGGTCTTTGGAACATCAAACAGTCTGATGTTTAGGGAATGGCCCAGTAATATTGTTTTTCATTTCTGGCCCCCTATGCCATAAATTGTAAAATGTCAGCATGATCACTGCTTTTCTAATTATATTGTCTGGTCTTTTAAGTTTATTATCTAAGGAGACTCATATCATATAGCACACAACTGATTTATGTTTCATGTAAAACATGTGACAGCATTGGATATATGGTGTTGTGTGGTCCTATGAGATGGCATTGTGTATATTAGGCTGTAAAGGGTTCTGGGATTCATTTAAAATATTCATAGCTATATTTTATCTCCAATAATGGTGTGATAAAACACTAGCCATATGAATCTGTTCTTTAAATGATGGTTTACATGAGTTAAAGAATATGGGCTTTGAGAAAAGTGTTGATGATGATTTTTTATTTTATTTCCAATCCAGACACAGAACCGGATGAAACTTATAGCAGACAACTATGAAGACGACCACCACCATCATCATCATCACCACCACCACCACCATCATCGTTCTCCTGGGAGAACACTTTCTAGCCATAAACCCTCTCCAGATCAGGTTAGAATTATGACATTTTTATGTATTATGGTCTATTGAAAATGCGGTACGATTGTTTACTGGTCTTTGGCTGGTCTTTTCTCCTTAACCCCCTCCCCAATCCCCTATAGTTTACTACAGGCAGCTTGTGAAGTGTAGATTTTTTTGGTCATACCCACAGCTCTGCTCTCTGGGTTTATTGTAAGGGTATATAAACCCTTACAATGAACTTCTTTTATTTGGCTTTATTTGGTCTAAAGTGATTGTAAAGGAAAAAATCTTATTTAAAAAAAATTACAAACACGTCATACTTACCTGCTCTGTGCAGTGGTTTTGCACAGAGCAGCCCCAATCCTCCTTTTCTCTGGACCATCTTCTACTCATGCGTGCTCGCTACCGAGCTGGAACTTTGCGTCACTTGAGACACAAGCAGCGGCTCAGCCCAGCCCCCAGCCCCCTGCCCCCGCCTCTCTGTCTTGTGATTGACAAGTGTGAATAAGGCCTTGGACATATCGGCTACTGGTAACAAAAACAGGTAACTTATAGAGAAACTCTAAATTTCTACATTCTCTTCTTTCAGAAACCTTAACAATTCCAGCAAACTTGGAAGCAGTAGTTGTCCTAGTCATTTTCTTGCATATTCTGACAGCAGATCTGCCCAGTTTTCAATGATTTCAACATTTTGGAGTACAGAGTTAGAGTTAGCCATTTACCTTGATACAAAGAATAATCAACAGACAACCATATATTCTCACATTTGCTTGTTTTGACAGTACAGGTGTAAGGAAAGGAAAAAATATCAACAGTGATATCAGTGATGCACCCACAACAACTGGCTTGACCATTTATTGTCTTGTTATTGTAGACTATTTATTGGTTAGCACCAAGAATCGTTTTCCTTTCAAACACAGTATGGTTATTGGATAACTGGCCAAAAATGATCTACTGGTTATAAATTAAAGTTTGTGATCACCCTCACATTCATAGTTTTTTCCTGAAATACAGCAACTGTTTTATATCTCCAACGATTACCCATACTGTCTGATTGAGTACACATTAAGACAAATGATCTATATAATTCATTAGTTTAGAGTAGCCTGAACCAGTGGCGGCTGGGGGTTTCTTTTTGGGGGAGGGAGGGGCGGCAAACAATGCACCCACATCCACCCCCCCCCCCTCCTGGGGCGGTCGGGTCAAACACCCACCCTTTTTTAAAGCCTAGTCGAGCCTCTGGGTTTGATTTACTAAAGGCAAATAGACCGGGCACTTTGCAAATTGCCATTGCCCTCTGCAAGTGCAGTTGCTCCAGAGCTTAGTAAATGAGGTAAAGCTTCACTGTGCAAAGAGTACCCAATCATGTGCAAGAAAAATGTAAAAAAAGCATTTTTGCTTGCACATGATTGGATGATGGAAGTCAGCAGAGCTTCTGCTCATTTACTAAGCTCTGGAGCAACTGCACTTGCAGAGTGCAACTGCACTTTGCAAAGTGCACAGTCTAATTGCCTTTAATAAATCAACCCCTCTGTCTCTAATCACGTGCTTCAAAATAAAAAAAAAAAAAAACCCCATTGGAATCCATGCGTCCGGTGCCCCGCATGTAGATTAGGGGGCCGGACGCATGGATAGGTGAGGGCGGCGCCCGTGCGCCCCTAATGGACAGGTCACCACTGGCCTGAACAATAAGAAACATTTTTGGGTTATTGCACATTCCGCTTTGCCTAAAAAATGAATGTAATTGTGTTAGATAAAATAGTATACTTTATGGGTTTAATTGGCCTCATTGTTTTGCCTTCAAGGCCACAAAATAGACATTAGCAATGTGAATATATCGTCAAAACATTCCAGTTTCCCAAATTGAAAACTCGTGATTCGCCCATGGTTGCTATTAATGAAGTATTCCGCTTTTGTTGCCTTTAGGTCCTCATTAAGCCCAAGACGTTTGGCTTTTTAAAAGCAACAGACCCAGTTCGTGTCAAACGGATTAGAGTTGGCTTTTTGCCAAAAGTATGTTTTATTAAAATAAAAGTTATTTTGGCAGAGAAAATATGACATTTAAACAATTTAATAATTTACTGCAAATGGAGTCCTGATTCCTACTTTAAAACAGAACGGCTTTGAGGGGGTTTCCAAACCACGCCACAGCCCTAAGTCCAAACATTGCAAACGTTCCCTGAAACTCTGCAGTATTTCAAAAATATCTCCAGGGAAGGGATCTAAGGAAGAAAAACGTGGATGTATTAAAGATGTGCCCATTTATTTGTCAAATTTTGGGCCTAAGATATACTTTCTTTTTATTTAAATATGCTGCAAATTATGCTCACATACAGGATTTCTGTAACTTGGCAAAAGTCTAGTTGTGAAATTTTGTGATATGTTTTCAGTTGTGGCATTGACTGCTGAGGGTCCTTGTGCGTATAATTAGTTTGGGCTCAAATTTGTTTCATTATTGCTGCTTTATGTACATGGTTAATCTCTTGTGATATATTATATTATGTCTGCAAGTTGTGTTCCTGCTACACTACATGATTTCCTATCCTTCTCATTTTGATACCTTTATTGATAAAACTTGTGATAATTGTATACCAACCAATGGACCATATGCCATGCCACAATATTTACAGTTTATAGTCCTTTATCGGCTTCCTCTGAAAACAGACTTATGATAACTAGAGATGAGTGGGCGTCCTCTGAACTCACCTCTCACTCCTTTTTACTCTTTTTTTAGTCCATTCAGCTGTGGGTCAGGTCATCCAATACTTTGCAGGGTATGTAAACAAAGGGGTGGGATGCTGGTGACACAAGTACCCTTATATGGATGCATTTCCATATTTAGTCAAAGAAATTGACTGATGTTACCGCAGCTGATTGGACTAAAAAAAAAGTACATGACCCTGAAGTTCGGATAGAGGTGAGTTTGTAGGATGCCCAAGCGCAAATCTAATGTTAACAATGGAAGAGAGGACCCTTCTCTATCACGGGCACCCAACCTCTGTGAATCGCTCTCAAGGGCAAAAACTGATTGTACTGAGTATCTATACAGTATATGGGAAGGCCAGGAGGACAATATGAGCTGTTTTTTGACCGGAGTGCATTTGTGTATTGGAAAAAGACTCTGGATGCAATCAGTAGTCGTTTATCCATTACTTGATATCAGGAACCAAGGCAGTTTTAAGGGCCGGTTTATAAATGTTGTCACACAAGAGTTTCATAGCTTTCACCCAGGATTCAAATTTTTTTTCAAATAAATCTAATTAGAAAACATGTGAATCTTGGGTAAAAGTTGGGTGAATCTTGCCTAAAAATATTTATAAGCAGACCCCTAATGCCTCGTACACACGTACGGACTTTTGCCGGCGGACCTAAGTCCAGCGGACAATCCGCTGGACTTTCCGGCTAGGTCCGCTGGACTTTCCGAGGGTGTGGACTTGCCCACACACGCACGGACTTCTCCAGCGGATAATCCGCCGGCCAAAAGTCCGCGGGACTTTTGAAAATGAACGGACTTGCCCACACACGGAGCAGTCCGTTCATTTCGAACGTAACTTCAGGTTACGTAGCTAGCGTAGGCAGTAAATGCCGCCGCGCTAGCTCCGCAAGCTGGCATGGATTTAAAGGGAATCCCCACGCCGAAAAAACGGCGTGGGGGTTCCCCCCAAATCCATGTCAGACCCTCATCCGAGCACGCAGCCTGGCAGGCCAGGAAAGGGGTGGGGACGAACGAGCGCCCCCCCCCCTCCTGAGCCGTACCAGGCCGCGTGCCCTCAACATGGGGGGTGCCCTGGGGAAAGGGGGGCCGTGCGGCCCCCCCCACCCCAAAGCACCTTGTCCCCATGTTGATGAGGACAAGGGCCTCTTCCCGACAACCCTGGCCGTTGGTTGTCGGGGTCTGCGGGCGGGTGCTTATCGGAATCTGGGAACCCCCTTTAATAAGGGGGCCCCCAGATACCGGCCCCCCACCCTATGTGAATGAGTATGGGGTACGATGTACCCCTACCCATTCACCTAAGGTGTAAAATGTAAAGTAAAAAAAAACACCCACACTTTTGAAAAAATAGTTTATTGCACTGCTCCGGGGGTCTTCTTCCGTCTTGGGGGTCTTCTCGCCGGACTCCCCCGCCATTTACCAAGCTCTTTTACCGAGCGAGGGGAGTCCGGCTACCTTCTTCGTCGTCGCCGCCGTCGTCTGGGGGTCTCGATCCGCCTTCGGGGGTCTTCCGGGGGTCTCTTCTGTTCTTGCGGCGGTCGTCGTCTTCCGCGCCGCCGGCGCCTTCTTCTTCTTCTTGTCCTCCTTCTTGTCCTTCTTGTTCTTCTTCTTCTTCCGATGTTGACCCGACGCTCTCTCTGCCCGGAATGCCTGTGCCGCTCTGAGCTCGGACTTATATAGGGACATGGGCGACAGGGTCACATGCACATGTCACATGGTGACCCCGCCCCCTTGTGTTGTCACAGTCCCGGAGGATGCTGGGACTGTGACATCGCAAGGGGGCGGGGTCACCATGTGACATGAACATGTGACCCTGTCGCCCATGTCCCTATATAAGTCCGAGCTCAGAGCGGCACAGGCATTCCGGGCAGAGAGAGCGTCGGGTCAACATCGGAAGAAGAAGAAGAACAAGAAGGACAAGAAGGAGGACAAGAAGAAGAAGAAGGCGCCGGCGGCGCGGAAGACGACGACCGCCGCAAGAACAGAAGAGACCCCCGGAAGACCCCCGAAGGCGGATCGAGACCCCCAGACGACGGCGGCGACGACGAAGAAGGTAGCCGGACACCTCCCCTCGTGAAAGAGCTAGGTAAAAGAGCAGAAGAGAGGGGAGGAGTCCGGCGAGAAGACCCCCAAGACGGAAGAAGACCCCCGAAGGCGGATCGAGACCCCCAGACGGCGGCGACGACGAAGAAGGTAGCCGGACTCCCCTCGCTCGGTAAAAGAGCTTGGTAAATGGCGGGGGAGTCCGGCGAGAAGACCCCCAAGACGGAAGAAGACCCCCGAAGGCGGATCGAGACCCCCAGACGGCGGCGGCGACGAAGAAGGTAGCCGGACTCCCCTCGCTCGGTAAAAGAGCTTGGTAAATGGCGGGGGAGTCCGGCGAGAAGACCCCCAAGACGGAAGAAGACCCCCGAAGGCGGATCGAGACCCCCAGACGGCGGCGACGACGAAGAAGGTAGCCGGACTCCCCTCGCTCGGTAAAAGAGCTTGGTAAATGGCGGGGGAGTCCGGCGAGAAGACCCCCAAGACGGAAGAAGACCCCCGGAGCAGTGCAATAAACTATTTTTTCAAAAGTGTGGGTGTTTTTTTTTACTTTACATTTTACACCTTAGGTGAATGGGTAGGGGTACATCGTACCCCATACTCATTCACATAGGGTGGGGGGCCGGTATCTGGGGGCCCCCTTATTAAAGGGGGTTCCCAGATTCCGATAAGCCCCCGCCCGCAGACCCCGACAACCAACGGCCAGGGTTGTCGGGAAGAGGCCCTTGTCCTCATCAACATGGGGACAAGGTGCTTTGGGGTGGGGGGGGCCGCACGGCCCCCCTTTCCCCAGGGCACCCCCCATGTTGAGGGCACGCGGCCTGGTACGGCTCAGGAGGGGGGGGGGGGCGCTCGTTCGTCCCCACCCCTTTCCTGGCCTGCCAGGCTGCGTGCTCGGATGAGGGTCTGACATGGATTTGGGGGGAACCCCCACGCCGTTTTTTCGGCGTGGGGATTCCCTTTAAATCCATGCCAGGTCACGGAGCTAGCGCGGCGGCAGTAACTGCCTACGCTAGCTACGTAACCTGAAGTCACGTGCTAAATGAACGGACTTGCCGATGAGCGGCAAGTCCGTTCATTTCAAAAGTCCCGCGGACTTGCCCACTAACGGCGGGATTGTCCGCTGGACTTCCAAGTCCAGCGGATAATTTGAAAACAAAACCTGAAACTTTAGTCCGCCGTACTTTGGCGCCAAAAAGTCCGCCGGCGCCCACACACGAGGGGATTATCCGCTGGACTTCAGTCCAGAGGATAATCCCGCGGGATTGTCCCTTCGTGTGTACGCGGCCTAAGTGTATCTAAAAGCCAAAACTTTTTTTCTTTAGTTATGAATGGTTTTTGTACCGTGTGTGTACCTACTAGGAAGATTTACCTTCTTTGTCGTTCCTGTAACCACCATCATAGGACTGAAAATAAGAGAAAATTCTAAAATTTTATCGGAACAAGGATGGAATATTTTACAATGGAGACAATTATTCTTCTGGCAACTATCTAAAAGAGCATTTTCCTCACTTCAGACAGTATTTCTCTCACTTTGTATTGCTTCCACCTGACAGGAAGTGAAGAGGAAAAGTTTTGGCTTTAGATATACTTTAAAAGAGTTATTCAATTATCATAGAATTTTATGTGTGCATTTATAGTATTACTACCTATGTCCTTTAACTTATGGCTTCTTATACAGTATGTGTACACCTAAACCTGGTCTAGTGAGCCAATAACGAACCAGACACAAAGCGGATGTTCTAGCAGCAGAAACCTCAGAAAACACTTAAGGATTGCATGTAACCAAGGCAGAATATATTCAGCAGAATAAGAATGAATATTTTGTTTTATTCACAAATATCTACTGAAAGAGGGTATTAAGACACTGACATTTCGGTGAATACATATACATGCTGTAGCTCCAGTCAGTGTTTTGTTCCCCCTTACATGCATACTTTCGATGGCAGATGTTGGAAATAAATTTCAGATTGTCCACTTGCCATCCAGCAGCAATTGATCATCAAAGTCTTTCATACGGGCTCTGTTACTAATCTAAAAGTATGCTGGGAAGCTTGGCCTTGCTAGAAACATATGTTCAGATGTTCTACAACTGTTTTAGACTTACAGGGGAAAAGCGTGATTATATAAAATGACATTCCTTATGCATGCACATGAAGCACTGTGTTTCTTGTTTTCTGATCAGCCTTTAGGCCACTCAGGTGGTGTCTCCAATGTCCTCTGCCATAGCTTCACTCCTTTTATAAATAGATATGTGTAGTTTGGAGTTTGTTAGAAGTGGAAGAAGGATGATCACAGGAACTCTATGGTATCCCATTTGCTTCTACCTCCTTTTGCATAGTTCTCAATATTTTAAATGTCGTTATCTTATATCGTATTGAAGCAGTCCATATATAATATTACCTTGGAGGACTGTGGATTATTAGGGCCCATTACCTCCAGGCTGGTCAATAGTGGGGCATTTAAAGCACAGTCATTAACATGCGTTGTGTCAAGATAGCCCATTCATTTGAACCAACACACCACAACAAACTGACAATTGCATCTTCTTTTGTAACGCAGCACAGTGCAATACATGACAGTGTGTTACCATGTATTGTGGTGTACTGTATTCAATATATATATATATATATATATATATATATACATACATATACATACAGTATACAGTGCTGTGCAAAAGTTTTAAGTGGGTGTAAAGAAATGCTATAAGGCTGGCCATACATTATACATTTTCCAATTTTAGGTCTGACCTCTTATTATATTGTTTTGGTATATCTAAAGGAAAATTGTATAATGTACGGCCAGCCTAAAGTTAGAATTCTCTCAAAAATATATATATTTTTTAGTTGTTTATTTTTATCAATTTACAAAATGCAAAGTGAGCGAACAGAAGAAAAATCTAAATCAAATCAATATGTGATGTGACTACCCTTTGGCTTCAAAGCAACATCAGTTCTAACACTTGCCAATTATATCAAGCAGGGGCTAATGATCATCAATTTCATATGTAGGCTGAAACACAGTCATTAACTGAAACAGAAACAGCTGTATGGGAGGCTTAAAACTCTGCTACTAAGGTAAGGTTGTGGAAGATAGTTTCATGTCACAGGTCCTACACAATGGCAAGACTGAGCACAGCAACAAGACACAAGGTAGTTATACTGTATCAGCAAGGTCTCTCACAGGAAAAAAATTCAAAGCAGACTGGGGTTTCAAGATGTGCTGTTCAAGCTCTTTTCAAGAAGCACAAAGAAATGGGCAACTTGAGAGCCATAAGTGCCGTAATCGGCCAAGGAAACCTAATGCAACAGATGAAAGACCCATCATGCTTACTTCCCTTCGACATCGGAAGATGTCCAGCAGTGCCATCAGCACAGAACAAAGATGTCCAGCAGTGCCATCAGAACAGAACTGGTGGAAACCAGTGGGACTCGATTACATCCATCTACTGTCTGGAAAAGTCTGGCCAGTCTGGCCTTCATGGAGGAATTGTGGCCAAAAGTCATACCTCTGACGTGGAAACAAGGCTAAGCGACTAATCTATGAAAAGAAACTCAGGAACTCTGGTGCAGTAAATGGCAGCAGGTGCTCTGGACTGATGAGTCAAAATTTTAAATATTTGGCTGTAGCAGGAGGCACTTTGTTTGCTGAAGGGCTGAAGAGTGGTACAATAATGAGAAAACTAAAAAGAAAAAAGTCACCAAAGCGTTACCTTGTCCTTAATAAATTAATAGTGACAAAATAAATTAAGGGTAACCTGCACCTGTATGAACCGTCACAATTAACTTTTCAAGGTATGATCCCTAAAGACAAAAGCAGCATATAAAGAATAGGATTATAGATCCACAAGGGTATCTTATACGAGAACACTAGCAGTATTGTAAAAAAAATACACAGCTTTATTCATACAATCTGATTGTTCTAATAAAGCTGTGTCCTCGTAAAAGATACCTTTGGGGATCTATAATTCTCTTCTTTATATTACGTACAATAATGAGAGACTGAAGGCAACAGTGAAGCATGGTGGGGCTTTCTTTGGGGCTGCCTTTCTGCAAATAGTGTTGGAGATTTGGTCATGACCATGGTGTCATCAATGCTGAGAAATACAGGCAGATACAGTACCTATCTATCATGCCATACCATTAGGGAGGCGTGTGGTTGGCCCTAAATGTATTCTGCAGTAGGACAAAGAGATTTCAGTGCAGCAGAAGCAGAGCATACAGGAACTTAAGAGCACCCTGAGTTTTTGGCAAGATCAACATTTTTTTTGCACAAATAACAAAATAGTTTCAGTTGTATAGTTTAGCAAAAAGAGGCAAAGAGGATCATTGCTAGCTTCTACATATACTTTAAGGTCGTTAGCAGGCGCATATATTTCTAGGGACTGATATCCAAAAACTGGGATCATCTCTTGAGAACAGAGACATCCAGCATCTGCCATTGGCAGATTATAAAAATTATAGAACCCCATAGGTAATGCACCTGCCTGTGCATGTGAGCCAAATTAAGGATGTTGGGGTGTTCGGCTGAGGAGGGGAGTAGCAGCAAATAATGCAAGGCCCCTGCCCTCAATGAGCTTAACATGTAAAGTCCCTATGTCACATTGGTACATACGCACAAATACTAGGGTCAGTTTAGACAGAAGCCAGTCACCCTACCAGCATGTCTTTAGAGTATGGGAGGAAACTTACGTAAGCACAGGGAGAACATGCAAACTCATTGCATGTAGTGTCCCAGTTGGGATTTAAACCGAGGACCCTAGTGCTAACTAATAACTTTTTACTGACTGGAAAAATATTTCATACATTAAAGGATTCTTTCTTCCTCTCATTTTTAAATCATTATTTGAAAGTGCCCCCACCAGTAGAAGAAACCTTGCAATGTTGGCAGATGTACTGTCTGCAGTTCTTTGCTTTACTCATCGCATATGTTTCTTGTGATGGATTTAAAGTGTACGCCAGAGTACACTTGCAGATGACTCTAACCAATCAGAAGTCAGGATTATGCAAGTCACATAATCTGAAAATACTGAAATTGGGAATAATGGACTTTGTAGGCACGTATAAAAGTAATGACAAATTTTAATAGTTCACATAAAATACCTACATATACAACACATGATTTATAAAAATAGATATAGGACAAAGTGTTTTTTCCTGAAGGAAATACTAAATCATATACTTCCTGTGGGGCAATACTAGACGTATCAGGAAAATGCCCACACTGAGATGTATGTATTCCTCTTGGGTGTTCCCAGAGTCCTTATAGATTAAAAGAATTGCTCGCTCTACATGTTTCGCGACCTGAGCTGTCGCTTCTTCAGGAGCTTCAATGTTTCTAGTTAGAAGAACATACTTTAATTAGGATACAATATAAACTATAAGTATTAAGGTACACAGTGCATATGCATATACAGTATACATGAACTCACTAAAAAACAGTGCTTTAACAGAAAGTTTCAGCACTCACCAAGCCAGGGAAGTCGTAACTGCAAAGAGGTCCCCTCCAAAAGAGGAGGTAAAAACCATGGGCCCTAATACTGAGCAGCAGCCAGTATTAGACTGCTAAAGTGTGCCTGTTTCATCTGTGGTAACCCTTGTCTGGAATATATGGTACGGCTCTGGCTGTAGTCAATGTGCCATTTAATAATGGGGCCAAGATTCCAGCACTATGTGATTTTGGTGCCACCACTGTAAGGATTTCACCCAGGACACGTTTGAAGCTGAGAAGTATTTACTGCTATGGTTTTTTTGGGGGTTAGAATTTTGTTAGTTTAGTAGTTAAAGGGGTTGTAAACCCTCGTGTTTTTTCACCTTAATGCATTCTATGCATCCTAAAATCTTCTTTCACTCAACAGCCACCCAGCCCCCCCATTTACTCACCTGAGCCCATTCGTTCCACTGCCAGAGATGTGCTCTACCTCTCTGGCCGGGGGTTCTTTGCTCTTGATTGGATAGATTGATAGCAGCGCAGCAATGATGTGGGGCTGAGCCTGGCATTCTGTGTCTATGGATGCAAATGCTGGACTCGGGAGCATGCCCACAAGGTAACCCCCAGGGAGAGCGCTTCTCCTAGGGGGTTAACCGATGGGGGGAGGAGCCGCGAGTGCCGTTGGGGGACCCCAGAAGACGAGGATCAGAGCCACTCTGTGCAAAATGAACTGCACAGTTGTTATTTAAAAAAAAAAAGGGTTTACAACCCCTTTAAGGTTATAGAAAAATTGAGTTTAGGTTAGGTGAACTGTTACATTTAAGGATTAGTTTAAGAGTTAAGTTTAAGATTTACCAGGTTAGTAGGAATGGGGTTAAACAATACATTTTTTGGTAGGTTAGAGGTTACTGTATGTTGAGGGGAGGTGGAAGCCTAAAGTTTAATATTTGGACAGAGTTTTGAAGGAGTCTCAAAATTATAGAGTTAGGACTGCAGTACACTGGGGGAGCCGTGACATGGCATGCATACGCATATATTTGCTAATGTGTGCAGAACCCCTTGTTTTTAAAGTGAGCTGTTAGGGTCAATTCTGTTTGTTTCAGGTTGGCTGGTAAGTGAGCTGGGAATTTTTTTTGTTTTTTGACATGCGTCGCCCTTCCAGGTGCTCCTTGCTGCAAAGGCCAGTTATAGGTTGGGGTGGTTGCCATTTGAGGAAGGATTATAACCCCAGTTGGGTTAATACAGCTTTGTTATAGAGATTTTCCTTCACATACTGTCACAGTGAAAACAGTTTCATCAGACAGGAAGTAAGGACAATTGTTCAACAGTGTCGCAGATAGAAATAACATGCTTTTATTAGTAAAGTAGGGAAAGGCTAGAACCCCAATTTTTTTTTTGTCCAGACTGGACTTGGGTTTTAAAAAGGTAAAAGCAGATTTTGCATATTAATATCGAGCACACAACACCATGTAATCTAAGGCAGGCTTTCCATACTAAATATAATGTCATGTCTTTTTTTTTCGAAAGTGTGAAAAAAGACGTGTCACAAAAATAGGAGAAACATAATAATCTTGACCTGAGAAAGCTTTTTAAGTCATCCTAGAAATATCTCGCACCGCTAAAAATATTTTCACAATTAAAATGATTGATCGCGAAATGTTAAACTGAATCACCTTCACGTCGACCTGTTGTCACCTTTTGGTCTCTAACGCCTCTTTATAAGGAGAATCGTCGCTTGCACATTTGGAGATTATGATTCTTAGTGAGTAGCATCATATTAATAGATTTTGGTGGGTTTTGGCAAAGCTTGAACACATTCCGTTTTCTTTATGTGCTCCTCGAAGTTTATTTTTACATGGCGCAGTCACATGCCATTCAGAGGCGCTCAGACAAGTTTTACTGTTTGCTTGGTTTTCTCGCCTGTGTGATGTGACCACGATCACATTAAGCAACTGACTCACATTGCAGAATGTTCCATTTCTATGTTTATATCCAGTAAAACCACACAACAATAAAACGCGCTATTAACAAGCTTGTAATTGCTTCCTTGCAAATAGATGAATATATCTGTCATTTTTAATAATGTCCTTTCTGCCTTGGTCAACCTGTATCAGCAAACACATGTATGGAAGGATGAAGATGTTCTAAGTTTAGTATTGGATGCCTGAAACAGAGGAACGTAAATCTCTGTAGATTTGAAACGGAACACGTCCTTGCTGGCATAATTGATGTTGTAATGTAAAACAGTGAGATCAGCTTTTCAAATAGTATTTGTTGCACGTCTTGTAGCATTTTTTTCACCTTTTTTTGAAATAACCACTGTTCTCAAAAAAAGATGTTAAAGCTTAAGTTTAGGTAAATTTACATAGTTGCATTGGTCCAGCTTGGACCATACCAGTGGAATCCCCATAGAAGCTGGAGCAGACACTGCAACTCCAATGATCTCCACTAACTTCCAAGTCCTATGCCTTCGGCTGCCCTTGTGAACACAGAAGGCCACTCACTTGCTCCATTTAGGAAACACTTTGCATTATCACGATGAATGCAAAGCATTCTCAGATTGGACAAGGTAGAGAAGCAGGATGGTGAAATCATGATCTACAGCTCACCCAATCAGAGAACACCTTGCATTCATTGAGAAAATGTAAAGTGTTCTCTGAATGGTGCCCATGCCAAGCAGGGGGGGGGGGGGGTCCTATGCCCAGTAGGTAGCAGGGCAACTGCTCGGCACAGGAGCCAAAAGCAAGTGGAGATCACTGGAGTTCCTACTAGAGTATTTGCCAGCTTCCACAAAGATTCCACCGGTATAGTACATACATACTTACATGGGTCCAAACTAGACCTATGTAACTATGTAACAACTGCCATACCTAAACTTCAGCTTTAACATGTGTTAAAATGCACCTGTTACACACTATCCCTAACCCCCAGAGCTTCACTCGTCAGTTAACCACTTTTGATGAATATTGCTCTGGAACTGATCATCTACCCCAGGTCCTTTCCAAAAAATATTCCCTGCTGAACTCACCCTCGGAACAACCACACTTACCATGTCTAGTAAAGTGGGAGACAGATCTAAGCCGCACCTTCAATTCATCACAAAAACAAAATATTATCAGATTCTCCCTCAAATCATCTTTATGCACCAAAATACAAGAAAATAATTTCAAAATATTAACTAGATGGTACCTCACGCCTAGTAGACTACATACATTCTTCTGTGACACATCAGACCATTGTTGGCGATGTTGAGGGGACAAAGGGACAATCTTGCATACCTTTTGGTCCTGCCCTAAATTGATGGCTTTCTGGACGGCTCTCCGCACCGTTACCCAGAAATTCACAGAATACAAGATATCCAATGATCCAGCATTCTTCCTGCTACATGCATCAAATATCCCCGCTAAAACCTATAAAAAGTCCATTATACATCATCTGCTAAATCCTGCATCCCTCTTTTCTGGAAACAACAATGCCCACCGACCACTGCGAGTTGGCTGAGGAAGGTGGAGGATATAAATGGGACGGAAGATTTAATGCTTATGCCATGTACACACGATCGGAATTTTGGCCAGCAAAAGATCGATGAGAGCTTTTCATCAGAAAATGCGACCGTGTGTAGGCTCCATCGAAATTTTGCTGGCCGAATTCCCGCCAGCAAAAATTTGAGAGCATGTTCTCAATTTTTCAGACGGAATTGCACTGGGGATACAAAGGGGTGGTAACAAACATTTGTACTAGTGATGAGATGCTAGGAGGGGGGATTTCGAGGGGTGTAGAGGGAAACATTTGTACTAAGAGGGGGAGAAATTGTGCTAGGAGGGGGATAAAGGGATTTGTACTAGAAGAGTGTATGGGTGGGGGGGGGGGGGGAGTGAGGGGGAGGGACAAGGATTTTGCTAAGAGGGGACATTTTGAGGTGGGGGGAGAGGATTTGTACTAGGATGAGTGATTGGTGGTAGCAGTGAGGGGATTTGGAGGGAGGATTTGCGCTGGGAGAGGAATTTGAAAAGGAGTGAGGATATGTGCTAGGAGGAGAGATTGGGGAGGGAGATTTTTTTTTGGGGGGGGGGGATATGTGCTAGGAGGAGAGATTGGGAAGGGAGATTTTTTTTGGGGGGGGGATATGTGCTAGGAGTGGGATGGGAGAGGTTTGGGTATAAAATATTGTTGCGTGAGGCAGACCATGAATATCCATCTTATCTAGAAAAATGGGAAAGAGAAATAGGCCCGTTAAGTAGTGATGATCATAGAAACAAGATAAAAAGGCTTGTCCACTCCGTAGAAAAAGACACACAAACAGTCGAAATGTCATACAAGCTTTTAGCAAGGTGGTATGTAACTCCACAGAGAGCCAATGTCTACAGTGGAGACAATTCTCCAACTTGTTGGCGAGGCTGTCTTGTGGTTGGGACATTCACACATTTATGGTGGGAGTGTCCCAAAATACGGGACTACTGGAACCAAGTAATAGAAGCAATTCATATTATAACAGGAGAAAGGGTTAAAAAAACAACCATAGGCATGTCTGTTCCATGATACAGAAATGGGAGTGTGACAATATGGGTCTACCTTAACCGCTAAGAGTAAGCACTGAAATACAGTGCGAAACGCGTCAGCTCTGTACCCCCCTTTTTGCCGTGTTTGGATTGTAGTGTCTTTTTGCTTTTAAATAAACCCTTTGGATTTTATTTTCCCGGTGTGCGGCTGTCCGGAGTTCTTCCTTTTGATTTTTAACCGCTTCCCGACCGCCTCACGCAGATATACTGCGGCAGAATGGCACGGGCAGGCAAAATCACGTACATGTACGTGATTAGGTAATTGCCTGCCCGTGGGTCGCGTGCGCGCCACCAGCGGCGCGCTCGCGACCCGGTCGGGAGCTCCGTTACCACGGCCGCGGGACCAGCGGACCCGATCGCCGCTGGTGTCCTGCGATCGGGTTACGGAGCTGAAGAACGGGGAGAGGTATGTGTAAACAAACCTCTCCCCACGCTTCCTACTCTGCCTGTCATTGATTGGCTGTTCCCGGTCATCGGGAAAGCTGATCAATGACGTCAGATGTCAGCCCCGCCCCCTAATGTAAAAAAACACACACACGTCAGAGCCCATAACCCCTCCCCTCCCCCTAGTGGTTAACTCTTTCACTACAACTGTCATTTATACAGGAATCAATGCATTTAAATAGCATTGATTGCTGTATAAAATGACAATGGTCCCAAAAATGTGTCAAAAATGTCCGATGTGTCCGCCATAATGTCGCAGTCACAATAAAAATCGCTGATCGCCGCCATTACTAGTAAAAAAAAAAATATTAATAAAAATGCTATAAAACTATCCCCTATTTTGTAAACGCTATAACTTTTGCGCAAACCAATCAATAATCGCTAATTGCGTTTTTTTTTTTACCAAAAAATATGTAGAAGAATACGTATCAGCCTAAACTGAGGAAAAAAAAAATTTTTTATATATTTTTTTTGGGGATATTTTATTATAGCAAAAAGCAAAAAATATTGCATTTTTTTCAAAATTGTCGCTCTATTTTTGTTTATAGCGCAAAAAATAAAAACCGCAGGGGCAATCAAATACCACCAAAAGAAAGCTCTATTTGTGGGGAAAAAAGGACGCCAATTTTGTTTTGGAGCCACGTCGCACGACCGCGCAATTGTCAGTTAAAACGACGCAGTGCCGAATCGCAAAAAGGGGCCTGGTCCTTTGGCTGCCAATTGGTCCGGGGCTTAAGTGGTTAATCAACTATCTATTGAACTCAGCGAAGGCCCTGATCCCCTGCTTGTGGAAAACCCTAAACGCCACATCTATGAAAGAGTGGATCAAGAGGGTGGAGTGGATAAGAACTGTAGAAGAATCGATCCACAAGACAGAGGATGCAGAGGGGAAATACCATAAGATATGGAAGCAATGGGGGGAGTTCAGGAAAACAGAGAGATATTTAAGGATGTGGGAAGTGAGCGAGATGGGGTAGGCCCATCCCTTATCGTTTTTTTTTTTTCCCTTTAGGAGGGGGGAGGGGGGATAAGGAAGAATTAATGGTATGATCTATTATGAATGTAAAAGAGCAATGTATGTACAATTATATAAAATGTGAAAATAAAGAATATATAAAAAAAGGATTGGGTGAGAAGGGTTTGGGGGGAAGAGGATTTCTGCTAGGAGAGGAAATTTTGGGGAAGAGGATTTTATGCTAGGAGTGATGATTTTGGGGGGACGGGGAATTTGCCTCTCCACCTCATCCAACCAGAAAACGCTTGTGACCTCCTCTGTGCACAGTGTGGCAGGGCAGACAATTGGCACCGGAACCCAGGAGCTAGTGGAGATTATTGGATTAGTGGTGCCTACTACATTGATTTCCAGATTCCACCGGGATCCCACAGCTATGGCACATTAATACTTACATTGGTCCACGATGGGCCAACATTATTACATGTAAGAAATGCCATACCTTTGGATTTAGCTTTAAGTAGTTGCCTTTAGTGCTTTAAAACTTCAGTTTTTTTATAATATCCTTATACTTTTAATTTTAGAGCTCTTCCTTAAGAGATATTCATGGAAAGATTAAACTTTTCTGGGTGTATGAACTTTCCACAGTCATGCCACAGTAATCTCCTTCCACGCCGTTTCTTTGTACAATTAGAGGCCCTCTTTTTCTGATTTGCATGTATCACTTACTTTATGGATGTCACAACATTTAGACATCTTTTTCATGTCTCATATTTTCCTTATAGCATCAAAGAAAACACAATATTTTCATTCTTACAATGCTGTATGCGCGAGATTCCCTTGTCAAAGTTTATAACAACTGTATTCAACCATTGTTCGGTCTGTTTTTTATTAAGAAATCCGAGGCTTTGGAGTATTTACAGATTGTAGAGGAGATATCTCGACGGGGGTTTCTCTACCTTTGATCCAGTCTATCCTAGGTTGTCTGTCAATGCCATGACATCTTTCAAAAGCACAAAATCTTTTCTTTTTTTTCTTTTTTTTTGGCATTGGAGGGTTAGCATAGGGCTTCACATTCCCTTGACAGAAGAAATTGTCAGTAATCTATAACAATCAGTGAGAGAACTTTTACTGATCAGACTTTGGTAAACTGAAAACTGATTGGATCCTTTAGTTTTCTGCAACTAGTCCATCGTTCTTTATTTCCTTTCGCGCTTCTTCATTTGCCAAGCCTGAACTGTCACTGTTTTGGATCTGTGAGGTCATCTAACCATCAGATTAGCTCGTATTCGAATTTATGTACAAAACTGTGCTCCAGTTTTTTTTCACATTTTGCTGCATGCATTTCCATTTGTAGTCATATATGTTAATCTAAAGATTGGTTAAAAAAAGGTTCAAACCCCAACTGAATGACATTTCATTTTCTAAAGCACTTTGTATCATGAAGAAAAAACGTCTTTATCAGAAGCATATGTGACAATAGAGGAGCACAACTGGGGCTCAGGGATAGAGCACTGTGACCCTATAACAGGAAGTGCCCGAAGAAAGACCTTCACGGCAGGATCACTGCTTATTATATTAAATATTTGCCGCCTGCCCGTTGAATATACACAAACGGACAACGCACTCCTGGGGGTGGGATGACATTTTAAAACATAAAAACACAAGTCCTCTTGTGCCTCCTAGTGCACACATGAGCACGTTACTGTGAGTGCACTGACTATTGGACAGAATGAAATTGGCTCTGTGCCTAGTGGTTGCTGTGACCAATCATACAATGTAAACAATTGCTGCGGTTGGCCCTTGATTTCACTTACATCTCACACACCGATTATCATCCATCCCTCTGCTGTCATCCACCCCTCTACAGTATATGTATGCTCTGTGCTGCCTCTGATCTGACCTGTATATTAACCCTTCACCTTTCTTATCCTGCACATCTGTACATTAAGCCGTTCTTCTTAATCCTCCCACTGTATGTGACCTGTACATGAACCCCCTTCACTTCCTGATCCCTCTGTTACCTGTACACTTAATGTATCTAGTGCACCATTTCTAGGCTCTATGGGGTTGAGT